>JAWWLZ010000025.1:549905-619951 GCA_035041345.1 Poliocrania exsul | reverse complement strand
CACAGCTGGGCAGGGGAGTGCCCTGTTTGCGCTGCCGAGGGACCTGCGCAGGCTTCGAGCCACATTCCTGGAGGTAACGTCCTGGCCTGGAGGGGCCTGCCTGGCCACTGGCCCTTGGTCCCCCTGCCTGGCCACTGGCCCTTGGTCCCCCTGCCTGGCCACCGGCCCTTGGTCCCCCTGCCTGGCCACTGGCCCTTGGTCCTGTTGGTGACTTTAAGAACAAAGAGGAGCTGCTGAGCTGAGGGGACGCTCTTGCCCCTGCTCTCCATCCCCCTCCTCGCTGCTCCTGCTCTTTTATACTTGGAGTTAAAATCTCATCCATAACTGCTTAAAGGAAGCTCAGGCTCCAAGCAGTGGGGTTTGCCCACTTTTGCTGACACCCTGCAGCCTGCTGTGCTTGGACAGCCACACAGTGCCCTGCAGTGAGTGTGTGTGTGCCAGAGCACAGCCCCTGCCCGCTGCCTGCCAAGCCTGGGTGGGAGCAGAGCAAACAGGCACAGCCCTGCTTGCTGTGCAGGCAGGGAGGTGCTGCCCAAAGGGTAATCCCACGTGGGCAGCAGGAGCTGTGCCAGGTGCCTGGCTGTCACCTTGTCCGTGGGCTCAAAGCTGAAGGGTGACTGAGAGCCAAGGGCTCAGTGCTGTGTCGGGTCCTGTCCTGCCTCCTCTCAGCTGAAATGTTGTGCTTAGTGCCAGAACATCTCATTTGATACTTTATTTTCAGTATTTCCTTTTCAAAGCACTGATGTAAGTGAATAGGCACTGATGTCAGGAGCTGGTGGGAGCTGCCCAGGGTGGCAGGGCAGGGATGGGGGGGCAGCTCCCTGCCCTAGCAGGACAACAAAGGGGCTTTGAAATGAAAGCCAGTCCTACAGATGTCACTAATTAAAAGAGAATTAGTGCCCCCTGAGCTGCCTCGCAAACACTGGGCTCCTTTTGTGTGCCTGGAGAGCCCGGGAGGCTGTGTGGGTCCATAGCAGCAGCACAGGGAGTGGTCCAGCTGCATTGGCTGCAGCTCAAATGCCTTGGACACCTTCAGCTCCCAGCTCTGGTACCTCAGCTGGGTGAAGTCTAGACTTTAAAACACTCATTTGGCAGAGAAGTACTTTTTGACTTTTTAAATTGGCTCCACTAAAGGCTGGTTTGACTCATTCTTGTTTGGGAATCCTGTTGAAATCCTCAGGGTTATGTCAGAATTACTTTGTCTCTCCAGCTATAAGCATTTGATGGCAATGCTGGCCAGCAGAGAGGGGCCTTACACACTTGTCTGTGGGATTTACAGCTATTACAGTTCAAATTATAGTCAATTAAGCCTCAGTTCCTTCTAGCAGTCACTTTTTTAATGGCATATAAAGCTTCATGAGAGGTGAAGCTGGTACTGAGCTGTTGGAGTCTGGTGAGGAGACTCATCTCCAATTTAGTGATGCTTGAAAGGGTTTTTGAAGTCCAGGAGAAGCAGCAGCTCCCTGCAGGTGGAAGTTTTTGTAGTGACAGGACAAGGGGGGATGGTTTCACACTGACAGAGAGCAGAGTTAGATTAGATATGTGAAAGAAATTCTTCCCTGGGAGGGTGGGCAGGCCCTGGCACAGGTGCCCAGAGAAGCTGTGGCTGCCCCAGCCCTGGGAGTGTCCAAGGGCAGGTTGGACAGGGCTTGGAGCACCCTGGGCTGGTGGGAGGTGTCCCTGCCCATGGCAGGGGGTGGAACAAGATGATATTTAAGGTCCCTTCCAACCCAAACCATTCTATGAAATTGTGCTGAGCCTTTTGTCTGGTGTGTGTTTAACCCTTGGAGGAGGTGGGTGCTCCATGACTGAG
Source organism: Poliocrania exsul (assembly GCA_035041345.1). Classification (NCBI taxonomy): domain Eukaryota; kingdom Metazoa; phylum Chordata; class Aves; order Passeriformes; family Thamnophilidae; genus Poliocrania; species Poliocrania exsul. The sequence continues at coordinate 618,138 of JAWWLZ010000025.1, read as the reverse complement.
ACCCTGCAGACCTGCTGAGCCCAGCCCACCCAGAGCACGGTGTCTCTTGTTGGCCACAGGAAGATCTGCAAGGCGTGCAGGTGCAGCCAGGAGGAGCACAGCCTGAGCTCAGAGCTGGAGGATGACCGGCGGATCGGGCGCCTGCTGGCAGATTCCCAGTACTCCTCGCTCACCGCGCGCCTCAAGGGCGGCGACGGCGGCCGCATCTACAAGAGGAACCGCATGATCGTCACCAACCCCAACATCTCGGGCAAGGACCCCACCTTCGACACTGTCACCTACGAGTGGGCGCCCCCAGGGCTCGCCCAGAAGCTGGTGAGGCATCCCTGGCCTGGTGGGGGGTCACTGAATGGGAGCAGAGCTCAGCTCTGCAATGGAGTTACTGGGGAAAAACTGTAAATCGTGGCTTGCCTCAGGGGGCAGAAATGTACAGAGCACTCTGGGCTTTGGAAAACCACAGGAATAAGCAGAGTAGGGAGGAGAGGGGGATGCAATGCCTTTCAGGGGTTTATAGGTTGGTTTACATTTCTAGGAGAAGTTTTAATGGATTTTACAACCTGAAAGCTCAGTCTTTGGGTAAAGCGCCTATCCAATAAAAGCGTTGCTGAGGAGAGGTCCCATCCCTGCTGTCCTACAGCCCAGTGCAGCCCACACCAGCTCCAAAGCCCCAGGGTGGGTGTGGGAGCCATTCCTCTGGGCCACCTTGGGGTGTCTGCACTGGGCAACCAGAAGTCAAACCAGAGGGGTTTGACTTCTCCTGGTGCTGGGCAATGAGGCCAGGTGGCTGTGCCATCCTGGTTGTGCTGGACCTCCCCATCTCCTCAGACAGCATCCCTTTCCTGCTGGAGGATGCCCTCCCCTGGAGCAGTGGGCTCAGACTCCCTTCCCAGAGTCCCTCATGGTCCCTCACACTCCCTTTGGTGAAGAGCAGCAGCAGCCCCTCCTGTTCCAGCAGCTTTGTGGAGCTTCCTGTCCCCGGGAACAGGAGCAGGAAGGCTCCTTGTGCCAGGGCATGTGAGCTGGAGCACAGCTGAGCTCTCTGCTGAGGGTGTCCTGCCTGCATGGGCAGGAGCTCTGCCCACCACTGCTGTCAGGAACCTGTCCCACATCCAGCTCTGGATGGAGCTAGGACTTTTTTCCTTACAGTTAAACATAATCTGGTCCAAATAAAAAATATTTTGTTAGGAGAACTCAGAGTATAAAGGAGAGATGGAGAGTGTGGTCCTGTGCCAAGGCCTGGATCTGAAACCAAGCCCCCAGTCCTGTTCCACTCCCTCCCCTGCCCCATTTCCTTCCGGACAAGCTGTGTGGGAAGGGATGGAAGTGGGTTTGGTGTGTGGAAGTGTGAGCCAGCAGAGAATTTTTTGAAGAAAAGCTTTTAACTGGGTTTTCACTGTGCTGTAGTATAAAACCACTCTGTATTCCACTGTCAGGAGTGGAGAGGGAAGAGCTTCTGCTGCTCAGATGAAACAAATAGCTTAAAGCTGCTGAAACTGCTATCTGGTATTTTTTTTTAAGAACTGAGAATACAAATGTGGAAGTGCAGCTGCAATCCTCAGGGACAGACTGGTTAATTCTTCTTAAAACCCAGTTGCCCTCAGCCCCTTGGACAGGTCGACTGGAGGGTGTGAGCTCTGCTGGGAATGCTGATTGGGGCAGAGCTGGGCTGACCCATCGTGGTGCTGCAGCCACCTCTTCCTTCCTCTGCTCTGGCAGGAGCTGGTCCAGCAGGAATGTTTGTTCCCCCTGGGAATGCAGAGCCACTGAGGAGTCTGGGGACATGGGGGAGCCCAGGCACACTGGAGATGCCAGCATTCCCCTCCTGCAGCACCCAGCTCCATCCCTGGGGTGCTGGCAAGGGGCAGCTCCAAGGGTACAAAATATTGCTGTTTAGGTTTTATAAAGAGAACTCAGGGTCTAAAAGGAATATGGGGAGCATGAGCCTGTGCCAAGGGCTCTGTCTGTAAACAAGGCCCCCACCCAGACCCACCTCCATGAAGGTGGGAGGTCAAAACATTTATGAAAGCTCTTGATCTCTTTATAGTGCCTGGATGTGCTGGAATATATCTTGGTTCAAATAAACAGTGTTCAAGAGCTTTGGAGACAACCTTGATAAATTCTGGCTTGAGGATCAGCTTGACAAACTTTGAGGAGAGGAGCTGGATGTCAGCCACTCTCAGGGCAGTGTGGAAGAGGTTTGGGCCAAAAGGCTGTTAGTGCATAACTGCCTGGCTCCAGTGCCTTCCTTCTGAAGGCAGGCTGGAAACTGGGGAGGGCTTTTAACCTTGTTGTGCTGAAGTGGTTGGTCGATAATAGCAGGAAGTTCAGAGCACGTTCTCATTAAGCTCTGCCTGGAAAAGTCATGAAGTGGATATTCAGGGTCCTTGGGGAGAGTGAAAAGAACAGATCATAAAATAGCTCCAAAATCAGTAGTGAACAGTGAAAACCTAAAATGCTCTTCCTCCAAATTACCTGCACTCAGGCAACATAGTGAAGCCTTGACTGTAACAGTATGTGGTAGCAGCAGATGTGGCAACTTCTTATTATTCTTTGTGTCAGTGTTTGGTGTCAGGTTGGATTTTTTTTCCCTTATCTTTTCTCTGGACACATTTGATGACATCTGCCATAATACCTGCAAGCATTCCCTTGATCAGGGGGTGACATCCCACCACATGTCAGGGCAGATATTGAAACCTGGCCCTGAGCAGGCTTTAAGGAAGGCTCGAGGCTTCACTTTTCTTGCTTTCAGCACAGACACTTTGTATGGGGAATGGAGGGGCTGGAGTGGAGCAGGAGGCTCCAGGTGCCCACATTGTTCTCCCTCTGTATGAGCCTTGGCACGTTTGTAGTGGATTAAGAGTCTTTCCCATTTGCTCCCAGCACATTGCACTGTGACTGAGGCCAGTGCAGGCTGAGGCTGTCCTGGTGCTCTGGTCACACAGCACTGGGTCTGGTTCTTCCCTTTCCACTTGCTGGATACCACTGGCAGTGCCGGTGTGAGCCTGGGAGGAGCTGGCAGGGACTTGTTCCTGTGTTCCTGTTAGGATTCCTCATGCCTGTGAAAGCCATTCGTGCACCAGATCACTCCCCCAGCATCCCGCCCTTCTCCAATCTGCTGTTCCTGGGCAGCACCTTCTTCCACAGGGCACCAAACTGCCCAGAAAACTGGACACCAACCTAGCCATTGCACAGGCACATGATGCACTGAGTGCTGTCTAATGGCCCAGTGTACGTGATTTTTACCTTGCACCCCAAGACAGAGGGAAGAAGCCCAGTTTCCATTATTCATTATCTGGTGCTGGTGCAAATTTCTCTCCAGGAATTCTGCCCAGCAGCACTGCTCTCTGGCTCAGAGGAGCCAAGGTGGAAGTGACTTGGAAGCTTTTCCCCAGGTGATGAGTTGTCCAGTGCTGTGCTGTGCAAGCATTTCTGTGTTCAAAAGCCTGGCCTGACCCAGCCCATGTGCTACAAACAGTTAAATCTCTTTGCTAATTTTTTTTAAATGGAGTTCTCAAGTGCTGACCCAGTAAGAAGCAAATCTACTGCAGCTGGATGCTGGTCTTGCAGGGAATGGCTGGGAGCCAACTGGCTGCCCTGGTGCTCTTCACACTACAATAGGAAAAATGCTGGATTGGGAAACTCCCTTCCCTCATCCCCAGCCAGGAGAAGTTAACTGTGCAGACCCAAGTCCCATGAGCATTAACCCAGCCTGGGACAGAGATGGCTTTACTCTGACTTTAAGGTAGTGTCCAGTGGCCAGACACTTCATGCTGGTTATTGTCTTGGCATTTCCTTTCCATGTCCCAGAGAATGGGTCACCAAATACCTTCCCTCTGCTGTGAAATCAATAGTGGGGTGGAGTTAGTGCTTGTTGGTGTTCAGACCCAACTATTTAACTACTTTTTTCTGTATTAAACTATTATTTTAATTGATAAAAGGGGATCTGTTACTGTAAATTGTGCTCTGTGCGGCCCTGGGGGGCTCTGGGATGGTCCCAGTAAAGCCCCCAGCCCACACCCTGCAGCTCTCCCTGTCCCAGCACAAGGCAATGGGAAACTTGTCTTGGATTTTGATGCTTATGGGCTTTCAGACTTTTCAGCAACCTTATTGTCAAATTACATGGAAAAGTGTCCTGGTAGTGCCAGTGAGGGAGGGTGTGCTGGGATTTGGGTGGGAACCAGCAAGGCAGGTCTCTCTCTGCTGCTTTGCATTCCTGGGCAGGCTGGGTGTTTTTGAACAGAAAAACAAAACCTCCCAAAAACAGCCAACCTGTTTTCTGAGGTTGAAGTGGTTAAGAACAGCCTGGCTGCCACTGTCATCTGAGCCAGCTCAGCCTTTTCTTTCCAAACTGGGGCTTAAAACACCTCAAAGGGAGAAGGGAGAGGAAGGGGCTTGTTTTCTGCCCCCACTCCGTAAGGTGAGTGGAGCATCTCGCACCAAGTTCATAATTCCCAGCCACAGGCAGCTCGGAGTAACTTGGTGCTCTCCCAGTCCCATTCTCTGCAGTAACTGGGTGCTCTCCCATCCCATCCCATTCCCTGCAGTAACTGGGTGCTCTCCCATCCAGGCCATGCAGTACATGGAGCTGATCCCGAAGGAGCTGCAGCCGGTGGCGGGCACGGACGGGGCACTGCAGCGGCGCCGGCGGCTGGCACGGCAGCTCCCGCCGTACGACCAGGACCCGGCGCAGTGCCGCGGCCTCGCCGAGGGCGAGCTCGGGCTCATGGAGGAGTTTGTGAAGAAGTACAAGGCTGAGGCACTGGGCGTGGGGGAGGTGGCACTGCCAGGCCAGGGCGGCGCAGGGAAGGACGAGGGGAAGCCCCAGGACAAGAGCGGCGACGGCAGCAAACCCCCCGAGGCCACCAACGGGGCCCTGGAGAGCACGGCCGGGCACTACGTGAGTACTGGGACTGGGACAGGGGGTGCTGCCCTGGGCTTGGGCAGCATTTGGCAATAGAGCTGGTTCAGCTGGAGGGGGGACAGATGGCACCAGGCAGGGTGGTGTGTTCCTTGTCACCATCCTGCTCCCGTGGGCTGCTCCACCCCTGCTGCAGGTGCTCAGCCACACCGTGCTGTGCTTTGGTGCAGACCCTCTGCTGCAGCCAGCTCTGCCAAGCACAGGGGTCTGTCTGACAGGGCTGGAGGGGGATTTCTCCCCTTCTCCATCACCCTCCCTCCACAGCAAAGGCCAAGGTGAGGGAATTCTGGCTGTAGGAGCTGATGATTTCAACTTTGTAATCTTGGCAGCTCTGGAAGGTTGGGTATCCCTGGGTAAGATGGTTTAGTGGGCAGGGTGGTATTCGGTTAAAGGTTGAACTTGATGAGATTGGAGGACTTTTCCAACATTCTATGGTGCTATGATGTAAGTCAATAAGGTACTTGCAATCAGAAACTGTTTTATTGTAGTTACTATTTCCAGGTGGGCTTCCAGCCCAGAGTGAGTGAAAGGACCACAAGTGACAGGAGGTGAAGGCTCAGTCCAATTACCACAGAGTTGTGAACATGGAGACTGTTCCCATGGCTGTAATTGCTCTGGAGAGATTTAAACAGACACTCTGTGGCCCTGGGAATACAACTACATTTCCACAGGGAAACAATTGAGATTCTCCAACACCCTTTAAGATTTATGTTCCCCCAGCACTGTCTGGAGTGGCCTCTGGCTGCTGAACAGATGCTTATCATAAAATATGGTGAGTGGAAATATCTTGTCCTGGCCCTTGTGAGGGTGACTTGCAGCAGAGGATTTCAAGCTGAAAAAATAAGTGGTGTCCAAGTGTTTTTAAGAGATTTTCCCTGCCATTCCTGCACTGAGGTTGTACATGTTAAGAGCAGTTTTCATTTTCAGTCCATATTGGGTAATGTCTCTCCTCTGCCATGGCCTGTTAACGTGCATCTGACTTGGAGTCCCGTGACACAGTAAAGATTTTCACTATTGCAACAAAACAGTGAATTGGACGAAGAATTCTAAGCTAAAAAAATACCCAAAAAAGGAAGGTTTCCTTTAAACATATCAATAAGTCATGGTAGTGATGAGGGTTTACTTAAACTGCAAGTTTGTCCTTTCAAATAAATAAATGCGTAACTGTGATGTTACTCTCTGGTTTGAAGCAACATTTTTCTCAGGCACCAGTGAAAAATGGAACAGCTTCCAAAGCAGTGTCAGATGCACTGGGACAGTGCATGGCAGACTCATGAAGGACTGGGGCTACTGGCCATGGTGATCACAGACCTCCTGTTCCCCCTCAAAGAAGTACCCCCTGGGTTAACTTGATCTCCTGTGCAGGAATTAATGCAGCTGAGTGGACAGGAACTGGCTGAGTCCCAGGATCTGAAATGGGCTGACCTTCCTGGTCTGCAAGGCTTCCCCAGAACTGCCCTGGAAGGAAAGTTCTGCCGTAGTAAAATGAGGTCGATTGCTTTACTGTGCAGTGTGTGAGGGGAGAGTAGGGGTGAGCAGAATGGGTGGTAGGAAGGAGAGATGGATGCAAAGGGACTGAGAAATGAGGGGCCTGAAGCTGGTGACACTGGAGGCTTTAGTGGTGTTGATGTAATTAAAGTGCAGATCAGCACACTCCAGATGTGGAGGTTTGGGTACCTCTGTGCTTGTATCACCATCTCCTGTGTGTCCCCTAAAATTTGGGTGTAAACATGACCCCTGCTCCTGAGTCTGAGAAAGCTCCCCTGAGCCTTGCTCCTTTATGGCTCTCTGGGGTGCTGTGGGTGATGCCTCTGGGTGCCACCAGGGACACTCCAGGACATGCTGTCCTCAGCTGGGAGCATTTTTGTCCCAGCCCTCAAAGCCCTGCAGGATTCAGCCACAAGAAAGGCTCTTTGGGACAATATGAGCACCTTTGGCTCAAGGGCTTAGAGGCAAGGAGGGTGCTGAGTAGCTTCTTTTGAAGGTTCTGGTCCTCAGGCAGCTCATGTGGTGTTTCTGCATGGAGCCCTTTAGAAGTAGGACACAGACTAAATCTCTGGGATAGCAAACTTTGTAGTCAACACCAGCAGCTTGATGTCACCCTGTTTCAGATCAAGATGTGAGCCTCAATCACATGTTTATTAAGGCTGATGTGGGTAGGGATAAAAAATATACAAAACCTGCTACCCTTGGTCTAGAGCAGAATGAAACCAGAAAGCACTAAAGCTGCCCCCAAAATCGGGCCAGGATGGTTCCCTGGGTGTCTGTGCTGGGCTGTAAAACCTCCCCTGGCACACTCAGGCCAGTTGTGTGCAGAACACCCAGGGCCCCTGTGAAGGCAGCTGAGCTCAGGCAGTTCCTGAACTCATCAGAGCTGCAGAGAGGCATCACTGCTGTGTGTCCTGCGAGCTGAGTGTTCTCCACAGAGCACAAAATCATCCTTAACCCCCTCAGAAGTGGGAAATCTCTGATGTTACAGTTGACTGCCCTGGAATCAAATCAAAATGTGAAGCAATTGATCCCAATTAGCCATTGTTCCCAAAAGAGTGAGGCCAGCCATGCAGTGAATGCTCAGGGGAAGGCTGGTGGTGTCTGGGAGTGCCTTCCCTGGGAACTGGCACTGTGGAACAGGAGCTGCTGGAGAGAGCAGGCTGGGAAAACGTTAGGAGAATGGGACACTTTTTTGGCCAACACCTCTGGTAATTCAGCTAATAAAGTCTTCACTTCTCTCCCTGCACGATGGAGATGTAAAACGAGCCCCAAGCTGTAATCCCATCTCAAATTGGAAGAGCCCCTTTTATGTGGTGTGCGAATGGCAGGGGATGGAGGTTATACAATGCTTGGGAAAAGCCCTGTGAATAATTTTTCCCTGTGAATAATTTCCATAGAAAGAAACAGCAAAATAAGTTGGTTTTTTAACAGTTTCTGGTTGGCAAGAAACTTGAGCTCGGGGTTGGAAACTGCTATGTTTGTTCTCACTTTAGATCCTGCAAGATAAGCAGGGCTGGGATGGTGGGTCTGTGGCTTCTTGGCCTGACAGAGCAGAGACAGCTGCAGGGTTGGGCTCTGGGGCCCCAAGTCACCCAAATTTGGTGCCTCAGAGAGGTATTGGAGGCATAGGGAAGAGGCCTCAGTCCTGTACAGTGGGTGCAGGATGCCTTGGTGCCCATCTGTCCCTGCTGCCAGTGTGCCAGGAGTGGTGTTCTCTGCCAGTCACCCCACACTGTTCCTGTTCATCCAGACCAGAAATCCTACAGTTTCTGTGCCCAGTTTCCCCTTCCCTGACGTGGGGCTCAGAGTGCTTGGAAACGTGTCAGAGCCCTCCGTGGTGGAAGGAGCAGTGTCAGCAGACAGATCCCCTTTCAGCAGAACAGCCAAGCCAGGAAACACTCTGTCTGTGCTCCTGTGCTGCCTCTTGTCGTCAGACTGGATTTCCTGGGCAAACAGGAGGTGCCCGTCAGCACGGTGGATCCGCTCCAAGGGCGGTGGGGCAGTCACTGCAAATCCAGCTGGAGGAGGGAGGAGGTGGTGGTGAAACATGTGGGATGCTGGAAATATCAGTGACCAAACAGAGAAAAGGCCCTTTGGGGAGTGTAGATAGTCCTGTGGCCCCCTCTGTGTCGTGGGAGGGATGAGAGTAAGGAAGTGCCATAGCTGCAAAGGTCAGTGTCTGCAGCTCTCATGTGTAGCAGGTGGAAGGGGCTGCTGGTGGTGGTAGGAAGTCATCCATCCTCTGTCCCTGCCCGTCTCTGATGTCCTTCTGCAGCTCAGGGACTGTTAGTTTACCTTCTACTGAAAAATCTTATTTTTGTGTTTCCTTTTCTTCTCTTGAGCAACCTGGTCTAGTGGAAAGTGGCCCTGCCCATGGCAGGGAGTCAGAACGAGGTGATCTTTAATGTCCCTTCCACCCCAAACCAAACCATTCTATGGTCCTGTGATTTCACCCACCTATTAGAAGCTGTTGACTTAAATCAGAGTGTTTGTAAGTGAAGTCAGCAGCTGAGCACAGGCACATTCCCAGTCCCTGTGCCTCCTGGAGCAGAGACACTGCGGTGCCAGTGCTCCGGTCAGGCACAGCAGTGACCAGGACACGTGTGACACACAGGTGGCTCCTGCTGCCTCTTGGGTGCACGAGAGCCTCGGCCAGGCTGCTGTGGGGATTGCTGGTAGAAATCCAGCCCCGACTCTGCTGCAAGAGGTTCCAGCTGCTACTGAAGGGAGTTTCTTGTAGGCAGTGACAAAGCCCAGACTCGGAAGCTCTTACCCTGACCTGGACTATGCAGCTTCAGTGGGAACTGGAGCAATGAGCCACAGGCTCTGAGTGGAGCTTTAGAGCTGGATCTTCACTAATTGTGGGCTTGCTCTGCAGGCACAGATCAGCAGCCAACAGTTGGTCTCGTGTGCCATGTGCACGGATGCTGTTAATCTGGAGATTAGCCATGGCTAATTCTGGCTCTTTGGCCTGTTAGAAATGCAAAACACTGTTCTGAAACCTGTGGAGTGGCATCTGAGTTAGGCACAGACAGAAAGCAGTGAGAAAAGACCAGAGTTCCTAATCTCTCTGCAGAATTACGTCTTTGACATGCTGCAGCCCTGCACTGTAGGAATTCTTAACTCTTTCTTGCAGGACCCTTGGATTTTAGTGAAGGTTTTAGCTTGGAGGTGTCCCAAAGGCCAGTCACTTGGCTGGTGGTGAGTAGTGCTGCTCTTACCTGCCCAAGGATCTGGCTGGAAGAAAGTGAGTGGTAGTCCAGGCAAATATATTTATAATGACTTCTAATTATAATGTGACTGGGCACTGTCCATAGGTAGCACTGGCCCTGGTGTTTGCCCAGGGTGTGGGGTGACAGTCCTGGGGACGCTGGTCCTGCTGGCTGTGGGTGCCCTGTGTTGCTGTGGGATGTCTCAGTTTGATTTCCACTGTCCTCCTCAGTGCTGTGGGACGTGGGGCAGCAGCACAGCAGGTACTCCAGGATGTGTAGAAGTGGGAAGCACTGAGGACCTGCTTGGAGATGAGTTTGTTCTGTTTTGCTGCCGGGGCTTCTGCCCAGTTGTGTCATTCAGAGCGATGCAGAGAGCACATCTGGGAACGAAATATCCGTCCCAAGATCTCCAAAATAGGTTACTCAGCACCCCGTCGTGCCCCGTGCCCGTGAGCCAAAGGTGCTTTTACCATCCCAGAGAGCCTTCCTGTGGCTGCAGTCCCGCAGGTGTCGTTGAGGGCCAGCCCCAGCTCACTGGCTGCCTCTCCCTGCAGCGCTGCGAGACCTGCAAGCAGGCGGTGCCCGGGGACTGCCCGGTGGTGTTTGCCGCCCGCGCCGGGTACGCGCGGCAGTGGCACCCGGCGTGCTTCGTGTGCTGCCGCTGCGCCGAGCCCCTCGCCGACCTCATCTACTTCTGGAAGGGAGGAGCCCCCTGGTGCGGCCGCCACTACTGCGAGAGCCTCCGGCCCCGCTGCGCCGGCTGCGACGAGGTACGGCCGACAGAGAGCCCCTGGTGCCCCTGTGCCAACCAGCCAGACCCCTGATCCCCCTGTGCCAACCAGCCAGACACCCTGATCCCCCTGTGCCAACCAGCCAGACCCTCTGATCCCCTCTGTGCCAGGCCAGGGACAAGTCAGAGACCCCCTGATCCCCCTGTGCCAGGGCAGGGACTGGTCAGAGACCCCCTGATCCCCCCCGTGCCAGGGCAGGGACCATCTGATCCCCCTGTACCAAGGCAGGGACTGGCCAGAGACCCTCTGATCCCTCTGTGCCAGGGCAGGGACCATCTGATCCCCCTGTACCAAGGCAGAGACTGGCCAGAGACCCTCTGATCCCCCTGTACCAGGGTAGGAACCAACTGGTCTCTCTTTTACCCCTGCCAGTGCCAGGATCCAGCACAGGCTCAGTCAGAGCTTCTGAGCACCCTTTTCTAGGGGAAGGTGTCCCTGCCCATGGCAGGGGGTTGGAACAAGGTCCCTGCCAACCCAAACCAATCTGTGATTATTTTATGTCCACATTCCCAAAGCCTGGCCAAAGGTTGATGGGCTTGGTGGGAGCTGTAGGGCTGGTTCTCCTGCTCCTGCCAGGCTCCAGCATGGTGAGAAGGTGGAAATAAGCAGTTGTCTGTCTCTTTGTCTGTCCCACAGATCATCTTCTCGGAGGACTACCAGCAGGTGGAAGGGCTGGCCTGGCACAAGAAGCACTTTGCCTGCCTGGAGTGTGAGATGCCACTGATGGGCAAACCCTTTGCCCTGGCCAACACCAGCCTCCTGTGCACCATCTGCAGCCAGAGCAAGCGCCTCTGAGCCGGGGTCCCAGGGGCACCCCGAGGTCCCACAGGACTGGGGGCATTTGGCAAGTACAGGAGAAGGTTAAACTAGAGCCTGAGTATTCCCTTGCATCCAGCACAGCCTGAGGGCAGTGTTTCCTTGGGGTCCTCTTGGATCTGGCAGGGAACCCTTATGCCCATGGGTGGGAGGTCCATGCCATACCTGCCAGGAGGAACTGGAATGAGGGGCTGTGCTGAGCTGGTTTCTATCAAGTCTGTCCAAGCTTCTTATGACTAAGATCCTGCAACAGTATTTTGGAAATAACACATCTCAGCAGTAACTTCTGGCATACTAAACCTACAGTCGTGGTCAAACCCAAGGGGTGTTTGTGGTTTTTGAGCTCCTTACTGGAATTAGGTTGACAGGCTGCTGTGGCTGTGTTAGGGCAGGGACTTGGAGGGATTTGATGAACTTTCTGACAGCAAATGGTATAAAATTGCAGCCACCTGCAGCTGTAGCTTTGTCCTCTGCATGTGCAATGGTGCAAAACCAAGGAGTGGGCACACAGGGGGTGGGTTCATCCCAGTGAGAGGGGCAGAGCACAGCTCTGCCTGGACAGCAACTGGCTCAGCACGTGGAGCTGCAGCCACAGAACTGAAAACACAAAGAATTTTGTGGAGAAACAGCTTTCCAGCCTGAGCTGTCTTGGGGGGCAGGAGGGTGGGTCCCTGAGATGCTGCAATGCTGCTTTTCCCTGTAACATCCATGACCCCTCTGAGTACCAGGGAGCTGTACCTTCCCTCAGAGCCAGCAGCACCTTGCCCTGGGCTCTGCCCTGCTCCTTGTGCCACAGCTCTCCTGTCCCCTCTTGGGTCTGCTGGGAGTGACACTATCCCAGGATCCAGCACTGAGTCCCTGAGGGTCATCTTTGTTTCCTGCATCCAGCAATGTCACTGAAAGCATCAGCTAGTCCAGGCCCACAGGTGTCCCTGTGCTCAGGCTGTTCCTAAAGCTTTAAATAAAGTATTTCTGGATGCAAAAGTTGTTCACCTGCTCCCCCAGTGCTGCCCCAGCTGGGAGCAGGGGTGGGAGAGAGGGAGGGCAGAGCCTCCCCACAGAGAGGAATAAAACCACATTGCAGCCAAAGTTTTGCAAGCTGAAGTTTTTTGGAGCTTAACTGCTCTGAATCTGCAAATATTTGCAGTGCTGTCTCATTTGTGTTCCCTTTTTTTTAAAGAAATATTTGAGGCAGCAGAAGGGCCTGTCTGTGATGTGAGAGATTTTGCCAGGGAGGCAGAGGCTGTGTAAGGACAGTGGCTCTGTGCAGGTCACCTTCCTCCTCCTGAGTTCCACACAACATCCCCCCTGACACTGGGACCATCCCCACCTGGGGCCAATAATCCCCTGGGAGTAGAGGAGGACTTGGCCCCAGCTGTGGGGACATTCCTGTACCCTGCACTGAGAACAGGGAGCCTGACCTGCCAAGGTGGGGAGGAAAACCAGTAGAAATGAGCAGTGGCTGGAGTGATGCTGTTACACACCCCAGGGCAAGGGCCCTTCACTTCAGCAGCTGCTGGTTCCTTGTCAGTATTTGTAAGATTTCAGGTCCAGACAAATGATAAAACTTGAAATGCAGTTCCTCAGCTGCTGTGAACAGGAGAATTTGCAATCCTGGTGATGTGGGGACAGAAACTCGCTGTGAAAGAGCTGCCACCCCAAGGCCAGGGGGCCACCAACCCACAGAGGAGGCTGAGTGGCATCTCACAGCAAGGCTCCCTCCCATCACTGCCCTGCACAGCTCCCTCCAGGCAGAGACAGAAAGCAGGGAGGGTGGGAGGCATTTAACAGGTCTCCCTGGTCTGTGGAGAACACCTGGGCACTGAGATTTCTGTATTATGGGCCCTGGACACACATGGAAGGAGCCCTGTCCTCAGGGTGGTGGGATCTGAGGGGCACAGGTGCTGTGGGGGCCTGGGGCCAGTTCTACACCACCTATGCTTCTGGAACTGTGCAGAAGAGGTAGAAAAATCCTTAAAAGGGGCAAGAATCCACTCTTGTGGCCTTTCCCTGCAGTGCATGGCTTTGAGAGCAGAGCCCCAGGGTGGAGGTTGGGACTGATGCTGATGGGGCTGCATTTTGCATCACTCCAGGCAAGAAAAGTGATCAACATTCTCCTTTCCAGTTTATTTCCAATAAAACCTGTTCTCTTGGATACTTCTCCAGTGAACTGACTCAGTCCTGATGTCCTGGGATTGATGCTTTCCTCATATTTACCCAGTGGTAACAAACAGCCACAGAGAAGTTGCTGGTCCTGGGTATAACAATTATCTGATCCTCAGGTGGAGCACAATTGCCTTAAACAGGAACTTTTAAGGGGTTTTATTGGAGCAGGCAATTCTTAAAAGAATGGGATTTCAGATACCCATAACTAATAAACCTCAAAATTCAGTGGCTGCAGGCGAGAAAAACATAAACCAAAGGCAGAGTGAGGTGGCTGAATAAACAGTACAATAAAACTTGCTTAAAAGCCCTAGAGAAAAAAATTTAGAGGTGGAAGAACAAGTATTCATGAAGTGCTGGTGTGTTTCAGTGGAAACTCTTCCAGAGACCTGCAGCAGCTGCTGTTTTAGGGCTGAGCCAAAGAAAGCTCCTGTGGCTGTGTCTGTCCCATCCAGCTGTGGCTGTGCCTGTGCCTGTCCCAGCCCAGCCCATCCAGCTGTGCCTGTCCCAGCCCAGCCCATCCAGCTGTGCCTGTGCCTGTCCCAGCCCATCCCATCCAGTTGTGCCTGTGCCTGTCCCATCCCAGCCTTAGTCCTCAACTATTCTATCTCCAAAAATACCAGTAGCACGAGCTGGCAACACCACTTCTGGTAATCAAATTACTCAGATTCATTCTTAAATCTAGCAAAATAAATTGGTTTATCTCTGAGGAGTCATTAGTATGCAAGTTTTGTTTTGCTTGGGTTTGTGCAATCAGGAAACATCCCTAACCCAGAAATATCCCCCTTCATCTGATTTTTCAAAATTAATCTTTTTATTTCTAATTAGCTCTTGGCACAGAGAGTTTTTATCGTGGGGTTTCAGCCAAAAGGAGATGAGTTGCACTGTGAATTTCTGTCATGGCAGGACAAAGGTTCCAGAGGAGGGAAATGAAGCTGGTTGTCCCAAAGCAGCCCAGGGAAATGGGCTGGTTCTCCCACACCATCCCACCCCTGTGTGGGGTTGGAGCTGGAACAGGAGCACCAGCACAGAGAGCAGCCCAGCTGGTGCCAGGCAGGACTTGGGTGGCACCTTCTCAGCCGGTTCCCAGGGGGAAATAAGTGACAATTGAGACACTTCTGTCCGTGCCACTCATTCCTCAGGCCCAGTATCCAGCTCTGGACAGACCTGCCTTGGGAGCAGCACGCCATGCTCCCCACACTCCTGCAACCCCCCACTGGGGACAGGGGCAGTGGGGGGGCACATGGCCCTTAACTGTGCCCCAGTGCCCGGGCAGCACAAGGCCCCCTCACCTTGTGCCAGCAGCAGAGCCAGAGCATCTCCTGTGCAGGGAGGTTTAACTGTCCCCACACCCAGCCCACGCTGTCCCTGCTGCTCAGGGCTCATGGCCCTGCTGTCCCCACGCCCCTCCAGGACAGGACCCTGTGCCTCTTCAGGAGGGCACCTCACACCCCCATCTCCCCCCTTGGGGGGTCTCTCCGGGTGGTCCCCCTGCAACCAACTGCCTGGTGGGTGATGTCACTGGAATCACAGAGGAAAAGGCCAAATAAGGCAGCATTTTAAGGAAAATATGTCCTAAAATGGGAGTTGAGCTGTTGACCAGCAAGCAGAGAACACAGATATGATATTACCATGTTGAGAACCAAGAGCCCTGCTCTGTCCCAGTGCTGCAAAAATCCCTCCAGGACCCCGAAAGATGAGAGAAAATCAGCTGAAGGCAGAGCTCCTTCCTCCCCAACCGCAGGCTGGGCTGGAGGTCAGCGTGGGAAGGATCCCAGTGCTGGGCTGGATGGACACATCAATGCCATGAGAATTTTTTTTCCTGGGAAGAGACTGTTTTGAGGAGTTCTTGCAGCAGGATTCTGGCTTTTCAACACAGAGCAAACCCACCGGGAATGCACACACATCCATCCCTCACCAAGACTGTACTCCCTGCTACCAGGAGCAGGAGGGGACAAGCTGACAGCACAGTCACTGCCACCAGTTTATCAGATTTATTGGATGAAATTGCATTTAGGGTCTACTGTGTCAAGAGATTGAACCTGATTTATAAAGCAAGATCAGGGGCCTAGGGCAGATGGAGGGAGATTTGGACTCACCTGGCAGAGTTTGGTCTCCTGGGAACAGATGGGGCCTCACCAAGAGGTTACTCAGACACTGAAGGACTGCAATAAGAGCCAATTTAAGCAAAGGCACAGCTGTGCCACAGCTGCAGCTGCCTTGTTGGCATCTGTACCCCAGGCAGCTGCCCGGGCACATGGAGTGGGTGTGCTCAGGACCACGCTGGGGGAATTGCCAGAGAGCAAGTCCAGAAGGAGAAATGAAGGAACTGGCCAAGGCCCTGATAATCCCCAGTCGTGGTGCTGGGGAACAGGAGGGAAGAGCTGGCTGGAAATGGCCACTCTCAGATGCTGTGCCCACCTGTGCCAGTGCAGCTTGGCCAGGGTCCCTCTGCCCTCCCCGGTGGAGCCTCACAAAAGCACAGAATAAGGATTGCAGCATCACCAAGTTGCCCTCCTCATTCCCAGCAGCACTAATAATAAATACAGAGTGCAGCTATTAATAACAGGGATGACCAGTGCCCTCTGTGGTGACAACACGGGCACAGCCTGGCAGGGCCCCACGGCCCCGTGCCCAGCAGAGCCCCAGGAATGTGATAGTTTCCTGTGAAAGAGGTCCTGCTCATTCATCAGGCATCAGAAAGTATGTGCAAGTCAAGAATGTATTTATTTTTATCTAAATATAGTTGAAGTTCTATTAAAACCCACCAGGAACAGCCAGACTGTCACCCACAGCTGGCACAGGGGAGGTGACACCCAGCCCTGGGTGTCAGTCCCTCATTCCTACATGTGCCTTCACCCCAGGATGCTCATCCCACCTTGCCTGGGAGATGTTTGGCACACAGAGGGGATGTGGAGAGGGGTGATGGTGCCCCTGCCTCCAGCTGTGCCCAGCCGTGCCCAAGTAAGACATGGGTGGCCACAGCACCTCCCCAAGCACAGGAACATGGGCAGGTTTGGACATCTTGCAGGAACCAGAGCACCTGAGGTGCTGAGATGGCTCCTGCAGGGATATTGCAGAGATATCACAGGGCTGCCTCAGGCAGAGGACACCCAACTGCCAGACAGAGCCAGGGGGCTGCCTAAGGGGTCACTGTTTGGCCCCTGGCAGCAGCAGCAGCAGAGAGGATGAAGTTTATCTCGTGCTTCAAGAATGACTCGATGAGAGTAAATTGGGTTTGTATTTGTTTCGGAACAACCACTAGCAACTGTTGGGGCCAGCAGGAATCTGGCTTGATGATTATTTAGGCTGTTTGGATTCATTTGAAAGCTTATCCAAACTGTCTGGGCCCTCACTGTTGGTATCTCAGGACAAAACCACCCTGTTTTCAGAGGGTATTGTGTGGTCACCCCAAATGGCAAAGGTACCCACCAACAGCCTCTGGTCCAGCCCTCCACATGAGATGGCTCTGGGCCATGGAGAGGGCAACTCCATGTGTGTGGAACGACACCCACCCATGCTCATGCAGATGTGTATGACTGCATGGGAAGGAATGGCTTTGCAGGAGCACCTGGTGCTGGTTGGGGAAACCTGCCCCAGCTCCTCTGTGCTCTGGAGTCTCAAAGCTTTGAGGCCAAGTGTTTGCCACAGAAAGAAGCAGAGAACCACCACCCAGATCTCTCCAAAAATGCCGGTGATTGAGCAGAAGAACTTAAGCCAAGGACAGGGGGAAGATGCAAATCCAGAGGTGGAGCAGCCGTGACTGGCACTAGCCCCACGCGGTGCCAGCGGCTTGGTGGGATGGGAGGGGTCCAGCACCTGCTCCCCACGGAGCTGGGGGTGCTCACAAACTGCCTCCATTGCCAAGAAGGGGGAATTATAGCCTGGCATTAAGTGGAAGCCAGAAATGTGCTGGTTTTGACAGGCCACAAGGAAAATAAAACCATTTCACTTAGAATTTATTTTGGTATTTCGGTTTACTCACATTTTTCCTGTGAAACCTTCTCCTTCCTGTGGGTGAAGACAGCATGTTCTGGCTGAGCTCTTGCATTTGCAATCACATTTTTAACAGCAGCAACAGGGATTGCAACACTCCAGCAAGGATCAGATGGAGTAGAATCCTAATGTTTATTCAAAATTAGCTACTAGGATAAAAATAATGATAATAAATAATATCTGCCAGGGTTCTGAAAAGGTAAAAGGAACAATAATTACCTCAGTTGCCTCCATCTTTCAATACATTTCTGAAAAATTATTTCTCTGGTATTTCACTCGGTAATTGAGATTTCTTTGATAATTAGTATTTCTTTTTCATTTGCTAAAGATCACCTCCAAATAAAAAATGCAATTGATGACATTTCTCAACATTTTATTGCACCTACCCAGGCTCACTAATCAAATGTTCCCTAATTTCCAAGGACAGCAGCCAATCCTGCCTCCCTTTTGTGCCCTCCTACTTTAGCTTCTTAATAATCTTGTACGTGCAGCAACCAGAGAGGACTCCTGGATGACAAGCCCTGAAATCAGACCTCCATGGGATCCCCGTGATTCCAGAGCCTCCTGGGGACTCCTGACAGCAGGAGGGATGTTGTGTTCCCTTTCCAAAGCCACGGTGAACCATTTTGCTCCATTACCTGCAGGACTTGCCCTGGCTGGTGCCCCCCAGGGCACCTGAAGGGCTCATCTGCCAGAGCTGTGCCTGCCTGGTGCAGTGTCACTGCCCCGGACCCCCACAGTGTGATGGGATGGCTGGGCCATTTCCAGCCTCTCAGGATGGATGGAGATGGTGTTTTGACAAATAAATCTTCACACAGGGTAATGGTAGCACTTTGTACAAAAATGGGAAGAGCTCAGGAAATGCCCAGCAGGGCAGGCAATGCTTTTTGCAAGGTTTTTCTCAGCCCCATCTGTGATCTCCTGGCCCACAGCTCCCAAATGGAAAGGGTGAGGCCACACCACCACCAGCAGCCTGGTGCTGTCACTGAAGCCCCAGAAAAAGGAGCCCAGGGACTGCCCCACACCACCCCTGGCTGTCAGGAGCTTTGGGACTCAGACCAGGCAGAGGCTCAGCCACTCCAGCTCCATCTCTGACCTCTTGTCTGAGCATGGACCATCCTGTACCTCTGTGAACCCAACTCAGGTCCCAGCACAAGGCTGCCCTCAGTAAGGACTAAAACTGTCCATTCCAGACCCTGTTTCTGCCTGACTCAAGGCAGTAAATCCCCTCCCAGCCTCCCCACGGGGAGCCCAGCTGAGCTCCCAAGCATTCCAATAAAATCAGGAATAGAAGTCCCAGCCCTGAACTCCTACCTGTGCTGCCAACCAGGTTATCTCCAGCTGCAGGAAGGGCTGAAACCTCCCCCTGACAGGTCACACAGGTCTTGCTGTTCCAGCAGCACGGGCTTTGCATCTTTGGATACAGAAAAAAAGAGATTTTCAATGGGATTTTAAGCACTGTCCACTCTTAGGGACCTGTGGCTCCTCGGTGCTTGCCTCACTCTGTGTGTGCAGCTTGGCTGGATTGGCAGCTCTGGACGCAGCAACAGCACATGCCCCATCCATCATCCCCCAGCCCCTGCCTCCAGGGCTGCAACATCTGCTGGAAAAAACAAATCACCAGTGCCAGTCTCACATCTATTCAGTAAACGCTGGATTAGTCAAAAAATGGATTTGTACATCCATTTAAGGACAATCCAGTTTCCCCAACAACACAGGAAGGCGAGTGTCGCTCTGAAGATGCTGCTCCTGTTCTCTGACAGGCACAGAGGCACGTGCTGGTGCCCACAGCATCCCAGTGGCATCCTGGTGACCTCCTGGTGGCACTGGTGCAGGTGGATTAGCAGCAGTTACCAACTGCTCCACTAAGGCTCCTCCAGACATCATCAGCTGTAGAGAGACTGCCACTGTTTTGTGATACCATCTCTGTTATTCCAAACTTAATAGAGCCACATAAACAAAGCAGTTTGAGAACAGTCCCTTCTCTTTTTTTTTTTTTCCTTCTTAAAGATAATTTTTAAGCTTGCTAAGTTTGGTGTTTGAATAACACAGAGGGTGGTAATAATTCTCCAGACTGTACTGGCCATGAAACCTGCCAAAGTCCAGCCAGGCCCTGCAGAGCCGGTCCAAGGAGCAGCTCCCGGGTGTGCTGCTGCCACCCCAGAGGATACGGCCAGCCCTGTCCCAGCACCCCTTCTGCAGCAGCTCCAGCCAGCCAGGCCCAGCACCCCTTCTGCAACAGCTCCATCCAGCCCTGTCCCACCACCCCTTCTGCAGCAGCTCCATCCAGCCCTGTCCCACCACCCCTTCTGCAGCAGCTCCATCCCATCACCCCTTCCCCACAACCTCCATCCAGCTCCATCCCACCACCCCTTTCCCCAGCAGCTCCATCCAGCCCTGTCCCAGCACCCCTTCTGCAGCAGCTCCATCCCACCACCCCTTTCCCCAGCAGCTCCATCCAGCCCTGTCCCACCACCCCCTCCCTGGGTGGCTCTGGGCCCTGTACCCCATTTCATGCCCAGTATCTCACCTCATTTCCAGAGTGCAGAGGCAAGTTCTGTTCCTCTCACCACCACAATTCTTGGGCTGGCGACAGCACATGGGGTAAGACTTCTTGGCTCCCTGGGCAGGAATTGGGCACTCCCAGTCAGCATCTCTGTGGGATGGGGAGCACCAGCTGGGAACTGGCTGGAGCATGAGCGGTTTGGGATGAAGGGTGGAGAGGAGGGAATGAAACAACACCTGCACTCAGATTCCCAACCCTCGTAACAAGCACAGGTGAAGCTCAAACGAGGAGGAGGAGGAGGAGGAGGAGGAGGAGGAGGAGGAGGAGGAGGAGGAGGAGGAGGAGGAGGACACCCAGGCTGCCCAGCTCCTTCCCACCCTGCCCCGTGGCACTTCCTCAGGGGCACTGCCCAGAACTGTGGCATCTGTGACAGTCCTGACAGCAGGAGAGACTCCTGCACGGAGCTGCCTGGGCATTTCAGACAGCAAACATTATGCACACACACTCGTCCTGCATCTAAAGTCAGTGATAAAATCCTGCTTCTAAGGGGACACCATCCAAAGCCATAAAACTGTGCTGCACAACCATTAAAGGAGTCATAAATAATAATTATTTCACAAAGGCAAATTCTGTGTAGTGCTGGCAAAAGCAAGTAGGGTTTTTTCTTTATTCATCATTTCACTTAAAAAGTAAAATAAATTGACCAGCTACAGAGCTTGTCAAAAGCTAAATGGGAACTGTCACACAAACAAATGTTGTGCTAATGTCAGAAAAGGAATTTAACAAAAGAGGAAAGATTACCCAGCACTGCTTCTGGAAAAGTCTGCAGCAAGAGTTTTCTTCAAAATTCCAGAGGAAAAAAATGACAGAAGAAGGAATTTTTGCCTATTTTCCCCACTAGTTAATGAAGAAAAAGCCAAGAAAAGGAGAGGTGCACGAGGTGCCTGTTGCTGTGCCGAGGGGCACGGGGGGCTGGTGCCAGGGCTCGGCCACTCCAGGGCATGCTGGGCTGTCTCCAACACGGGCTCTCAGAGCTGCTGCCCTGTGCCAGCCGAAGGGGTCCCTGCTCTGCCCCTGCCCCAGAGCAGGTGGCAGGGGCTCTGCTCCTGCGGGAAAGGGCAGCCCCCCCGGGCTCTCAGCAGGTTCAGCCCAAGCCAGGTGTTGCTCACAGCTGTGCCAAGGTCCAGCTGCGGCTCAAGCCATTCCCTGTGGGATACACTCCAAACACCCCACACCCTGCCAGGCAGTGTCGCCAGTCCAGCTCATGCCAGTGGCATTCCAGAAAAGCTCTGGGTCAGTCCCCAGGGAAGGGACCCCCAACTCTCGGGGCAGCACGGCCGCCCCAGGTGCCGGTACTGCCGGGGCACAGGGAGGGGCACAGCCAGGTGTCCAAACCAATCCCGCACTGCCGGGGCACAGGGAGGGGCACAGCCAGGTGTCCAAACCAATCTCGCACTGCCGGGGCACAGGGAGGGGCACAGCCAGGTGTCCAAACCAATCCCGCACTGCCGGGGCACAGGGAAGGGGGAACACGGAGCTGGGAGCTGGGCAGGCACACACGGCGGGCAGGAGGGAGCGTTCCACGGGACAGGGCAGGTGTTCCATGGCACATGCCACCTGTGCTCCAAGGAAACACCCGTGAAGGAGGAAAGCCCCGAGGGCTGGCAGTGGGTGCAGAGCCCAGACTGACACCCCTCAAGGCCACCACCCAGGCAGAGGATCGCACTGACTGTCCTTCCCAGTCCTGCTCTCCCGCAGCTGAAGCAGAGCAACACTGACACCCTGTGTAGGTGCCAAAGCCCTGCAGGTCCTCAGCTCCCTCCATGCCTGGCAGGGCCAGGACCGTGCCACAAACCTGCAGGTCCTCAGCTCCCTCCATGCCTGGCAGGGGCCAGGACTGTGCCACAAACCTGCAGGTCCTCAGCTCCCTCCATGCCTGGCAGGGGCCAGGACTGGGTGTCACAAGCCCTGGAGTGCAGGAGCTGGATCTGGACACTGACCCTCAGCCTGAGGTATCGGCACAGGATGGAGCCCCAGCCCAGGCTGGGTGAGCACCCAGGCAGGCCAGAGGCTCCAGCAGCTTCCAAAGCCCCAGAGCTCCTCTGGGAGCAGGTGAGAGGCTGCAGGTGCAGAGCTTGGAACTGCACACACACCTGTAAGGGACGTGACCACGGAGGGGAGGGGCAGAGCCCTCACTCTGCTACCCAAGTTATGACCTTTTTCTTAAAGTTTCCAGCTTATTTTCATTCATAACTGGTCCTCCTGACGCCAACACGAAATTCTTGATTTTTTTCAGCCTATGGAAGTGACCTTCACATTCAGCAGCTGATTACAAAAATTCCATCTGGGCAAGAAAAGAGCACACAGCCAGGAAATGCCAGCCCAGCCACAGCACCCCATCTGATGGCACAGGGGGAGGCTGAGGGTGTCATCCATCAACTGATTTACTGGACTTCTCTTCTAAGAGCACGTTCCCTCCTCCTGGAAAGCAAAATTTGCTGCTCTGTTATTTCTTCCTCTGAAACCCCAACCCTGACTGCTCCATTGGAAATGTCACATCCCATGTGCAGGAGAGGCTGTGCTGGAGCTGCAGGAGAACAGGCTCCCAAGGGATGCTGGGCAAGAAGCACTGCAGGAACTTCCTTGTGAAAAATAAATCAGTAAGATGGATTCAGCATCTCAGTCATGTCCAGACCAAGCAGGAACATCCTCCTCAAGTGCTGGAGACAGTGCCTCAAACAATTTTGGATTCACTGACCAGTTTGTTGGGAAACAATGTGAGTCTGGTTTGGGTTGGAAGGGACCTTAAGGCTCACCCAGTGCCACCCCTGCCATGGGCAGGGACACCTCCCACCAGCCCAGGGTGCTCCAAGCCCTGTCCAACCTGGCCTGGGACACTCCCAGGGCTGGGGCAGCCACAGCAGCTCTGCCCAAGCTGTGCCAGGGGCTGCCCACCCTCCAAGGAAAGAATTTCTTCCCAATATCCAGTCTAACCCTCTGCCAGTTTTTCAGATAAATACTCTGAGAGCATGAACTCCCAGTTTCTTATTTTAACTATTGAATCACAACAAATCCTTTCATTTCATTCCAAAACATAATGGATTTCCGTGCACACTACCAAGAAAATGTGAATGCCTATTTTTAATGTGCAAATGTTAAACAAAACCCTGTTTAAAGCTAAAGATGGAGATGACAAGAGTGTAAGTACCAAATTCCAGTCCACTGGAAATGGTTTCACTGATCAGGTTAAAAACATCTCAGATTTGGAGTAAATTAATCACCTGATCACCTGCAGAGTTGTTGCTACAGTGATGTTGCTGGAAATCACAATGTTCTGTAAACAGGAACACACAGCTCCATTGTAAAACAACAATAACTGTGATTCTATGAGAGAGACTTTGGCCAGAGCCAGGAGCTCCAGCTTTGAAGCTGTTCCTCATCCAATATTTTAGGTTTTGGTCTGTCCCATCAGGATCCAGCTCCAGACACACTAAATATGGGGGTGCCTGTGCTCCACCCAGCTCCTCCAGAACCAAAAAGTCCTTTTTTCTGATTAAGCAGGTTACTCCAGCATCACTACTCCTTCTTAAGCAAATAAATCTTTTCTCGCTTATAAATTAAGGAACTCAGAACTTAATTAACTTCTCAGCAGCGTCAGTAACAGTAACAGCTCCCTGGGGCCCCCAGAACCAGAATTTCTTCAGGCACCACAGTAACATCATGAAGTGGGTACAGCCAAGGGCCCGAGGCCGAGGCCCCAGTGGGACAGACCTTTTGATTAAGCACTGCTCTGTTAAGAGATAAACTCCAGTTTAATCTCTGACTCATGTCAGGCAGTTTATGGTGGACTCCACAAACCTCAGTTTAGAGACAAAACTAGAGAGCAAGGGGGTGGTGCAAGAGGAATGGTGGCCAGTGACAGGACAAGGAGCAATGGCCATCAACTGAGAGGCAGGAAGGGCCACCTCAACATAAGGAAGAACTGCTTTCCATGGAGGGCAGCAGAGCCCTGGAGCAGCTGCACAGAGGCTGTGGAGTCTCCCTCTCAAGCCATTCCAAACCCACCTGGCTGTGTTTCTGTGTCACCTGCCCTGGGTCATCTCCAGGGGTCCCTTCCAACCCTCACTATTCTCTGAGCATCCCAGAACACCGGAGGACCAAGTTCACACCTTTAGGTCACAGCCTGGCACAGCTCTGTGCCCACAAACAGAGACTGGGCAGGTGCATGAGCTGATGGTGAAAGTGAGTTCGGTTCTGGAAACGGTTATTTTTAACATAGTCCTTGAAAACACAGTTTATGAATAGCTCAATCAAGAAGCACAACTGCATAAAAATAGTAGAGATTCATCAGCGTGGCATCCGTATTTATGATGTGCCAGGGGCTCGTTGCTGCCACTCCTGCCTTGCTGGAGACACTTTCCAAAAGTGTTTTTTTTTTCTATTTTTGCGCCCTGAAATGTGTGAACAGTTAAAAACTGCCGCGAATAATTCAACAGAGCTCAACCCCATGAGTGCTTCGGAGTGTTCACACCCTTAAGTGCGTGTGAACAGCATAATACAAAGGAAAACAAAGCGTACGAGAGGCTTCTTGGATCCTGGTAACATTGTTCCTGAATTGTCCCTTTCACTGTTAAAAAAACAAACAAACAAAAAACCCCAAACAAACAAAAAACCGAACCAAAACCAACCAAACCAACAGCAAAGGAAAATCCTGATTTGTGGAATAGGATAATGGGTTATGCTTAACAGCATTAAACAGTGGGATTTGGGGATTATTAAACGTGCAGTGGCTCGAGCTGTCCATGAGCAAAGCAGGAGCTGCTCCTGCTCCAGCCGGTGCCCCGAGGGGCTCCAGGACCGAGTGCCCTGCCCGGCAAGGGCAATTTCTCCTCTGTAATTTGACCCAGAGGGGAAGATCCGGCTGGCATCGCTGCCCAGGGGCTGGATCTGGGCGAGCTCGGACAGGTGTCCAGCAGGAGCAGGACTGAGCCCATCCTGTGACAGGGTGATGGATGACCCTGTGACAGGATGAACCTGTCCATTGTGAGACCTGAATCCTGGACTCCACTGTGTTTTGGAATGCAAATAAAGGATTTGTGATATAAGAGTTAAACCAACACCTGGGAGTTCCAGGCTCACTTTGCTCCAATCCCACAGCCCCCTGATCATCCCAGTGTTTCTGATCCCATGGCCATCAGTCCAGGCAGCTCTCCCAGGTGCACACGTGGCAGGAACCACACACCCAGCCAGGACAAGGTGTGTGACCATCTCCCGGGCCCCTCTGCCCCCAAGACAACTCATTCCCATCACCAGATGTCACCTCCCCGCTGGCACTGACACCCACCATTCCAAAGAGCTGAAAAGCACCTTCTCATCCAAACACAGCACTAAAAAACACCTGAAGTGATCTTTCTGGATGTTTATTTATGCTAAAAACCTAAACCCTGAGCTGACTACAGATGGACAGATCACTAAAATAATATTTACAGATCTAAGAGAACCCCTTTCAGCACGAAATTGGCTCATATTAGCCCTTATCAACACCTCAGCACCCGCTCACATGATGGAGCTCCAGGCACGTCCCGACACTGTCTCTTCAGGTGTCAGCACTAAAACCTCTCCGTGACGTTGGTTTTTTATCTTTCCATCTCGGTGCATCCCCCAGGAAGGGACACGGGCGGGGTCATCAGCCTGTCTGAAAGCCCAGAGAGCCTCCCTGCCCTCCTGCTCTTGGGAAAAACCCCATGCCAGGCCTGAGGAAGCCCCGGCAAAGTTTGGCTGGTCCGTTTAGGAGGCAGATCCAGCAGATACAACTCTCCCCAGGGGAAACGTGAGCCGGGCGAAGGAGGAGGCGAAGGAGGAGGCTCCTCTCAGGGAGGGGGAGTGGAGGAGGAGGAGGAGGAGAAGAAGGAGGGGGCTCTCTCGAGGGCAGCCCTCACTAGATGGTGCTGTGAGACCGCAGGAACAGCATCGACAGCATCTCCCTCTGCTGCCCTCGCCCGGCGCTTCCTCTGGATGCACTAAATATCCCCTTTTTCACTCTCGGAGCTCTCAGAAGGGACGTGTTTCCTACAGCGCAGTCTCGATACCATGAAACTATCATGGCAAGAAGCATATAAGACCATAAATCTGCCCGTGCTGCAGAGACTGCAACTGAAACGCTCCTTCCCCAAGTTTACCGTCGTCATCCTCAACTCCCACCCGGCTGTTCCCCCGGAGCATCCTCTGCAGGGCATCAGGGAACGCCCGGGGGTGCCAGAGCCCTCCTGACCTCAGCTGGGACCGGCAGTCCTCATGTCTGCTCTGAAACACGGGATGAAACATTTGAGAGCTTGGTTTCTTTTGGAAAAAAATTATTTAGGCTTTTCACTTTGTGTAATTTGCTATGGGAAGCACAAAATCCTGTACTTTCCAGTAGAAAATCATTTCCAAATCAAAGTTTGAATTATTTTGCAAGCATCCAAATCCCCCATGTCCAGCTCCTACAGCCTCCCACACTCCACTGATCCTGATCAAAAATCTCGTTAAGTAATTCCAGTTTGATAAAATATTTAAGCCTGGTGTCTCTGTTACATTGTCTGTTCTTTTACTCGAAACTCTCAGGAGCAGATCTGTTCTCCTGTCACCTTTATGAAACATTCCGTTCACCTGCTTGGAATATTCTATACAAAAGCTTTTTAAAAATAAAGGCAATTTCACAGAGTTCTACACGGGAGAAAGTTTCAGCTGCCAGACCTTCCTGTGCAGAGGTGCAAAGTGATTCCCTGGGGCCTCTGCTCCAACCACCACTGCATTTAAACCATGCCAAATAGAGCCAGTTCCTACAGCTGTTCTCCTCCTCTGCTTCCTATACCAAGTAGGAAATGCCCAAGCATTAGTTTTAGGAGGGATGTAACTCTGGGGTTGGCATCTGTCCCTTGGGGTGTGTCAGGGGTCTCTCCTGGCGTTCTAAAGGAAGAGCAGCCGGAGCCGTGTCCGTGCAGCACTCAAGGTGAAACTGCTCCAGCCCCTGGGCTTTGCTGGTGCCACAGCCCAGCCCCAGAAGGTGGAAACCGTCATCCTTTCTCCCACCTCTGCTCGGGGTCTGAGGGCTCCCTTGGAAGCCACTCCAGCCGAGCAGATTGACAAAAAAAGTGGTGTTTGGCCCCAAGCCTCTCCAATATTTGCTTTTACTATAAAAGGAGCCTTGGCCTGTCGATGAACATGGGTTTGCTGATTTGGTTCCACAGCAACTGGGAAAGCTGAGAGTTGTTTTCAAATGCCCTACTCTGCTTTTGACAGTTCAAATTCTTTTTAAACCTCACCTCAGGCTGCACGAGCTGTTCTGTCTCCAGACCTGAGCGCTGCTATTTCAAGCACTCAGCACAGTGGCAGTGCCAGGCACTGCCCATCTCAGAGCAGCTCCATCCCATGAGCACCTGGCAGAGCCTGGCAGGAACTGCAGCTCTCTGGTCTCCTGCACATCTAGAAATACCCTTTCCAAAGGGCCAAAGCCATATGGTGTCCACCCAGGTCTGGAGAGGAAACCCAAAGTGGGTTTGATTGATTAAGTTCAATCCCTGGGTGCTCCATCCCTGAAGGTGCCCAAGGTTGGATGGGTTTGAGCAACTTGTCCTAATGGAAGGTGTTGCTGCCCATGGCAGGGGATAGAACTGGGTGAGCCTGAAGATTTCTTCCAACTCAAACCATTCAATTATTCCTATTGCCATTCTCATGCTCCAAACCACCAACCCCAGTGGCCCAGGAGAGCACCCAGTCCTCTCCTGCATTGGCCAGGGTAGCCTCCTCTCTTTGCCATCCCAAGCTTCTGGAGGCAGAACCCTGGAGAGCAAACCAGCCCCAACTGCAGCAGCTCCCAGCTCTGCTTTCAGCAGGTGTTGGGCTTGGAGCCTCAGAGGGTCACTGTTATTATTTTCACTTTCCAGCCATTTTACCAAGACAGCAAACAATAAAAGATACAGCTTCCAAAGCAAGAGCAGTAAAAGGAGGGCTGAGGATTTAATCCAAAGCAGAACAAACCAGTTCAGGAGCTCTGGCTGCTTTATGAACTGGAGGCTGGAGCCAAACTGCAAACTGTGTAAGGCTGATTCCCAAAGCAGAGACCTGAACCTGCCCAGAGCTGCAGGATTGTTGGAGTCCCTCTCCAGCAGCAGGGTGGGAACAGATAGCCTTGTCTTAGTCAAAGAGGTGGGAGGGCAGGGTGGAAGCATATGGAGTGAGAACCCAGGGAGTGAGGGAGGCTGAGCCTCAGCAGACACCCAGCCCAGAGACCCTTCAAGCTGCCCATGAACTGCAGCGAAGCTGGAACTCCCAACAGATGTGCAAACAAAGCGATCCCTTCTCCTGCATCCACTCTCAAAGCATTCACACAGAACCATTGGGGAAAATTGAGCAGAAAATGTCAGTCTGGGGGTTTGATTGCTCTGGTTGGATCGGGGAAAGGCACTTGAGGCCAAGATGAGCACACAAAGTGTTCACATGTGTATTTATATTTGCCTGGGAAAAAAGAGGTTGGAAAATGCTGCCCTTCTGCTGACAACCACTGCGTCCTGAGGATGAATAATTCTGGCTTTCTCCAGGCAAGGGCTCCAAAGCAACAATCACAGCAAGGCTTTGGGCTACTCCTCATCACCAGGGACAGAGCTGGTTGAACTCAGCACTTACTCCTGCTGGCACTTCCTCGGGAGGGGCCCGTCAGTGTGGATGGGGCTGTGCACACACCTCAGCTTTCCACCTCCACTGCCAAGACAAATCGGTCAATCCCAGCTCATGTCAGAGCGGGGACACGTCAGTCCCTCTCCAAAGGGCACACATCAACTCCCCAGGTGAGCCCAGGCACAGGCCCCAGCTCAGGGATTCCAGGCTCTTCCCCAGCTCCCCGCACTCCTGAGGCTCCAGCACCCTTTGCTGGTTTGCAGGGATGTGCAGATTTCCCTCTCCACATCTAAAAAGAAGGGCTTAAATGATGGAATATGTCAGCCTTCAAAGTGATGAAGATTTCTTGCCAATTTCTTGTTCTTATTATAAAAAAACAAGGCAAAGAGAGAACAACATTTGTTCAATCACATGGCTCTTGCAGGGTCTGTTTTCCTGACTCTGGCACTGCTCACCCTGAAGGCTGAGCATGTTCTTCATGAAATACCAGCGAGTCTTGGGGCATGACTTTAGAGAGCACCAGAAATAGTGTGAGGAAGGAGAAAAGCAGCATTGATTTCTTCCACATATGGAGCCCAGTTCCAATGAAGGATTTACACACATAAACACAGTCTCTCTTGATTCTGGGATCTTGTTGATCCTCTTCTATTTTTTTCTCCCATCTATTATTTCATTATCAGTTCGTTTTCTTGTTCTGTTTTTGGCTGTCTTTTGTCTCAACTTCAGTGTCTCAGCCACCACTTCTCCATCAGCACCCACGGCTGCTCTTTGCTCTCCTGGTGCCAACAGGGCCATGAGGGCACTGATGACACCTCAGAACTCCAGCCCCAGGACAAGGTGGACACATCTGCACACTCCTGCAGCCCAGCCACATCCAGGTGTCACATCTCCTCTTGGAGATCCCCATGAAGCAGCAACTCCTCTGCCATGGGACATTCCTGTCCTGCTTGCACCGCCCTGAGCACGGCAGTGAAGCTCTTCCCTCTCCCTGTGCCTTCCCTGCTGCCTCTCCTGGCACCTCCAAAATTACAGCTTAGACACAGATACAAGGCATGGCAGGAGGAGCTGTGTCAGGCCTGGGCACAGACACTCCATGCCCCACCCCAGAGAGGCACCAGCTGTGAGGAGAGGGCTCCCAGGAGATCTGTGCCCAGCCAGGCATCTCACCTGGAACCAGTGGGACGGGAGAGGGGCAGTGGGACAGGGACTGCCACTGTCACTGCCCCAGGACAAGCCCAGCTGCAGCCTCTGACTGCCACACTCTGCTGGGGGTTCACTGGGTGCATGTGGACAGTCTGAGCTGAAATCCAAGAGGCTGTCTGTAAGATAAAGGCAATGGAACAAAATAAAGTGTATTTTTTCTATTTCTCCCTTTATCCTGAGCAGAACAATCAATAATTTTATGCAGTAAATAAATGCTTTCCTTAAATGGAGTTTTCCTTCCCCATTTAACAATCCAATATGCACCTTCCATTTCTCAGCTCCTCTCAGACACTGCTGAAATCACCTGGTTCCTACAACGTGTTACAAATGGGTTTGTGTGCCCTGTTTGCACTAAAACAACACAAATCAGGTACTGGGCACTGGCTATGCTACAGTGGACACAAAAGCAGCCACATTCCTACAGAGCTGCACTGCTTCCCTCACAGACTGGATTTACATCCCCATCCAAGCTAAATAAATCATGTCCCACAGCCCCTAAACCAGCTCCCTTATCACACCCAGTGTGAATAATGAAATGTCATAATATTTGCCCAAGACACGTGGTTTGTTTTGCTTTCAATAAATAAGGTCTAGAAGGGAAAATAAAATAAAAATGGAAGCAATGCTTCCTCTTGGTGTTATTTGGTGTCTGGGAGTGGCTCTGGCCTGGGAGGGAAGGGGGCAGAGCCCAGCTCAGCCATAAAGCACCACCCTCTGCTCAGCATTCCCGGGCTGGGGCAGCTCCCCAGGGATTGCTGCAAACCCAGGCCAAGCCTTGGAAGGGGCAGCCAGGCCCAGCTCCCCATGCCCAGAGCAGCCAAGGAGCCACAGCTTGAATCAGCACCAGTGGCCACAATTCCAGGATGCCCTCCCAGGGTGTCTGTACCAAGGAAAACCCATGTGTGTCACCTTGCTAAAGCCCAGGGGGGCAGCACAGGGACTTGGGGCAGAGCACATCACACAGAAATCTGCTCCCAACACTCAGATCTTCCATGGAATAGAAAGTCTTTCTTGTCCAACAGAGACTTTCGGGGCTCAGAAGGCACTCTGGCTTTACAAGGTGGGCCAAGGGTGTTCCATTCCTTACCAGGGCAGTTTTCCCAGCTGCATATCACCACATACACTGCTGCAGATGAACCTTTCCTCTGAGGGAGAGGGAGATGGGAAGCTATTTCATGTTTCTATATTTGCCAGGCTCTCCAGCCCTGGTTCCCAGCAGCTGTCAGCATGCTAAGCTGGGATATTAGGTGCTCACAAGCCTGTCAGCTTTTGCTTCTGCCTTAAAGGAACCCCCTGGCCCCACCAGGGCTAACAGTAGGTGCAGGGACCCCCAGAGCACAGCCCACCCACCAGTGCCACAGGAACACAGCCTGGCCATCAACCTTGGATCCAAAATTGCCATTCTGGAGAGGGAAGGTGGTCAGTGGCCACACTGGAGCCTGAGTCCAGCCCAGTTCTCAGCTTTTAGACAGACACTGACAGACAAAGGAGAACCACAATAGGTCAGAACAAGAGCAGGACAGGGAAGAGCAGCTGAAACCTTCCACATGCAAAGCTCCCACTGCCAGAAATAGGATCTGTGTTCTGTGCTGGGCTATTATGAGACTCATCCTGCTCCAGGACTTGAAAGGATTTTATTTGCAGGCATGAGGAGCCTCCTGGCTGTGCCCCAGCCAAGCAATGTCAATCAACACCAGCCAAACCCCTCTGCACATCTTGGCCATGGCAGCACCTTCCCTGATTCCCTGATCACTCTGCACTTTGGCTCAGCTGCCTCCCACTCCTCACCCAGGGCTGGGGCCACACAAAGCCCAGCTCTGCTCTCAGAGAGGGACTGGCCACAGGGGACTGAGGTCCTGAAGAGCTCTGGAGGGAGGCTGAGCCCACCTGAGCTGAGCCCAGGCCAAGCCAGCAGCCAGCCCCACCTTTAGGGTGCTCAGCACAGACAGACAGACACACTCTCTTCTTTCCTTAAACTTGTGTTACAAAGCCCCTCCTTGGGCTCATTTTCTTGCCAGTGAGATAAATTTAACCACCTGCATTCCCTGTAGCTGGATAAGAACACTTCCCTGAGGCATGACTGGGGTCCTGCCCACCGGCAGTGCCCCCCAGGTACCCATCCTGCAGCTCAGAGCCACGTCCCTCCATGCTGGAAGGGAGACATTGTTCTACTGCTGCCTGCTTTCAGATTCCAGAAAAACTAACACCAGGATCGAGGAGAGCCAAAGGCAGCTTGGGACCCCAGTTCTAACCAGCAGCACAAGTAGTTAACTCTGAAAGTCTCAGTTACCCCCAGTTATGTCACAAGCAATAAATCAAGACAAGACTTGCTTGATAAGGAAAACCAAGTGAGGCTATTTTAAAATGAAAATCCAAAGGAATTTAGAGTGCTGGGGTGAGAGAGAAGAGCTGAGATTAGGAGGCGACATAAACATAAGCTGAAAGGGGCCTCTCCAGAACTGTCCTCCTGTGCCTTCAGCAGAGGAGGAGCAACAACCCATGAGCTGCCAAAGCTGTTTTCCCTTGGCCCAGCCTTGGCTCCACCCAGGGCAGCACTGCACAGTGCCTGATTCAGCTGGGGTGGGTGAGCCCCCACTGCTGCAAACCCCCCAGCCAGGTGACTGTTCCTGCAGCACCAGCACACCTTTATCCCCCCTTAATCCGACACAGGACAGTCTTTTGTTCAGCATTTTAAACCCAGCTTTGCCCACAGCCATAAGAACTTACTTGAGAGGGAATTAGCAGCAGCTCCTCCTGGTCTCAATTAGTGCCTGATGAGCTGTGTAACAGGAGATGCTGTTGTAGATAATTCCTGAGACACCCAGAGCCCTGGTACCATTAAAAATACAGCACTGAAAGCAGAAACTCCTCAGTACCTCTGTCTTAACGGGCTCCAGCTCCTCTCCACCCACCTGCTGTGTCCCTGCTGAAGGGCAGCCCTGGCCTCAGGGGCCAACATCCCAGACAGGGG
Organism: Poliocrania exsul; assembly: GCA_035041345.1. Taxonomy (NCBI): domain Eukaryota; kingdom Metazoa; phylum Chordata; class Aves; order Passeriformes; family Thamnophilidae; genus Poliocrania; species Poliocrania exsul. The sequence goes on along the minus strand of JAWWLZ010000025.1, from coordinate 585,416 downwards.
CTCTGAGGGCAGCTGGAGCACCCTCAGCATCCCTGCCACTCAGGACAAACATGGCCAGAGTGAAAAGAAGCTCATAACTCAAATTTGAGATGAAAAGAAGAACTGTTGCTCACAGACCATGGGATGAAATGCAGCCTCACTTGTCCAGTGTCACAGCTGAGCTCTCGTGCCCTCGTCTACATTGAGGGGCTCCATCACAAATCAGGAACAGGATTTCCACCAGGCCAGAACAGGCTCTGCTCACTGTGACCCCACACTTGCCCCTCCAGCTCCCAGCTGCAGAGGGGGCAGCACCCACCTGTCCCCAGCCCAGCAGAGCACTGACAGCATCCCACCAGGAGGTCTCCAGCTCCTCTCCCAGCATTTACAACAGAGATGCAGAGAGATTGGATGGTTGTGTATCACAGGGGCACGAATCTGATATTCATGGACTTTCTTTTAAAGGGCAAGACTCTTTGAATAGAAACAAACTGAGACAGCATCTTGAGTGATAAATGAATGTTCTTCTCTACTTCCTCTCTGAAATTCAATTTTAATTGATATTAAACATGACAGAGCTTCTACTCAAACTTGTATTTTCCAGTCACGACTTCCACTGCCATCACATCCTGCCCTCGGCATCCTCTGTGCTCCTCAGTCCTGAAGGACCAGCCCAAACCCAAGAGCCCTCATAGCCCTTGCAGGAGGTAGGACACCAACCCCAGGCCCAGGGGCAATGCTAACTCCTTGTTTCTGTAGAGGGAAAATCATCCCCAGGTTTCCTAACCAATGTTCTCAAAATGAAAGATTTGCACCTCAGTGCTGCCGGGCACAGACTCCAGCAGGTGCCCACAGATGCCAGTTCACACCTGGATGTGTGAAGGAGCATTGGAGGGAGTACCACCCACTCCAAGCACGGGGGCAAAGCAAACATTTCATGCAATCATGGAATGTTAGGGTTGAAAGGGACCTGAAAGCTCATCCAGTTCTAGCCCCCTGCCATGGGCAAGGACACCTTCCACTAGACCAGGCTGCTCACAGCCCCATCCAACCTTAAACATTTCCAGGGATGGAGCAGCCACAGCTTCTCTGGGCAACACGTGCCAGTGCTTTAACACTTGCAGTGAAAGAAATCTCCACAGCATCTGTTTTGGGGAAGTTCTGTCCAGCAGAGCACATGGAGGAACCAGAGGAGCCCTGAGCAGGTGCCTCCTGCTCTCCCTCTGCCAAGTCCTGCTGCTGCCTCTGCTGTGTATGTGACTGTCCCTTTTTACACAGTGTCCCATTCACAGCCTTTACATACTCAGAAATACGTTTATTTATAGCATCTACAGTGCAACAGAATATTCTCCTCCCTCTCCTCCTGCTCAAGACATTTACTACCTGCACATGGCCCACCATGGGTGCACATTCTCCCCCTCCCACGCCTGGGACACCAGAGCCACATGCCCTGGGCACAGCCTGGCCGAGCCTAAAGACAGTGAGTGACTCATGCCATGAGAAATCCCACACGGGGCCAGGGGCAGGGGCAGCACCTCCAGCCCTGCTCTGCCACTCCCTGCACGGCCCCAGGGCTGGGGCAGCCGGCTGAGCCCCCCAGTACAGGGAGGGCAGGGCACCCAACCCCTCCTTCCTGGGAAAAGCCTTCCAGGTGGGACAGGCCAGGGAAAGTCAGTAGAGGCTCCTGTCACACTCCCCCCTGCCCAGGGCAGCCCTGCACAGAAGCTGTGCCTCCTAAATTCGGTGCTGGTGCCCGGCCAAGCCTGCCCTGCCCACAGCCGGCAGAGCCTCACGCACTGCAGCCCCTGCCCACGCCGCAGCCCCCCTGCCCACACACAGCCCCCTCTGCCCGCCCCCTCTGCCCACACACAGCCCCCCCCGCCCACACCGCAGCCCCTTCCTGGGCTCCCAGACAGGGGGAAAGGCTGATGTTGCAAAAGCGCCCTCCACAATGTGTCCTGAGATGCTGAGCCATCGAGCAGTTGGGGCTACAGAGCTCTGACAGAGGATGTAGCTCTGAGGGAACAGGTCTGGCCTTAGAGCTGTGCCCAAACCCTTGAAGAGTGGAGAGGATTTATCTCCACCACCAGCCCATCCTGGGCTTGGGCTCTTCCAGCCACTGTGTAAAAGCAGAGGGAGACCCAGGGATATGGAACCAGTGCTGCCAAAGGTTTTCCCAGTATCCTTTTGCCCAGGATAGGGGCACTGATGGGCACTGCTCTCCAGAAACAGCCTGCCCAGAATTACACCCCACACTCAACAACCCTTCCAGAGTTTGTCCCTTGCCACCCCAGTTCTGCCCTCTCTCCCCACAGGAGTTAGGGAGGTCCCTGACAGGCTGCATTCACCTCACTTTCAGCTATGGATGTATCACACCCCAGGGCATCACCACATCGGCTTCCACTGGAGCTTCTCAGCCCAATGAAAGAGCCCAATACCATTTTTGCATTGGGTTATTTCAGCTCAAGGGCTGGAACAGCCCCATCCCAGCACTGAAAGCTCCTGGCATGGAGCACGTGGGTTTGACAAGGACAGCAGTGCCAGGCACTGATGGGTTTGGAAGGCAGCAGAGCCTTTTGCCTTAAAATCCCTCCCTCCCAGTGCCAGCCGAGCACAGGGGCTCTGAGGCAGCACTTCCACACTCAGCAGTTTTGGGCACCTCCAGACTCCTTAAGGAGTCTTCCATCCCTCCCTCTCTACCAGTTCTAAGCAGCTAAACATCTCTCCCTCTCTACCTCCATTTTATATTTGGGGTTTTTTTTCACAAAACGATTACTTTAAACAGATCTTCAGTTCATGAAAGCCAAGAGTGCACTGAAGACATTGAGGATTATTAGTAAAATACAGCCCAAGTTAAATAAATCTTCATTAGTATGCTAATTGTCACTGTGGGCAGTGTCCATGGGGGAGATCTCCCAACCACTGTGGGTTGTGTCTTGGATTTCCTCGAGTTTATCTGGATGAAAAAGCTGGAAACAAAGACATCCAAGATGCCACCACAAACCTTCTCCCAGGCTCTGGAGGGACCCCAAGTCTCACTGGCCGTCTCAGGACAACTCAGCTTCTCTGGGCAATATTTATAAGCACAATTCCTTTCTCTCCTGAGCTGCTTCATTTACCGATTTATAAACAATTTTCCTCAAACAATTTCTCTCAGGCTTTTGAGGACTTCTGCCCCGATTTGGGTACCTCTGCTCCCACACAAGGAGACAATCCCAGTGGCACAGCTGGGCGGGGGGCTGCACACCCACCCTCGGTGCCACCCCCGCCGTGGCTCAAAGGCCACCAGCTGCCCCCGCACATGCCATCCCCCTGAGGTGGCAGCGGGGGCTGTCCCCAGCCCAGCCCCTTTAAGGGACGCTCCGGGGCGGCCGCGGGAGCCACGGCATTAATTTTAGCCTGGAGCAGGGCCAGGGGCTCCGGGCAGCTGCTGCGGGCGGGGGGGCAGCGCTTCCCAGCCTGCCCTGCCCGAGCTGCCCCAGCCCCGCCGCGGAGCGCCCGGAGCGCGGCTCGGCCATGGCAGAGGAACGCACCGAGCTGGAGGAGCGGATCATCATCAAGGACCAGCACACCAAAGAGATCGACCTGGTGGACAGAGACCCCAAGCACATCAACGAGGACGTCGTGAAGGTAGGGCTGTGCCACGTTCTGCTGTGGAGCAGCACTGGAACCAGGATTTAGGTTTCAGATGTTGGTCTGTGTTTGGCTCGACCTCGGACGGGGCTGTCAGTGCCTGTCCACGTGCCCCAAGAGGTGCCATCCCCAGGGCTGTGAGGAGGTAACAGCACCACTGCCTGGGCACCCAGAAACCAGCTGGGTGGCATGTGGGCTCCAATTAATGCCATGTTTCCCATTCCTTGAATGGGCAGTCCAGTTCCATGGAGATGCCCTCCTTTGTACCAGTAAGGAGGGAGCCAAAAATAGTACAGAAATTAAACATGATTGATTTAAAGAGAACCTTGGAAAAAGGCTGCTGGTCTTCAATACATGACAGCCTCAGTACCAAAGTGTTTGATGCATGTTGTCCTGTTTGTGGAAGGCTGTTTTCACCAGGGTAGCCCAGGGGTGCAGAAGCCCCCCACATCCCTCCCTCTGTTGTCGACCAAGAGGAACTCTCATTCCAACTCCTGGTCTTCCTCTAAACTCTGTCAGAATGATGTCATAGGTAATTCCAGCCCAAAGGAGAATGGGAGGAGATGGAAGGGTTTTGTTAAAACTGTTTGAAATCAAAGTGGATGTCACAGCAGCACGGACAGTGTGCCCTGAGCTGCTCACACAGACTGTGACCTTGACTGCACTGGTGCAACACAGACCTGCATTTGGGCATTAAAACACCAGTACAACCACAACAACGCTGTGGTCAAATTAAATTCCTCTGGATGAGCTGTGGCAGTGGAAGCCCTCAGTGGGCACCCTCCTGGCACTGCAAGACATGCCTGTGGCAGCTGCCCAACACCTCAGTATCCTGAGAACATTCCCAGCAGCGTGTCCCCCCATCTGTGCTGCCCCATGCCACGGCATCCCACAGCTTTTGCCTGGGGCTTGGAAAGGTGGCAGGTGAAGGAAGCACCACCCTGCTGTGACCAGGACAGCCCTGAGCCCACTCACCCCAGGGCCAGGCAGAGCTCTGGGACACCACCAGCTACTTACTGGGGGCAATGCCAGTGCCTTCCTGGCCATCCGTAGTGCTCCCACCTCTCAGGCTCTTTCCTGCACCCCAGCCCTGCCTTTTCCCACTCGAGGGTCTCCAAAGCCTGAAGGGACCTTTCAGTTCACGCACTCACACGGCCACACTGCTGCTCCATCAGTGTTGGAAGTTTTCAGAGCTCAGGCTCCCCAGCATTCCTCCACCTTAAAATAGCCCAGCTGATATGGCTGGGGGGGAGGGCACAGCCAGCCCCAGGACAGGGCACAGCTCAGCCCAGGGCTGCTCCACAGCATCCCAGAGGACTGCCAGGGCCTCCTCACTGTCCTGCAGGCAGGAGTGCACTGCAAACACCCAGGGCCCCTTGGCATCCCCAGAGCACAGCTGGCAGAGAGGCAGCCAGCAGGAGGGCAGGGAAGGAGGGTGCTCCACAGGACAGAGGGCTCACCTGGTCATGGAGGAACATCCTGAGCATCACAGGGCACCAGCCAGAATTCGGGACCAAGTTACAGTGGTGGCACCACCCACAGGGGCTTTGCAGAGCCTCACAAGCCTACTCCAAGAACGGCAACAAAGCAGACCATGGCTGGATTCAGTGACCTTAGGAGAGCTTTTCCAACCTAAATGATTCCATAAAGGAGTGGTACGTTGTGCAGGCTGCTATCCAGGATCCAGACAGTCTGAGGCTCCACTGCTCCTGCAGATCCCCCCCAGTGTGATGCCAGCAGAAGGGGCAGTGAGCCAGACTCCCTGTTCTTATATCCCACTGCTCCCTGTGTTAATTGGTCCCTGATGAGCTCCTCAGGCAGCTGGGCAGGCAGCTGGGCAGGCAGCTGGGCAGGCAGCTGGGCTAGTCCCCAGCACACCTGGGCTTTTGGGGGCTGTTGACAGCACTCCAGGACCACTTGTCAGGGTTGCTGATTCCTCATCCACCTCAATGCTTCTCCCAGCACCTCCTGCCCGCTCCAGGAAATTAAAGATGATGCAGAGTGATTTTTGTGATCAAAGTGCTTCCAAAACCAGAATGGATATTGCAATTTAACATGAATATACAAACAGACACCTCAGCTGTCTGAGGGAAGGTCAGGCTGGTTTTCAAGACAAACAGCTCAGCTTATGTATTCCCTAGAAGTGAGTTACACCCCATGGGGATCTCTGTGCAGAATTCAGAGACTTTGGGGAGTGTTTGTCATTCAAAGACACCCCCAGTGCCTGCACAAACAGCACTACATCTGGAAGGGCAGGGCCGAGCCCCAGCTCCCCGTCCTCAGCAGGGATGAGGATGAACAGCACTGGGCACCTCAACCCTGTGGGTATAAATAAATAATCTGTAATTCCAGAGGCCTGGTGAATTTTTATTAGAACAAACACCTTCCTGCTGAGCAGGCAGCCCATCTCCCTGAATGCTAAAAAAGGGCAGGAATGGGCTCTCGATGCCTCCGCAGCCAACACCCCTCACTCGGCTCCTGTTCCGAAGGCTCCTGCCTGGCCCCAGCCCCTGGGAGCACCGGCCCCAGCTCAGGGGGTGGGACAGGGGCTGTGACACTCCAGGGCTGGGACCTCATGCCTGCACTGTGCTACCCACGGGCTGAGGCTGGGCAGTGCCCAGAGCCCTCAGCCATGTCCCACTGGGATCTCTGCAGGGGTGGGGACTCCCTGGCTGCATCAGGGCTTGTCCTTGCTCAGAGGGTGCAGGATCTGTGCCCCCAGCACAGCCCTTGCTCAGGGGGTGCAGGATCTGTGCCCCCAGCACAGCCCTTGCTCAGGGGGTGCAGGATCTGTGCCCCCAGCACAGCCCTTGCTGTCCCCAGCCCCCACAGTGTGGGATCTCCTCTCACCCTGCGGCAGACCATCGTCCCTGCACCGGAGCCCTTCAGATCCCCCAGGCTCTCCTCACCTCCAGTGCTCTCTTGCAGGTGGATTTTGAGGATGTGATAGCTGAGCCTGTGGGCACGTACAGCTTCGACGGTGTCTGGAAGGCCAGTTACACCACCTTCACCGTCAGCAAGTACTGGTGCTACCGGCTGCTCTCTGCCATCCTGGGCATCCCCCTGGCTGTCGTCTGGGGCTTCCTCTTCGCCCTCATCTCCTTCTGCCACATCTGGGCAGTGGTGCCCTGCATCAAGAGCTACCTAATAGAGATCCAGTGTGTCAGCCGGATCTACTCCCTCTGCATCCACACCTTCTGCGACCCGTTCTTCGAGGCGCTCTCCAAGATCTGCAGCAATGTCCGAGTTGCTCTTCGGAAGGAGATTTAGGTCCCAGCAGCTGCCCCAAGAGCCCTGGTACCACCCTCCCTGTGCAGCTTCCTGCCCTCAGGCACAGGGACCGCCGTGCCTGGTGAGGAACTGCACACACGGTCACCTGTGCTCAGGGACACCCATGGCAAGGGACCTGTGCACCACAGCAGGGCCCCACGGCAGAGCTGGCTCTCCCGGGTGCTCCCTGCAGGTGGAGGCAGGCAGGGCTGCCTCCTTCTCCAACCCAAAGCCAGCAGCTTAAGGAGAAGAGAAGCCCATCATGGCCCGGGGAGCAGCCCAGGGAGACCCCTCTGCCCTCCAGGACCACACGGCATTGCATCCTGATGCCACAGGAGGGATGGCAGCACCTCCTGGACCATATCCCTGGGCCACAGTCTGCAGCTGCAGGATGAGCAGTGAGGATGCAGAGCTGCCACCGGCCACTGACCAAACCCTGCCCGCTCCTGCATCCCCAGGGGCAGGGATGGCACCAACAAACACTCCCACAGGGGTTATTATTTGCTGCAAACAATTGCTGTTGTGGGAGCTTTTGCATCAAACCACCACACTAAAGTTTTAGGGATAGAATATCTAAAATAAACTTTTTTTCATGTGTGTTTGCATTTCAGCCAAGCTCTGAGAGCCAAATCAGTCAGTGCATGACATGTTGTGTCTGCTCTGGGAGTGTGAGCTGAGCCTGGGCCCCTGCCAGCTGTAAACTCACTTGTGGCACTCCGATGCTCAATTATGTACTTAATTACGGAGCATCATTAAGTGCTGTGAGCAGGACCCAGGGCAGGACAGCGCAGGTGAAACACAGCCCTGTGCATGCCCACTGAGCTGGGGTTGCCAGGAGGGCAGCAGGCAGTGCCATGGCACCAGGGCTCTTCACCTGCAAGACAACAAGCTGGGGTCTGGGCAAAGCTTTGGCTCAGTTCTCGGTGAGAGCCTTCACTGCCCATTTCCTCAGTCAGTGTGGGGTGAGCTCCAGCCACAGCAGTGTGTGTATCCCACACAGCCAGGGCTGTCCCTCCACTCTGTGTCCTGGGATGGAGCAGTGGAGGCTGCAGAGGGCAGGACTTTGCCAACCCCTCGGGCTCTGCCCAGCAGGAGGGGACCCACATCCAGCCAGCCCCTTCCCTCAGCATCCCATGGGGTCACCCCAGTGTGGGGAGGGAGCAGAGGAAAGAGGCTCCACCTTGGCTCCACCAAGACAGGGCCACTCTGGATTCAGGGAAACCAGGATGAGGAGAAAAAGGTCCAATTCAAAACTATTTCCTCTCTTGTGCTGTCAATTAATTTGTCAGTCCATCATCCACGGAGCCACACGTTCAATCTGAGGCCCTTAAACATTCTTTTGGCTCCATCCTTAAGTGCTTTGCTGAACCAGAGCCCAGGAGGTCTCTTTGTTCAGAGGCTGTTCTCAATTGTATCTGTGTGCTCCTTTCCCTCGGCTTCCAAAAAAGACTTGGAGCCAAAGACTCCTCTAGTGCCATGCCAAGGATAAGAAAGAGCCAGGTTTTCTGCTGGACCTCTTCCAAGGGCTTGGGATTGTGCACTGCCATTATTTCATAGCAATACGGCACCAACGCTGCAGCAACACCCAGGGCTGAGATGGGTGGAGTGATTCAGGGGAAATAAAGGTATTTAGGTATGTGTAAGGTAAAAAAGTCTCAAAAACACTTTACTTTGAGCATTTTTAAAAGCTTTATGTGGGAATAAAATTAATTAAAATCAATTATATTATGGGATTATAGTACTTTTAATTTTTTTTTCTAGTAGTTCACAGCCTGAATCCAAAAACCCCCAACTGGAGCCCCTGCACGTGGAGCACACACAGCTCCCCTGTCAGCACCTGGGCTTCACTTTCAGCCCTCCTGAAAAGCTTTTTGGCAATGCATTCCATATCCTCCCCCTGTGGCACACCCAGGGCTGCTCTCCCTGTCCCCGACCCACCACAGCCCTGGGGATGGTGTGGGGGCTCAGCTGGAGAGCAGCACAGCCCTGGGCATGGCCCTGCCTGACCCCAGCCACCACTGGGAATTGCAGCCGGGGCTGGAGGGCAATTCCCTGCCTCTCCCAAACTCCCTCTCTGCTCCAGATATGCATCCCAGTAACATCCATTGCCATGTTCCCTCTAGTCCTTGGCAGACAGAGGGTGCACCAGGACCCTGGATTCACAAGAGAAGGGGACCCTATTCCTTGGTTGTGCAGGAGTTAGTGACTCTCAAGGAGAAAGAAGGTGAATGTAGGAGGAAAATGCTGTGTGGTATCCTAAAGATTTATACCAGTCAGCAAAAGTGCTGAGAGCTCACTTAGAGCTCCCACAAAAAAATCAAAGGAATGTCAGGATAGGAAAGGTGCTAAGGTACCTGCTGGAGACAGTGAAAAAATAAAGGACACATTTAAATGCATTTTTCATGTTCATTCCAAACATGAAAGGCTTAATCACATCACCCTTTTAGAGCTGCATGTCCCCAGCTGTGTCCCTCCAGATCCAGTGCTCGGGCAGTGCCCCACAGGCAGAGGTGTTGCTGTGCTGGGCACACCTGGCTATTGTGTTACAGCCTTGTTTCCCTTTCCATCCCTCCTGCGTTCCACCACACACAGTGAGAAAACTTTATTTACAGTATTTGTCAACAATAAAAATCCATGCTGTGAGCATGCCTTGTGTGTTACAGAGCGAGGGAATGGTACTGGAATGGTGGGAGACTCCATGGGATCAGTGCTGCCCATCTCCTGTGCCACCCATGTGTCCCTGCAGTGTCACCTCTCGCCCCGTGCCACCCATGTGTCCCTGCAGTGTCACCCCTCGCCCTGTGCCACCCATGTGTCCCTGCAGTGACCCCTCGCCCTATGCCACCCATGTGCCCCTGCAGTGACCCCTCGCCCTATGCCACCCATGTGCCCCTGCAGTGACCCCTCGCCCTATGCCACCCATGTGTCCCTGCAGTGTCACCCCTCGCCCTGTGCCACCCATGTGTCCCTGCAGTGTCACCCCTTGCCCTGTGCCACCCATGTGTCCCTGCAGTGACCCCTCGCCCTGTGCTGCAGCCCCTTCCATCTGACAGGGATTCAGTGCACCTGCCCCAGCAGTGTGGGCTCATTGAGGGCAAAGCCTGTCCCTCCTGGTGGCGTCCGGGAGGTTTGGGGCTCAGGAGCAGGTTCCTGGTGTGCAGTCCCAGGCAGCACAGAAACTTGGACACAGAATTGCTGCCCTGCTCATGTCTCAGTTAAATAACGCCTGCTGTACATGCCTGCAGCCATATTTATACATATTTACACCTATTTATACGGCCCCCCAACACGTCCAGGTCCCAGCTGTCCCCAGAGGGGCGCTGGAAGCAGCAGGTCAGGGCACAGGGCGGCGGCTGCCGCTGCCTCACGTCGTGGACGGCTGCGAGAAGCTCCTCTGGCTCGTGCTCCTGCAGCTGAGGACGAAGGAGGACGAGTGGCTCTTCTTGCTCAGGTCACACGTCGGCTGCGACTTCAGGTAGCGCGTGGAGCAGCAGAGGAAGCGCCGCACCAGGTCGTGGAAGAGGTGCCCGGTGTAGAGCATGTAGATCCAGGGGTTGCAGCAGCTGTTGAGGCTGGCCAGGAGCATGGCGATGATGAACGGGGAGGCTGCAGGGCAGGGCACGGCAGCGTCAGGGCACGGGGGGCCCTGCCAGAGCCCCAGCACTGCTGGCACCACGACACCCCTTCCCTCCCAGCCTGCGGGAGCGCCGCGACAGGGGAGGAGAGCGGAGAAACCCACAGGGGGAGCTGAGGCTCAGTTCAAGCATGTTGGGTTTTGGTTTGTCCCAAAAAAACCCCTGTATTTCCCCGCTCGACTCCAGTGCTGCTGCCGCTGCCGCCTGCCCAGCATTACCCTGGAATGCCTGGCCGTGAGGCAGAGCTGCCCCCAGTCCAGCATTACCCTGGAATGCCTGGCCGTGAGGCAGAGCTGCCCCCAGTCCGCCTTTATAGCGCCCAAAGCCGGGGAAAGGGAGCGTGGCCCTCGCTGTTGCCATGGCAAGGAGCGGCACCGGGAGCAGGAAGAGCTGCCAGCCTGAGGCTGACGAGCAGTTCCATCCGCTCGGGCCATGGGGTAGCTGCTCTCGCCCAGCCCCAGGGCATCCCCTGCTCCTGGGCTGTCCCTCCAACCAAACCCTGACTGGCAAGACAGTACCCTGTCTGAGTCCTTTGGGTGCTCTCCCAACATCTTTCCCCTGGCATCTTTCTTTCCCCCCAGATTAATTGTTCTCACACTGCACTCTGCCAGGAGAGGTGACAGCCATTCCCACACCAGGACTGAAGTCCAGGAGCCTGGCAATGGCTCCTGGCCACAGGGGTGACATTTGAGACCAGGGAGGATGGTGGCAGTGCAGTTCCAGGACATCGAGTCTCTGGCTGCTGCTCTCTGTCCCCAGAGCACAAAGTACCAACTGTCCCACCTGAGAGGTTGGATCAGCACCTTCTGTGACAAGGGGACGGCGGGACCGGCACTGACCATGGCCCTGGGACAAGGTGGGATGGCCCCTCAATGAAGTGGCCGCAGATGGGGATGGAGCCTTTATCCTGCTCCCCTCTGCCAGCACATCTCCTCTGCTCCTTTCCTCCCGGGGCAGCACCTGCACTGAGGATGTACGTGGTGGTTTGGCTGTTCCTGCCTCTGCAAAAATCCACTGGCAGTTTTTAGTCCAGTGAAGAGTGTGACTGTGAGTGGTTCCAAATGCACCTTTAGCCAACGGATGCGTAATTCCTGCTCTGGTGATGTCTGCTCCAACCACTTTTAATTTCAAGCAGATGCTAAAATAATTCCATAGGGAATGGCTACAGATCCCAGGCACAAGACCTGAAATACATCACAGCCTTTCTATCCACTTAAAAACATCCAGCCAGGGCTGATTCAGCTCTTCTCTCTCTGCGGGAGACAAATTGAATTTCAGGGAGCTTACTGCAGGCCAGGTCCAGAGGGTGGATTGCTCCCCTCTCTGCCTGGAATGCTGGAGACTCTGAGGAGTGCTGCAACCAGCAATCTCTGACCCTCGGGGATGATCCCTCTCTCCAGGCATCCCCCACTCCAGGCTAGGAGTGCCCAGAGGGGTGGGCAGAGGGGGAGGCTGAGCCTGGGCAGGGCTGCAGGGGCTCTGCTGCAAACACCTGGTACAGGGGTGGGATGGGATGGGATGGGATGGGATGGGATGGGGTTGGGCTCCTCAGTTCCCACACCCTGACAGGGACCATCACTCACAGCCCACATGTCAGGGCACCAGACCTCGAGAGGAAGGGACCAATACAAGAGTCACAGGGCTTCACAGCCCCATTGTTCCTTCCCAGGAGCCTTGAGCCAACCCTGACTCAGGGCTCAGAATGCCGTGTGTGTTCCCTGTCAGGTGTGTGCAGTGGGAACCTCCTTCCAACCTGCGGCCTGTGGAGAGTCCCCGGTGCTGAAACCAACACCTGGATCACAGCCTGTAGCTCCAACCCACTGAGGAAAGGAGGGCTCTGCCGTTGTTCTCTTTACAGCCTGATCTCTCACCCTGCACATGCCAAACCACAGCCAACAGCACCCTGCGAGGAGGGAGCCCAGCCCAGGCAGTGCCAGGAGTTAACACAGGACAGACCAAGCACTCTGCATCCCTTTCCTCCTGCCCAGGCAGTGCCAGGGGCTCACCAGGACAGACCAAGCACTGTGCATCCCTCTGCTCCCACCCAAGCAGTGCCAGGGGTTAAAACAGGACAGACCAAGCACTCTGCATGCCTCTGCTCCTGCCCGAGCTCTGTGGCTCACCATGCTCCAGGATGTGGCCCAGGGGCTCAGGACAGCAGGACCCCTGCCCAGCCCCCTGCCCAGGCCCCTGAGCATTCATCAGGGCTCAGTCAGGTACAAACAGACCTGCCCACACCAGGGATGCTGTTTGACATCCAGTGTGGAGAAAGCTAAACATTTTCTAAGGAAGTGACTACCCCTCACCAGCCTTTGGCATCTGCTGGTCACCCCCTGGTGCAGCCATGTCCCCACTGCCACCGGCACGCAGTGACCCCCTGCCCTCCCTCTCCTCTGCCCTCTCTGTGGCTGTGAGGTGAGGAACAGCCACATTCCTTTCCCATGCTGCACCCAAGCCTCAGCAAAGGGATCCAGGATCAGGACAATGCTATGGGAATGCTGCAGGCAAAGATCATGTCCCTTGCAAAGAGGTCTGACCCTGCCACCCCTCTAGTGCCTCTGGGCAGCCAGTGAGGAGAAGGAGGGTGTGGGAGGAAGGGCTGAGGTCTTCCAGCACTTGCTGTCCACAATAACCCACCCCAGGCTTTTCCTCACCATGCCATGGAAGCTCCCAGCAGTGCCCTGGCAGAGCTCCCAACCTGTGCCGCAGCCACGGGGTGCCCGGCAAGAGGAACATGGGAGAGGGGAGTGTGGCACAGCCCAGTGGGGCTGGAGCTTCCCTTGATACCTCAGAGCAAAGGAGGAAAGAAAAGGGGAAAAAAAGAAGGGAAAGGGGAGGGGAATGGCAAAGTAGAAGGGAATGGGAAAGGGGAATGGGAAAGGAAAAGGAATGGAAAAGGGAACACAAGGCAAATGGCAAAGGCTGAGCAAGGGAAATTCCCTGGTGCAACAGGCAGGCTGGGTTGGGTGAACAACCCACCCACCCCTACTCCACTGCAGGGTCAATAAAGCAGCAGAGGTTTGGGTGCTGCTGAGGTTTGGGTGCTGGGAAGGTTTGGGTCCTTCTGAGGCAGACAAAGTCCTCAAGATTGCAGAATTAAAATACAGCATTAGAGAGAGCCAGTGTTTCACCCCAACGCCCATCTAGGAACTCAAAGTTTTGAACAGCCTAAATCAGGTGGAAAACCCGTGGCCAGCAGCCTGGAGCACCCAGGAAGGTTCAAAAAGCCACACTCCACTTCTGAAATAAAAGGATCCAAGAGAAGCAAGAGAGGTAAAACAGGGCAGCCTGGCTCTGGCTCTCTGTCAGCCTGGCCCATGGGGAGGAGATGTGCACAGGCTGCAGGAGATGGTGGGCTTGCCCAGCATTAAGGCAGGGCAGAGCAGCCAGTGTGAGTGGCCATGCTCTGTGCCCAGCACTGCCCTGCCCCGTGCCACGGCAGGGCTGTGGGGGTCAGAGGGAGCAGCTCCTCCTCATGCCTTGGCATCCCCAGACTCGGTGTTTCTGTTGAGCCCAGGTCAGTCTGTCCCAGGAGTTCTCACCCCCGAGTGCACTTTTCTGCCCTTTCTCCTCCCTCACAAAGTTGTGCAGAGTTTGAGTTTTCGGCTCTCCCTGCAGGGGCAGAGGGACCATCGGGGAGCTCTGCTGGGTGACAGCACAGCCCTGCACAGCCCAGCCAAGTCAGAGCAGGCAAGGGGGATGTTTTATTCCATCTGCGACCTCTGCGATGACAGGAGCAGCCAGCACGAGTACAAAAAATGGCACATCGCTGACACCACATCTTTTAGGGAAAGGCTTTGCTCATAAATCAGGGGCTTTCTGCAGGAACCTCGCTCCTGTCAGAGATACGGTAACAGCAGTCCCGGGTGTGTGGGGAGGAAGGAGGGAGAGAAGAGGGAAAGGAGCAGAAAGCAGAAAAGTCAGTGAGGAGAAAACGGTACAGCAAAGGGAGGGAAGTCGGGCTGCGCCGCTCTCTCCTGAGCTCCCCTGCCACTTCTGGCACCCAGGGTGGCCAGTGAATCTCCAGACAGCCCAGAGTGGCTCCATGAGGGCTGACAGCAGCATCTGGGGACAGCCACTACCACGCACTCAGCCCGACCCCTGAGCTGCAGTGGCTCTGAATTTGCCAGGGTTAAGGTAGCCCCTGACCCAGGGAAGCTACAGCACAGCTGCTGCTGCCTGGCAGGGGGCTCACCCACGTTCAGGACTTCCTCCCTCTGCCAAAGCCCAGCTTGGAGCAGAGTTTCTGCCGTGGGCATCCCCAGGGCCCTGAGCAGAGCCCTCCATGCACAGCAGGGCAAGGGAAGGGAGAGGCTGTACCTTCCTGCGGGGCGTTGGTGTCCCACACAGACCACATCTGCACGAAGAAGAAGGGAGTCCAGCACACTATGAAGGCCACCACGATGATAAAGGTCATTTTGACTGTCCGGATCTTGGCTTTGGAGATGAGCCTGGTGCTGCTGACCCTGGCAAACACCATCCCACTGCGGGAGCCCGAGCCCAGACCCACTCTGGGCCCATGAGCTGTCTTAAGCTTCACGTTCTGCCAGATTTTGAAGCTGATTAAGCCATAGCAGATGCTCAGCATCAACACAGGGATGATGTAGACCATGAGGGTGATCCAAGTGACATAGGCTTTCGGTCCCCAGGGCTGGATAAAATCCGCCCAACAGTCATAAACCCCATTCCCTACATCCCTCAGAGAAAATATGTGGATCTGAGGGATGCTAACCAGCAGGCACAGCAGCCAGGTGAGGAGCACAGAGACCCGGTCAGCTCTCCTGTGCAGGGACCTCAGAGGCTGACAGATGGCCAAGCAGCGGTCCAGGGACATCAGCAGGAGCATGTAGGTGGAAGCGAACATCCCCACGACCTGCAGGTACTTGATCAAGCGGCAGAGGAAATCCGGCCCGTAGAACCTGAAGGTGATGTCCCAGATGAGCTGGGGCAGCACCTGGAAGATGGCCACGACCAGGTCAGCAATGCTCAGGTGCTTCATGAAGAAGTACATGCGGGAGTGCTTGTGGCGGGTGGTGTGGATGGCCAGCAGCACGCACAGGTTGCCAGTCAGGGCGAGGAACAGGATGAGGCACAGCACCGTCACCTCCACCTTGGCCATGTCCTCGTTCCTCTTCAGCGGGTCTGCGGTGCTGTTCCGGCCGGCGCTCAGGTTCTCCAGCCGGAGGCTGCCGTTCCCCAGGGAGCTGTTGCTGGTCCAGGCGCTGCTCCCCGCCAGGTACAGCTTCTCCATGGCCAGCGCCGTCCCGCATCGAGCCTGGGGCAGGGAGGGGGCAGAGGGGGGCAGAGAGTGGGGCAGAGCCGGGCAGAGCCTCTACCGACCGCGTCCCTCTGCGGCAGCCGGGTGTCCCCGCCGCTCTCTCTCCGTGTCCCCTCTGCTCTCAGTGTGCCACCTGCTCTCCGTGTCCCCCCGCTGTGTCCCCCGCGGGTCCCCTCCCGGCCGTGCCGCTCTCTCTGCCCGCCGCTCCCGCTCCCCGTCCCCGTCCTCGGGGTGGCGGCTCCCGCGGCTCCTCCCTGTCGCCTCCCCGGGCTCTCGGCGTCTCCGCCGGCCGCTGCCCCGCCAAAGCCCCGCGCAGGGGCCGGCCGAGCGGCGGGGGCGGTGGGGAGAGGCGGGTCCCGGCCCGGCCCCTCGGGGTCCGCCCGCAGCCGCTGGCCCCGCACCCGGACCCGCCTCAGCATCTTCATCTTCCCCGCGCCCTCACCAGAGCGCGGCCGCTCCTGCTAGACCGGCGGCCCCGGGGCAGTCCCGTTATCCCCCCGGACAGATCCCGTTACCCCCTGGGGCAGCTCCCGTTACCTTCCGGGCAGCCCCGTTAACCCCCAGGCAGCCCCAGTTTCCCCGCAGCCCGGGTTCCCCCAGAGGGTTCTCCAGGAGCGGGGCTGCGGTGCCGGGCGGGGGCCGGGACGGCGGAGCCCCGGGGGCTCCCAGCGCGACGGACAACACAAAGACCCCCGGCCCGAGCAGGCAGCGGAGGGTGGGAGTGCTCACAGGGCTCACCTTCCCGCCCCGGGCTCTTCTGCCCCCGCCCCGGGCTCATGTCCCCCCGCTCGGGCTCAGCCCCAGCACAGCCCTGCCCCGCCGGAGTTGCCGTCGCAGACCCGCAGGGAAAGTCCCGCCGTATCTCCCAGCTCGGCCCCGTCCAAGCAGCAGGATCGTGCGTTGGTCACCTGGCAGTTACAACACCTACCCAGAACTTCCACTTTTTTTCGGGAGGATTATTTCAAAGCATTATTTCTCTAAAGGAAGGAATGTGGCTGTGTGTGACACCATTCACCACCAGCTCATCAGCACAGGTCTCTGGTTTTCCCTGCTCTCAGGCTCCATAGGAGGGATGTGAGACCCAAGAGTGCAGGTGAGATGTTCAGAGGAGCTCCCTCCTCAGCCCAGTGGCAGCTGCACTGAGTCAATCCCAGACCCTCAAACCTAAAAGGTGTCTCCAGCAGGGACGTGCCTGGCCCGGCCCTGAAGAGCCCCAGCATCACCCCCATGCTCCCTGCTCTGAATTCACATCTCAAATCCTCGTCAGCCCAGGCTTAGGCCTCAAACAAACATCCTTGCAGCTATTTTTAAAGATTTTTGGGAACCTTTAGCTTTATGCAAGATGTAGAAATGTTAAATACTTTGGCAAGTTCTTCCCTCCAGGGTTCACGTTCTTCCTCCTTGAGGCAATAAAACTGCTGTGGGAATTGCTGTGGATCACAGCTCACCACGTGCAATGCTTTTTTTGTTGTTGTGCCTTTTTTTGGAGAGTTCTGGAGGAGGAGGAGGTGACTGGGGTAAACCCCTGGCTCCAGTGGAAGCAAGGAGAGGTTTGCCCTTGGCTTCTGCATGGCCCGTTGAGTATCTTGCAGCCACTGAGGGATGATAGATGTGCTTGAGGACCCCGGTGGGGTGGCAGTGCGGTGAGACACTGCCTCAGACGAGGCAGAGCAGCCACTGCTCCTCTTTGGCCTTGAGGAGGCATCACTCACAGCTGCACAGAGACCAACTCCTTCCCAGACCAAACCTGAGCTGCCAGGAAAGAGCCTTGTGCCCCTTGTCAGCTCCTACACGTGGCAGCAGAGCACCTCCCAGAGTGGCTGCAGCTGTGAAATACATTTGATTTCAGCAGCCAGGCACAGGTGCTCAGCTGGAGAAGAGCTCCCCAAGGATTCATCCTGGCTCTCCCTGAGCCAATGCCACTCTGCTCCCAGGGCCATGTTCTCTGACATGCTCTGCGCTGACTCAGAGTGCAGGAGCAGCTCTGAGTGCTCAGTCAAGGTGAAGGATCACATGCTTGGGGACTGAATTGGGGTCAAAAGGCCAAGCCATGGAAGGGTTTGGTTAGTTTTACTGTAAGTGCTTGGCTTCAGCCTTGGCTCTCTGCTCAGAGGCAGGGCCTGAGCTGGGTGGGAGCCGTGCCATGGGAGCCAAGGCCTGGATGCTCCAGGCACAGCCGAGCCCCACAATGCCAGGACAGCAGCATAGGGACCCTGCAGGGCTGAACATCACTCCTGTCCCCACCAGCTTCAGTCAGGTCTATATGGGTCTATATGGGGCTCTGGACACAGTGACACCACAGTGCCTCCACCCAGGGCAGGCTGTGAGCATCAGGGTGCCACAAATCCCAGGTCCTGCCTTATTTCATCCCAGATCCCAAACTGCTAAGAAAAAAAAGGAAAACCCCCTGCAAGGACTGTTACCTGCCCCAAGTGGCTCAGATCACTGTTTATCTGTCCCAGGAATCCATATCACAGCACCAATAAACATTGATTTGGGCAATTAACGTTGGCCTGAGCCCAGGTTAGCTGTGGCTGTTGGAGCCAGCCAGCCAGTCCACCCTCCCAGCCCACGAGGACAATAACACTGTCCCTGGGTGACATTAAAGTGCTTTACTGCTGACTGTGTGGAGTCGCTGCCTGCTGTGTGTCAGTAGTGGGACAGGTTTGGGTCTGATGTCAGAAACCAGCACTGGAGCCAGCACTGCCGGGGGTTCCCTCAGAGCAGAAAAGGAGACAGGCAAGGTTTGATCATCTATGGACCATCTGCATGGGCTTTGGGTGGCCACAGCTGGGTCTGCTCAGGGTCAGACCAAAGGACCCAGCCATAAGGTTTTAATGCCATTCCCTTTGTCTGTAGAGGAAGGAGAATGGAGGGAATTGCCACAACAAAATGTCCCACCTACACCAAATGGGATGTGGGGAGCTCGGGACAACATCCAGCTCCTGGTGCCCTTCCATGGGCGATCCTGCCAGGTCTGGGCACTGGCCCCCAGCAGCCAGAGACACTCATGGTCCCTTGCAGCCCCTCACTCCTTATTCAGGGCAAGCTGCAGCTGCCCCACAATTAAAATCCAAACACACATGATTTTAAAGCAAAAAATTGCGTGAGAATCAGGGGATTTTCTGAGTCATCCCCTGCTCCTTCCAGCTTTAAACATTCAGGGATGCCATAGAGCTGGAAACATTTTTATTTTAAAAATACATGCTTGGGGATAATCAAAAGCACAAACACTACATAAAGCTAAATTTAATTGTATTTTGGTTTACTGCTGGATCTGAAATAGCTGTTTTTCCAATAGCTATCTGGAATCCCAGCTTTATGGTCCCCATGACACAAGAGGTCTGGCAAAACGACAAGGCCGGGCCATGGCTTTGCAGATGGGGCTGCAGCTGCCCATGAACTTGTGTGCATGGCTGTGGCCACCGCAGGCACTGCAGGCTGGAGAGCCAGGATAGTTCATCTGGCTGCTCTTGCGTGGGAATTTCTCTTCATCCTGGAAATTTTCCGAGTCCTCACCTGCTGCCCTCAGCCTGCAAGAAGGCCAGTTCTGGTAAATTCCCTAAACCCAGAGGTGAGCAGTCCCATGTGCACACCCTCCTGGAGAAGGTGTATCTGTGCTTGGTGCAGAGCTGCTCAGTGCTGGGGGCTTTGCATGGCCTTGGGAATAGACTAAGGCCAGAGTAAATTACAAGTTTTCCATGTCTTTCTTAAATGTGCACGTGAGTAAATCCCCAAGTTAGACATCAAATTCCCCCCTGGCTCACCAGCTGGTTTTGCTGATTTCCAGAGGAATAGAAACTCAATACTGTACAATGTTCTGTACCAAAGGCAACAAGGCTTTGGAGACAAACCATGTAAATACCAGCAATGCACAGAATCAATTGGTCCCAAAATTTACTCAAAATGCATTTTGTCACTGAGTTCACTGATCAGGGGTAACATACCTGCATCTGAACATGCTGTGTGGACTGGGTTAACACAGTTACACTCCTGGATAATGTCCTGTCACCCATCACATCACCCACCTGAACCGTGCTCTGGCCGTGGTAATTCTTTTTGTTAGTTAAAAACAAACAAACAACCAACCCAAAAAAAAAAATTAACAAAGCAAAAAAATTCCACACCACAAAACCAAACAACTAGTCCTCAGATTGATCATAATAAATAAGAAATTAAAAGCACAACTGCAGCCCATGGTCAGTCCCAGCATTCCTGCCCCAGGACACGGCCCAGCTGCCTGGGCTCTGTGCAGAGCTGTGCCATGGCTGGGGGATGTTTTGGAAACTGAGTCATCACAGCATTCCTGGAAGGAGAAAAGGAGCTGGAAAAGCCAACTTGTGCATGGACAAAAGGAGAAGGGAGGAACAACTTGGACCCTGCATCCTCAAGCTCTAGGAAGCACTCACAGCAGAAAGCACATTTCCAAGAGTTCAGGCGTGCATCAAGATCATTTCTTCTGTTCCCTTCTTTTTGTTTATCTGGGAACACGCTGAACTTACTCAAGGAATTTGGTATTAAAGATCTTTTCACATCATGTCCCTGAAAGGTCCATGGGATTCAAACCATTTCCTTCTAAGAAATCCCCAACTCACTGAAATCCCTCGGCCTCTGCTCCCAGGGCCTCCTGCCCACACCAGCACCAGAGTCCCAGTCAGGCTCATCCACCTTTGGAAGAGGATCTGGGGAAAAAAAGAGCCTGAATTTCTCGGCATTAACCAGCACCTGTTTCCATACCCATCAGCACTGGCACCCCAAGGGAGCCCCAGAGACCCTGAAGACACACAGATTCACCTGTGCCCAGAGTGCATCTCCTGCCCTGGGGATCCACCCTGGCATGTGGCAGCAGAGCTCCCATCAAATCAATGAGCTTAACCCCATTTAAACTAGAGCAGACTATGGATCCTGCTGATCTGATATCCAGGCTGAGCTGTCATTCAAACTGTCCCACCCAGGCTAGGGCAGACCCTCATGTTCCACAGGGAATGCCCCCTGCTCCCATCCACCTGCTGCACACAGGCCACAGAATCCTGCACATTCAGCCCCTGAAAGGGTGACAGAGGCTCTACCCAAGCACCTGCCTGAGGAACTGGGTCTTACAGGGCTCCAAATGACGTGGTTTGTGCTAAAATGTTTCTCACTTCATCCTGTTACGGCCTCAAAGCCATAAAAACCAATGGAGCCTGAACAGACCCTGGGAATTACAAGCTGCCCTAATACAAATATGTATCCATATAGTTTTTAACAAAGAGGCTTCAGGTTCAGCTGTTGGGAGATTATATAGTAACTTCACTATTTTTTTTGTTTTGCTGTATTTATGTGTAACCTCAGGCTGTTCATTTCAGCTGCCCTGAAATCTCTCTCACCAACAAGGAGGAATGAAAAGCAAGTCAGACACAGTGAGATCCAGTGCCCTCTCTTGCCTCCCTCCTCCCACAGCTGTACCCACAGCACTGGCATTCACACCTGCAGCAGCACCAGGCTTTATGGGACCTGCACACCCCTGCTGCTGATCTGCTATTTGTGACACAGAACATCCAACCAAAGGCTGGAAGAATCAGCCCATCGTTGCAGTTTTTCCTCAAAACCAGAACTTTCGGGAAAACACTGGAAAATAGCACAGCAGAGCCATCCCTGAAGCAAAACCAGGTAACCCCCAGCTATTTGTGTTGGAGGGGGACACAGGGTGAGAGCACAGAGAGGGCTGTGCCTGCCAGGGTGGCTCTGCTCCTGCTGCTCTCCCCTTGCTGGGATCGCTGCCTTTCACACGACTCCGCTGCCGCCGGACTGGGGGAACGGGACATTTTTATTGTCTCTGTGATTATTTGGTTTCCAGCTTTGCCCTCCTGCCCTGGCCTGAGGGATTGCTCCGTGACTAAATTCATTTCCTTCTGCATGGATTCACTGCCCCACGCAGCCGTTCCCAAAGCTTTCCAGTGGCAGTCCCCCCACTCAGCCTGGCATCGCTCCAGCCCCGCTGCCAGCACCAGTATCACCAGTACCGGCCCCCCATGAGCTCTGCCCCCACACAGTTCCCCAGGGAGCCACAGCCAGCAGGGATCTGCCTCGGAACTGCCGGCTGGGATGGCTGCAGATGGGCTGCACCCACAGTGGGGCAGGATGGAGGGTCCCCACAGTCCCACATCCCTGGCAGCGAGGCAGGATGGAGGGTCCCTGGAACCCCACACTCCTCCCAGAACAAGGCACACACTGTGGTGATGTGACGAACATTGGTCACAATCAACACATCAAAAAGGTGCAAGGAGAATACAGTAACTTAATGATTACTCACTCAAAAAACACAATTGTGGGGTTCTTCCACCCTCACTGGGGCCACAGCTCAGCCACGGCGATGCTGAGGCAGGACACAAACCAGCACCTCGCTGTGCATCCCCACTGCTAAGCACTACCCTGGCCCCTCCGTGCTGTGACCTCTGTCCCCAGCCCTGCTGCTCACAAGTCCCCAGCTGCTCCCACTTGCCCCCTGACTGTGTGACGGAGGAGCAGAGCTGCCCAGGGGAGTGAGGGCGCAGGACAGCGCGGCCAGCACAGCGCGTTTCCTTCGCTGCTGTTGTTCTTTCCCTTACGTTATCCAATTTCTGCGAATTTAGGGCTGGTGAGATGTGCAGCAAGAGTCATTTATGGCACCCAGGGGATGAGCAGCCACTCCCAGCAAAGGCTGACCCGGGACAGCCCCTGGCATTCCCTTGGGGTTGGAGCTGGCCCTGGCTCTGTGTCTGGCAGGACAGGCTGGATCCTGCCTGGGCACCCCCTGTCAGGGTGGGAAAGAGGCAGGGGACCACCAAATTCACATTTTTTCCTAGGGCTCCATATATTGTCCAGTGTCTGCTCCACACGGCCTCTCCCCCAGCACCTCGACCACTGTGTCACATCCACAACTCCAGCTCCAATTTGTCTCCTGCACAAATACCACAGTATTTTAGCTCCTCTAATACCAAAGATTTCCCAGTTTGCCCAGTCATGCATAGCACGGGGTTTTTCTGAGGAGCAGTAAAACATTTTTATGAGAAAAACGACTGCATGTCAGCGGTGAATGAATCTGTGAGATGCTGTTGGTTTTCAGCGATTTTTAACTACTTGCAAGTCATTTCCTTTCACTCATGAAGGGCTTCACTGAAATAAACACCCTTCCTTCAGCTGCTCTTATCAATGGCACCAAACACAGCAGAAAAGCAGTTTTTCCAGTAACATTAGAAAAAAAAAAGTCAGAAAAAAAATCCCAAATCCATGAGAATTCAGGTGAGACACAGCAGCAAGCACAGCCACCCTCCTGCCCTTGTGGTGTCTGAGAGCTGCCAGTGCTGCTGGGACCGTGCTGGGGAGGGCTGTGCATCAGTGTGCACCTCTGTGTGCCTCTGCCTGTGCTGTCTGGGATCCTGGCTGACATTCAGGCTCCAAAACCTTAAGGGAGTTTATTAAAAAGGTCAAACTTTGAGAAATATTTCAAGGGTTTTTCTTTCTTTTCTAGAAAAATGCCTTTAGTGGTGGCTGGTCTCAGGGTTTCCTCTGTCTGAGCTGTATTCTAACAGGCACAAAACATCCCATGAAAATCCAAACATTTCCTAATAGCTGCACAGCAAGGCCATCTCTCCAAAATACACCATCTGGCCATATTTGGGTCTCCATCAGTCCAAACACAGAGTGCAAAAGCAGAAGCACCTGTGAGTACTTCTCATGGGATCTATTTTGCTTACAAGCTGTATCTTTAACAACCTCCCCTGGTGTTCAGGTTTACTCTGATTTTCTTGCATCGCTTTATTTCACTACAAAATTCCACCACCTCCTAAGGAAGATCTGACTTTTCAATGTTGCCAGAATACTTTGCATCCAATGACCTTCAAGCTTCTTTCCATTTTCATTACTTCAAACCAAAATAGCAACACATAACATTGATTAACTTGACAAAAAAAGTTACTTATACAAACATACAAAAAAGCCTGTTCCTGTAGAGCAGAATCCCTCAGCCTCCCTCCCACCCCATTCCAGATGCATGAGGGAACTGGGGCACCAACACCTGCCTGACCCCCAGCAAAACACTGTCCTGCAGCTGCCTCCAGAGGGGCAGAGCACATCCCACGGGGTGTGAGCAACCTGCAGTCCTGCACCTGTGAGGGGACACATGGGACAGGAGCCAGCTCAGGCAGGGCTCCAGCACTCTGGGCCCAACCTCACAGGGAAGTGGCCCACAGTGCTGTGGACAAACCCACCAGCCTGGTCATTAAGGTGCCTGGAATGGCAGTGATGCAAAACCTCAGCATTTTACTCAGTCTCCAGATACACTGAGGATGGGAAGAAGCCAAGCAGTGTTCCCCAGCACTGGGATCCACCCTGCAGCACTATCTCCTCTTCCTCTTGCTCATGGGAAAGCCTCCAGCACTCTCCAGCAGCGGCGGCCGATGCAGCTTCCTCTTGGTCACTGTCAGAGCCATGCAGCTGTCACTGGGGAAAAGCAAAGCAGCAAAACAGGGGTTTGCAAGTGCCCTAAACAGCACTCAGCACTCTGTACTGAAGGGCTGGGAGCAGTACACGGGCACCGCATACGAACGTGTTACTGGTGAAGGGGATCGTGGTTTGAGTGGGAAGGGACCTCAAAGCCCACCCAGTGCCACCTCTGGCATGGGCAGGGACACCTCCCACCAGCCCAGGTTGCTCCAAGCCCTGTCCAATCTGGCCCTTGACACTTCCAGGGCTGGGGAAATACTGGTGTGTTCCTACTTGAAGATGACAATACTCACAAACAGTCCCATTCACCCGAGCCCACAGGGACAGGGATGTCGTGGGGCCTCTCCTCCTGTTCCAGGAACCAGTTCGGAAGACAAGGAGGAACAACAACCTCCCAGATTCCTTGTCCATAACTGAGAAGAGCCCCTGGTAGTGACAAAACCATATTCTATCAGAAAGGGCCAATTCAAGTCACTGTCCTCCTCAGGGTCATGGTCACCCAGGCACAGGACAAGGGCTGGGGCTGGGTCAGTGCATGAAACTCGTAGCTTTGCAGACACCCTCCTCATTTATGGACAAAGAATTCTCCACTGGAAACTCAACAAGTGTTTTCTTTTTAGTCACAGAGTTAATTTTAAAGAAACAATTGTTAAATTAGCCATATTTAAATGAAGCAGCTCATTTCCATCATTCAGCCTCAGAGCTTAAAATTCCACTTAGTGTTGACATGAAAGATGCCACTCATCTGTCAACAGCTTTTGCTAATTAAACATTTCTCATAAATACACTCTGTTTTATACCATCTGCTCGGCTGAATCCATCCTGCAGGGACTATTCATTTGGCTTAAACTGGGAATTCACAAGTGAAAATAACAATGGAAAACTCTCAGATGCCCAAGTCCCTGTCTGCTGACTGCCAGAGATATATATTAAGATATAACACAGAGATCAGTAGGAACAACTTGTGTTTCAGCTGTACCATGATGGAGACAGAGCTCCCACATCCCTCAGAGCATTACCCATGCCCAGGGAGATCCATGTGAACCCCAGCTGGTCAGACCCAGCTGGAACCTTGGTGTTGTGACTGAACACACACACCCAGAGTGCCAAAGGGAGGAACCACCTGGATCCATAGCCCTGCCCAGCTCTCCCCACTCACACCATCACAAAAACATGACTCAGAGAGTTGTGTTTCTCCCCAAACCATGACTAACAGACTGACAGACCTGCAGACTCCAAATGGGTTAAGCAGGCACTTGTTGCCTGAGGGTTTGTTCAGTCAGGCGATTTCTGACTAGAGGGGCCATGGCAGTGGAATTTAAATCTCACAAAGCCCCGAAGAGGCCAAGCCTCAGGGACCTGTCCCACTCCATGTGCAGCAACACACTGGCATCAACAGAGCCATTCACATCTACAGCTGCTGCCAGGAGCAGGCCACTATTAACACTTAGCTGCACAAAGATGCTGCTAAAGATCAGGAACTTAATTTATATGTGAGGGATTAAAACCTCAGTCTGTGTCTCAATTTGAATTTAAACCTACTTGTCTGCCAATAAAGATTAAGTTGCCAACAGTACAGTGTAATAAATAACTGTAGTTCATGGGGGGAACAGGAGATGATTTGAGGATTCAATCTGGGGAACAGGGGGCAGAGACCAGAAAAAACCACTGACTGTGGCTGAAGGGCTCAGTTTATGGAGCAAACGCCTTCTCCTGGGAGCAGCAAGGTGACTCTCACAGGTAAGTGTCCTGCCACAGGGAGCCTGGCTAACACACAGCACTGCTGCTGCTGGGGAGCTGCTGCCTACAGAGCCCCCAGGAACAAAGAATTAAAGGGGATTTTAATGGAGTCAGGCGTGCTCTTTGCCCAAGGAAAAAGGAAGTCAACTATTTTAATAACTAACTACAGAGCATTTAACTCCAAACTGGCTTGCAGTGGAGTACTTCAAAAGCATGTGGAAAAAGGTCTCTCCAGTGCATGGCTAAACACACACTGAAGTGGGACAAACATTTCCGATCCTTAATATGAATTCCATAGCCATTAATTGAGAGTTTTAAGAGCTGTCCCAAGCTATGACCACATACATGGAACAGAAGGCAAGTTTTGGTTTAAAGTAGTAAGATGTTAAGGTTTTAATGAGAACTCTTCCCACTTGGAAACAGATGCTTGAATCCAGCATGTTCAACTTGTCAGCCTTACCTACAGCTCTGCCAACAGCAGAACTTCAAACACAACAGAAGATCAGACTGCATCTTCCATAAAAATCAGTCTCCTCTTTGACTGGGCATCTGTGGATTCTTGGAGCATCCAGGTACCACTTCTCAAGGATCCAAAACCACTGACAAAACTGTGCTTCCCACAGCTGTGAGGGTTCTCTAAGAACCACCTGACTTTCCAGAGGCATTTGCTTCTCCAGGATTGCACCAACTGCAACCTACTGACCCAAATCTGTCCATTACAAGGACCAGCACTTGGATATTCCGCTCACCTGTCCGAGGACACTGAACACGTCTCAGACTCTTCCACATCTGCCAAAATGTCCGAATTGGTGCTGGAGGGGAAAATAAAACAGATGTAAATTATTTTAGCAACACCTTGTAGCACAGCAGGGCTTGACTTGGCAGGGGCAGCAGAACCTGTGAATGAGACCAACCCCTCCAATAGGACTGGCAATGAGAAATAATTTCAACCTACAGCATAGTCCAGAAACTTCTGTCTCTTCATCATTTAATTTTAAGTTATTCTTGGGTCTCACTGTCATTATTTAATATGCAAGATAATTCTCTTTGTTCATATCTCCTTAGTGGTATCTACAACAGCTTTGTACTCCCAGGCACCAGACAATTTCTCTGGAGAGGATCTGCAAGAAGCTTTGGTGGGTAAAGTATGGGTAACACCTTCTTTTCCAATGACAAACAACTTGTAGAAGGTGGCAAGATTTCTTTCACCCTTTGCCACTTTGTCTCATCTCTGAAGTGACAGTCACCAGGTGTTACTGTGGCAATAACTACAGAACCATCAACAGGAATTCAGGTGGACAAAGAGAGCCAGGTTAGAGGACCCTCTAATAGGTGCACATTCAGTCATTGAGATATAAAGGAGAAAGACACCAAAAACAGATGGGGAAAGTTTTGAAGCCTAGCATTGTTTTTACTCTCAGAATTAAAAGTCCATCAAAAGCTCATTTTCGATGCACAAACTGGATGCCCAGAGAATGAGTTATTATCATATTTCCAAACCCTACTCTGATGTTCCAATTAGATTTAAAAAAAGAAGTGGGGAGGACATAGGGCTATTTGTGTGCTTTTAGTCCCCTAAAATAGAAAAAGAACAGGTTTGAGCCCTGAACATGATGTACTTCCCTGCCTCGAAAACTGCAGCACTATCATCATTTATCACCCACCACGTTTGTCACTGCAAAACAATAAAAGTGAAAAAACTTGGCTAATGCTCAAACCAATAATGCTTGTTCAGAATTTACATGTGGAATCCATGGTCTGTCCTATTAAATTTTTTTAAAATGGAGCACAAAATGTCCTGGAGCGAGTTTCCCCCTTGGCCTGTACATGGAGCTGTGAATGGGCCATCAAGCCATTGGTCCCCAGAGAACCCAATTAACTCCTCAGCCCTAACTGCAATGAGCCACTGAGGAGCTGCAGTAACTGAACAAACCAGGGCTCTGAACTTCCCAGCTGTAGCTAAAAGGCCTTTGTTTCAGGATTCCCATTGCTCCCCACCAGCCCCTCACTGAAGCAGTTCCCTGTGTGCCTTTCACATGTGGCTCTGCACGTGCTCTGGGCATTTCTCCCCCTCAATGATGGCAAGAGAAATGAGCTCCAGTCCATCTTGGCTTACCAATGTCACCTGGAGGTGAATGCCCATTTGAGGACTGAGGTAAAACAGTTTTCTCCATCTTGCAATCCAACCCTGCCTCCACTCTGTCCTGCCTGTGATGATCAGGACGAGCTCCCTGCTGGAACATCCCAAGCACTGTGTGATATCAAGATAACCCAAGTAGCACAACCCTCTCCCTTGGCTTCCCAGCACCTCCTTTCCAAACTATGTGCCCGTGGCTTCATCATCCTGCCTTTGGAAACGAGGGCTCTCATCTGTAGCAAACCTTACTCAGGTTCCACTGTCTCACTGTTCTCCTTTCCTCTTTCCAGGCTTCCTTGGCTTGCCACAGCCTCCTCTGCAGCCCAGGGATGTGCCTTTGAGGCTCTGCCTTTGGAAAAGGGAAAGATCTGCTGGATCTGTCTGAACTCCTTCCCTTAGGAGCCTGGCAGCAGCTGGGATGTGGAGGCTGAAGGACTGTGGACCATAACTCCTGTTTTCAGGACTCAGAGGTGTCCAGACCCCCCAGTTCTCTACCAGGGCCCCATGTCCTCCTGGACAGGCTGGATGTAATCATGTCCCCCAGGCACATGAGGCCATTGACTGTCCTGATGTCCCCAAGACTCTCCACCAAACCTCACAGCTCCTGCAATTTGTTACAGCTCACAGTTTTGGGAAGAAAAGTATGAATCAACACCATAGCAGAGCAGAATCATCATCTTTCCACAATGAACCCATGTTTGAGGCCAAAATCCACAGATCAAACACTCCTGTCTAACACTATGATAATACATCATCTGTGAGCCAAAGTAGTGCAAGATTTATTAAGTCAAAAATGTCCTGAAGAACTGAAAAGGGCAGTTATTGCCCTGACCAACACATTTTCATACACTTCTCTCATCTGACAGCAATGGCCAGGGAGTTGCCTTTGAACTCAGACTGCAGCAGCTGCCAGGGAAGAGCCTTTCCAACCTCCATTCCTCCAGCTCTGCCAAACCAACATCTGCCAGGTGGATTCCAGAGGGGTGCTGCCATCCAGTGAACTCCTGGGTAACTGAAGCACAGCTCCTATTTCTACCTCTTCTGCTGCTGAACTAAAGCCCATATTCTACAAAACACGTAAATCCAAGGGTAAGTGACTTGTTAACCCCAGACCTTGGATCCTGACCAATAGCTCCTAAGCTTACTGCCAAAAAACCACACCTACTGGAAAGAGGCCCCTGCCTTGGGCATGAACCTCCCCTGGCAGACCCTGCAGTTGCTCCAGGTGTTCCAACAGAGAGGGATTTATACAAGCTGTGGGTGTAGCGCTTTCCCACCAGGATTCCAGAACTAAGTCACCATGTTTCAGTACTTCAGATAAGGCCAATGTTGTATTTTGTCTGCTGTTCAAGTCTCTCACTCTAGTCATCAAGAACCAGCTTTTGCTTTTAACACAGTTTTAAGAGAAATGATTTGCTTAAAAAAACTGTGTATTATCCCCAGTACATAAAATACTTTTAATGGAATATTTCCTCTACATAGCTCATTAACTGGCTTATCATTGTCCCTCCTCATTTCTCTTGTTCCTTTTCTAATTTCCCTATTGTTTAAGTAGTTGCATCAAATTTGGCTTCAGTCCCAGAAACTCAAAGAATGCCACAGGGCTATTTGTATGGAGCACTGCAGTCCTGTGGAAGCTTTCTGTGCAACTGTGACTTCAGAGCTTTGAGAAATGGCCCTTCCAAAGCCATGGCTGTGTGTTGGTGTTTATCTGCCAGGCACAGTTTGCTCTCAGTGGGATCATCAATCCCTGCAGAGCCCAGCCATGTCTGGGGCGATGCTCCACCCTCCATGCCTGGCCTGGGTATTTTCTACAGTAGGTGTAAAATTCTTATTTTCTCAATTAAAGCATCATCTTTTGAATAGTATCAGTTCATCAGTGATTGGTGTACAATGGATGAAATTCTAATCTTGACCAACTGCTCCCTTAGCAAACATGACTGAAAAAGGACAAGCTTCATGAACAAAACTGAAGAATTACTGATTTCCTTGCAGCATCTTTTTGCAGAACAAACATTTCAACTCTCCAACCTGCAGACTGTTCTGTTACATTCAATGTGCTGCTCGATATCCCCATTTTCTTTTAAGCCATCCTAACACCAGCTCTCCATCTAGAAGTGCTTTCCTCACAGGAACACAGCATGCACATCTGGACTTCCAAATACATTTCAGGTTTTGACATTTCAATGCAAAAAACATTTACTCTTGGCAAATTATCAGAAATAAAACACAAGCCTCATAAAATCACTCCTTAGTACAACAGCACAATGCCACTCAGACCATCAACATCTAAATCTTTTGTATTTGTGCTGTTTTCATTTCACTACAATTAACAAAGTATCAGCCCCACGGTAACCACAGAGTGACCAAATGCTTCTTTCTTGCACGCAGTTTGTATGAGTGCATGTGCTTGTTACAGCCCCTGCCAAGGCTGATGTAATTCAGGCCATTCTGGACATCCCAGGTCTATGGGCAGTGTGCTGGGAGGATAAGCCCATTCCTGATGGAACTCTGTGGTCCAAGGCTGGTCCACGGGCATGGCAGGACCCGAGAGGTCTGCAAGGGCCAACCCAAGCCCTGGGCAGTGGCTGAGCCACCAGCCCTTCTGCTCCGGCACAGCAGCTACCAAGAACACAAACAGTAGGGACAAAACCCACATCTAACTCTCTTCCATCAGCGTTTGGAGAGGTGGTGATCCCTGTAACCTCTGTTTGTTTCTCACAACACACAGGAAAACAGTCCAAGGTGCTCTTCAGAAAGGTACAGTGTGGCAGGAGGAACAGAGTGGTCAGACAAGAGGGGCCTTCCACCATCCCCAGGCAGCATCTGTCACTTCACTGAGTGGTCACTGTTGCTGTTTCCTCTCTCTCTGAGCGGAGTGTAAAGCCAGGGCTGGATGCAAAGCAGGAGGAGCTGCAGGGTGTGATGTTCCAGGGCTCCCTGGGCATCTCCAGCTGCCCGTCCTGGGCAGCCCAGCCCAGAGGGACACCCACCCTCTGCAGGTCAGGGTGTCCCACTGAGAGCTCAGGAATCTGCTCCCACACACACACCTGGAAAGGAGGTGGGTCTGGGTATGATGACAGTGTGTGAGTTCTGCATGAGCCCAGAGTGCTGGGCATGTGTAAAAGGGAAAGAAACAACCAAGAGAACAGTTCCCTGATCACAGGGCAGGAGCAACTGTCATCATTTCCAGCCTGAGACACTGAGATAAAACTAGGCCAGCACTAACCTGAAGAGCTTGTTACACATTAAACAGCAAATAAATTGAAATGCTGTTTATCAATTTACAGTACCAGTCCTGGCAAAAAGACACAGACAGCACAGAGGGGAAAGGCTTTACTGGTCTGTAACACAGGTCTGAAGCCAACACAAACGCAATAATGTCCTGAAAGGGCAACAATGACCCTTCCTGCCTCCACACAGTGCTCTGCCAGCCAGCACATTGCTGTTTACTGACAAAGATTTACTGTGTGCTCCCATTTATTCAAGTAAATGGAAACAGGCAGCAAAGCCTGACCTTGTAAAATGAAGACATTTACCATGTGATGCTCTCTAATCCCCCGAGATGATCTTCCCTTTCCAGTGTCTCCCCAGGCTTTTACTCACATTCAACATTTCCCTCTGTGAAAGGGAACCCTCAAGACAACTTTTTAAAAGGTCTTTAACCCTCCTGGTGACTTTTAAGAGCTCTTTGTGAACAAAAATGACTTTGGCAGAATTGGTTTCTGTTAAACTGTCTACCCAGATTCCTTTGTTAATACCCAACGATGAAGCCAAGCACTACATTATTTTTAATATTTGCAGAACAAGGAGGAAGAAGCACAGTATGATGGGTGTCAGGGCTGAGAAATTAAAAGAAATGTCACTCCTAGCTCAGCTGCTGATCTCCAGCTACTTCCTCTGATTATCTCCCACTTCTAGACACAGGAAGCCTTTTTATTCCTGGTAATGCAGACCTGCATTCTCTTCTCATTTCTGTTATCAACAAGATCACTTCTCTTGCTTTCAGACATGTATCAAACCCAGTCCCTCTGTTCTCAATTACTTTTCTCTTTTCCTCCAGAAGCTGTGGCCACAGCTCCTAACAGCAATACTACTTAAAAGACTAGGGCTGTACCAATTTGGGGAACTTTCCCTAAATAAAACTTGCAGCAGAAATGAAGGTGGAAGCAACTCACCAAATGTACTGCTGGTTCCTCAGACATTCCACTCCCTATTTCTGTATCAAAAGGGACATTTTCACTACCAACCTCCTGTGAAGTCACTCAAACCACTAAGTGAATTCTACCTGTATTTCTGCTCCATCCCTCAAGCTACTGAACACCCAGGATGGGAGGAGAAGGGCCCCATGCCCACAGCTCAGCACCCTCCTGTGAAGCAGGAGACATGCACTGCCCAACCTTTCACTGCCAAGGTTTATCCATGGTTGGTCTGACCTGGCACAAAGCAGGGAGAGGAGACGATCCCACTGACCTGCTTGTTGATCCCAGTGACAGTGACAATTCAGGAGAGGCTGATCTCTGGCCTCCCTCCACAGAATGAGATTCACTTCTTTGGCCATCAGGGCTATCTGACTGGAGTTCCTGGGCTTCTCCAAGAACAGCTGTGTGATGCTCTTCCTTAGGTTCTACCAAGGGGAAAAGCACAGATTAGAAAGAATGACAATGCAAAATACTATTGTTTAAAGTTCTGCAGCTGGAAGACAGAAAGCTGTAAATATTTAAATATCAACACCTCATTCCCACTTAGTTGTTTCCCAAAACTTTCTCAGGTTTAATTTTCAAAGGTTTCATTTCTTTTCCTGGATTGTTAAAAAACCCCAAACAAACAACTAACCACCCTCCTAAAGCCAGAAATATTTCACTGTTGAGTTTCAAACAGAAACAAGGAGAGAAATTAAGGGCAAGGATATGTGTCACACTTCATAAAATGGGACTTTATTTCAGAAACCAACAAACACTTAACGAGACAGTGCTGTTGGCTGCTTATGCTACCAATTCCCTTCATTCCCTGCATCACACAGCTTGATAGCTTGAAGTTTTACAGATCAAGTTAACAGGCTTGTTTACAGCTGTGATTTATTTCTTTATGCAGCTAAGAAAGATGATGTTCATCCAGATAAATGACATTTCCATTTCAGTAAGAAAAATTATTTCTAGACAACACATATCAGACAAAAGTTGTAAAACCATTCTCTTGTTTTAGTGTCAAATGTTTTGGTCTATGAAAAACGAACAGTTCTCTGAAAAGATACTTTCTGCCTCTCCAAAGTGAAAACAAATATAGACCAGAAATTAGGGTATAGAAGGATAAACTATCCTTATGCCATACCCACAAATATTTTCAAATAATGACTTATTTAACTAGAAAGCTGCCTGGGACATTAACCCCTTCTCAGACCTGTCTCACTGATAACCCCAACTGTGACAGTCACAGATGTGGCCCAAGCCCTGACTTTCCTACCCCCCCAGCAAAGGTTTGGACAGAAAGGGCCAAGAGAAATGTAAGTGGAGTGTGGAGGGACTTCACAGTCTTTGGACTGAGCTCAGCTTGCCCTTTTCCCTCCCACTAATAGGCATAATTAAATATCAGGGCCGTATTTTTGTCTGCTGAAAACAACCAACAGATCCCAGTGAGTCAGTTGTCCAACTGATGAAACACAACTCTGAAATGAGCAGGGTAAAAATAGCCAAGACCTGAGCAATAATGCAGCCAAGATTTTCCAAATTATTTATCACCAATATTTATCAAATCCTTTTGGCACTCCCCCTTAGGTAAAGCAAAGTCTCAAGTTTAAAAGTCATAAAAACTGGAAAACAGACATTTTAAGCTGAAAGGTACAAAGCGAGATGATGTGTATCAGGAACAGGTGATTAAAACCACCACAAACAGAGACTTTCAGAGAGGTTAAATTGCATCAACCAGCACTACAGGAGAGGGCAATGTGAGAGATGGAGGGGGAAAGAATAAACCAACAAACCCCAACTCAAATCTATGTCTGTTTTAATTCTCTACAATTCCACCACTTCCATGAGAACCTGAAGGAAGTGGGTAAGGAATGCACACAGAGCTTTTGCTCTTCCAGCAGTTTCCATCAGGCCACTGCTAGTTTCTTCCTTTCCCAAACTGTGATTCCCAGTTTAATACAAAGGCAGTTGCTGTTAACAAGCAATCCTGAGGAAACAGGATTTAGGCATCTGTTTCTTCACCCATAAATCATTGCTTTGTTTTTTCAATGGTTTTCAGTCAGCTGGGTGCAGATGTTTGGCATAAAACAAGGAACTGAAATTCCAAGGATTACTGAAAGCTCAGTGCAAAAGTGCAGTGGAAATGGTGTGGCTTTGCTGGAACCAGACGAGGTGGTGCCACCTGCTGAATGTGACATGGGACAATACACCTGAGCCAAGGCATTTCCTACCTGAGCACTCTCTTGGAAAAACTCTGTGGCTTTAATTCAGCTCCTCAAACAGCTCACACAGGAGATGGAAACCTGAAACCCACAGCAGCTCATCCCTGCCAGGGCAGAGCTGGAAATGAAGGCTGTGGTCCCACTACCCAATAACACACCACCTCTGCCTCTGCTACAGATGAGGAGTATCTTCAGATCTGTTATCCTTGAGATTCCTTAACTTTTACCCTTCACACAGACAAGATTATGCATTGAATTAAGGTCTGTGAGAAATGATAAGGATAAAATTCCTATTATTTTACTGGTTTTCCATTTCTTTTTATTCTTGAGGACTCTGCTGGAGGAAAAGCACAGGAAGGAGACTCAGCCCAGACAGATTAACTCAGCCCAAGAACACAGAGATTTGTGAGTGCTGAGGCAAACTACACTGCCACGTTTTCCCAAGGGCACACACAACAGCACATCCCCTTCTGGCCAGTGGAATTCTCTCCAAAACTCCAATGTCTTGAATAGATTATAAATCCACACATTCTATTAGGCTGAGGAATGTTCTTCTAAATCCCACATTCAAAGATAGATGTTCCCTGCCAAGGCAGCCATAAAGCACAAACCAAAGGAGACCAAAGGATCCTGCAGGGAACACACTTGGAGCACACTCTGGTAACCTCTGATGCTGCAGGATGGGAGGATCACAAGCAGGCCAGATGCCGGCCCTGCCTCCCAACAAGTGAGTAACTGCAGCCATGCACTGCCCCTTTTCACTGAGCTCAAGTATATAAACCCAAAACAAAGCAAGTTAAGAAGAGAGACAACATCCTGCATAAACAGCCTAAAAGAAGCCCAAGTATCTCCTTTCTTCAGCCTGAGGACAAATAACTCCTGGATCTAACCCACACAAATACCTCTGCAGTCCCCAGTTCCAGACTCCCTCTCACAGCAATGACCCAGGAAGGCTGGAAGGCAGTGA
>JAWWLZ010000025.1:533539-549805 GCA_035041345.1 Poliocrania exsul | reverse complement strand
GGACCACACTAACATCACTGACCTGTGCCTGCTGGCAGCTCTTTGATGGTAATCTCTTCTTTGCTTTGAGCACTTTCTGCTTTGCTCTCACCTCTTTTCTTCCACCGGTTATTTACTTGATCCACCAAGAATCTGAATTCTTTTCTGTGTCTGTTTCCTGAAAGGTAGCAGAGCATCACTGACTATCCCACAGGATTAAGGTACACCATAAACACTGCAAGAGTGTGAACAGAAATGGGCACAAAACATTGCATTAAAACCATTTTTGTTACAGCAACTGAAAACCAGCTCAGCACTGTGATATGTTCCATGTTCTGCTAAGGATCCAAATCTGTGTCTGTGCCTCACAGAGCTACCCACAGTCAGGAGCACTGGCACTGATAACACTTCATGCTCCTGGGTCATGCTCATTACACTGTTGGGATTCAGATCCTTTAAATCACCTACCAATGCAAATACTCTTTGCACTCTCAATCACTTAGTATGTTTTAGGCAACCCTCTGGTGTTCAGCCAATGCAAAGTTATTGTTTTTATGAGAAATAACTACCTGACACCAGTTACTATTTACCTCTTTGGTCAGCACTTTTTATTAATTTTAAAACCACATGTTCCCATTAAAATACTTCTATTTCCCCCTTTTTCAGGTTTGTTTTTTTTAGGCTTGTAAGTGTTCAGTTAAGCTGCCTGAGACTCACTCACTCACTTGGAGATCTCACTGATTCTCAAGGCATGTCCTTTTAACAACATAAACTCAGTAAAATACCAGTCTTTGAAAAATTAAGACAGTATTTAATATCTTTTTGTTCTAAATGTGTACAACAGACCAAGAAAATCAAACCAGGTGCAGGAAGGCCAGTCCTTGGCTGGGGCTCAGGGAGCCCTTTCAGAGCAGTCCTGCATGGAGGGCTCCCAGTGACATCCCAGTGATACCCAGGACTGCACAGCACAAGCCCAGCAGGACACACAGACACCCTGCTCTGCTGTTCTGCAGGCCCAGCAAACATGGGAGGACACTAAGAGGCCACAAAGTGCATAAATGGAGATGCACTCAGGGGCAATCAGTGTGGATATTTTAGTTCAAAGGAAAAGAAAGTGAAATAAAGCAAAACTTGTGTATTACTTACGATACTCAGCATGGATCTCATCTATTTCTTCCTCTGTCTGGTCCTTTGTGAAGGTCAAGCTCTAAAGAAATCACACAAATGTTTGTTTTTAACAGAAATAAGAAGATGATAATGCTGCAGATTTTAAAATTAGAGACTTAACACTGGAAGAAGCAGCAGCTTTCTGGTTTTCCCCCACCAGCTCTCAGCTTCTTATTGCAGACTCTCACACATTTACAGAACATGCCCATGGTGTCCTGCTCCACTTCCACCGAGATGCCAGGACCAAGCCAGCCCCCATAACACCCACCATGTGTGGGCCAGAAGGTATTTCCTAACACTCTGCAACAAACAGGCTCAAAAGCCACTGAAGTATCTAACACCATGGGAAAAGAACAGGCACTATGGAATTTGCCAGCTAAATCCTAGAGAATTCAGGAAATAAAATATTCCTCACACTGCCATGGAAGGTCAAAATCCTCCAGTGTGGCCAAGGAGTTTATACTGCAGTCAAAAAAATGCTCCTACTCAGATGGTTTGAGCATAAAGCTCAGCACTACACCAAGGACTGCCCACGACAAATGCTGTGTGAGAAAACCAGGCTGATTATTCCATGGCACATGTGAATTCCAACATGGAATCTGGGAATTCCCACAATAAAGCGAGAGACAAACACACTCAGTGCCCACTCAGCAGTTGCTGCTGGCCCTCCCTCTGTGAGGACAAAGCTCAGGCACCTACATTTTCACCAGGTTTATGACATTCAAGCTGAACCCGAATCTTCTCGTTCTTCTCCAGCTCTTTAACGACCTCGGTGACTGTTTGGAAATACAAGCAAGGGATCACTGAAACAGGAGCTGTGTAATAAAAAGCTGTAACAGCACTGAATGAAATCACCATGAGTTTAACAAACAGCATTAGCTCTCCAGCAGTGACAGCTCGGGCTCCAATCCCAGGCACACCTGCCATCTTTCCAAACCCTGCTGAACCTCCCTCCTGCACAGGACAGTGTTCTGTGGTGCAGGGGCACGTCATTCAGAAAGAGTTCTCATTCTATACTGGATGCTTCAATGAAAGATACAGTAATTGCAGGTACTTATTTCCCCCCCAGCCCACCTTGCAGTGTGCAGGCTCATGGCCACAGCCCACAGCTGAACTACAACCTGCCCAACAATTGTGTCAGACACATTCAAAGCCTGAGAACAGACACAGCTGTGTTTCTGAACATTTAATGAGAGCCACAGCTCTGCAGGACCCTGCACAGTTTATTTTGACATTTACATTTATTAATCTGTTTCTGCACTTCATCATCTGCACAGCATTGCCAGGTAGCTGTGGGCAGTTACCAAAACAAACACTTTAACCAGACAGGGAAGCAGTCAGAGAACAGAAGCTGAGGAAGCTGTGAAGGAATAAAACCTGTTCCAAACTAGTTTAAGCAAACTGCAGGCATTTGGCACCTCTGCTTCCTCAGCAGCTCAGCTGCTCCTGTTACAGTGACCTCAGGCTCACTGCCCAAAATGCACGTCTGCACCTTGAGTGCCAGTTTAATCATTCACCCTTTGTGCACAGGGTTTGAACAGAGGAAGAGTTTTGCATTATTTAGGGCAGAGCAGCTGAATTACACTGAGCACTCCCAGGAACTCTTCCTTTAGTCTGGGGAAACGAGGCAGAGACTTGGTGCCATTTCATCACTAGCACTGAGTGAAGAGTC
This sequence comes from Poliocrania exsul, assembly GCA_035041345.1. NCBI lineage: Eukaryota > Metazoa > Chordata > Aves > Passeriformes > Thamnophilidae > Poliocrania > Poliocrania exsul. The sequence continues at coordinate 546,987 of JAWWLZ010000025.1, read as the reverse complement.
CCCGTGAGAGCCTCCCACGTTCAAGGATTATTTTGCATTAGCCTTGACTTACACAAGACAAATCCTTCCAGCTCCAGTTCCCCCAAAGCACTCAGCCAGTGCTCCTCCTGCCCTGAGAGCTAACACAGGGAAAACAGACAAATGGTTTGTGATGGCAGCAACTCCCCTACAGCTTCTCACTTACCTGATTTGGGATTTAGGGAATCACACTGAGCATTGTACATGTGCACAAATTCCTGGTGTCTCTTAATGAGCTGCTGACGGGTCCCCAGGGTAGACAGACCGTGTTCCTTGAGCTTCTTCTTCAGATCTCGATCTGACAGCAGGTTATAAACAACTTTAGACATCGGCTTCCTTTTCTGAGCAGAACTGCTAAAGGAAAAGGAAACAGACTTTATTGAATTAATGCTCCTATGAAAATCAAAACACTGACAAATATTTAAGGGTATTTCACTCACTTGGGCTAAGATATATCTGAAAGAAACTTGGGTTTTCCTCCCCAGTACTGGCCATGAAGACATGAATCAGCAGGAGAAGTTTTAAAAGCATTAGAACCTCAAGACAAAACTTGAATTAGGAGATTTTTCAACTCTGGGAAAATGACTTTCAGAAAAATAGTCATGTACCTGAGGGCAGCAGTTCCCAGCTAACACAAGGGTGGTTTGGTGACACAGAAAGTGACATTATAGAGAATTAACAGTGCTCTCAAAGGAATGACATCTAAACCCCAAATTTACTCCTTCCCACTGCCTTCTGTCAGAAGAACTCAATGTTCCTGACACAGCTGGGGAAAACATCTTAATTACAGGAAACTGCCAGAGAAAATTCAAGTTCTACTATAACTTTTATCACCTAAAATGAGCAGAACAGCCCTTTCTGCACAAATTAGCTCAGGCTTCCCTACACCTTCTGGTGAGGTATTCTCAAACTAGGAAACAAAGGGACCGAAACCCATCTACTGCCTTGCTCATCTGCTGCAACTGCAAAAATTTATTAGTTCCAGAGGAATAGCATTTAATTAGACACTTTTTGTTCTGCAGCAAAATAAAGCTCAGCTGCACTGCTCTGGATTTCAGAGCAGTTAACAGCTTTCCACAGTAAAAGTAAGAGATTTATTTCAAAACTATTCAGCACTTTCAACTTATCACATTGAAAATAAATTTCAAGATTAGGAAAAAAAAAAGGATCATGCAAAAATTGGTAATTCATTTTCTCTCATCCAGCCCCTGTGGCACAGCTGGCAAAAAGAGGATGGATTACTATAACACACTCTTCAGGGAAACTTTTTTCAGATTCTTTTGGGAAATACAAAAAATGTCAGTGAATAATTAAATCTTCTGGAAGTCCTGCAGAAGCTTGGTGTGTATTCCAGTTCCCCAGCAGCCTGACCTAAAGAGTGCCCACAGCTTTGCCAGCAGCCACAGGAAAACAGCTCACAACAGGCTTGAATTGGAATGTTGGTGGGTTTTCCCCACCCTGACAAGTGTTCTCCAGGAACACACACGTTGGAACGACTCCTGTGCAGGTTTGGGGAGCTAAATCAGCAGTTCTGCCAAAATACTGTTCAGCTGTTAACACTGCCATGTGCTCCTGGCTGGAGAATAAATGGAGCTCACATTCCTCAGAGAGGCAATGGGGCTGTGCTGTTACTGGAACCAGACCCTCCAGCCATAACCCACACACTGCCATGAGCCAGCACTACCCCAGAGAGCCAGTCCCCAAGGGGCAGTGTCTGCAGTGACACAGCTCAAGGTCTGAGCAGCCCAGAGACAAAATAAGCAGAATTTAAAATCCTGTTAGGGACATAGGCTTGACACCAAGGAAAGATCTGGCTTTTATTTGATTTTATTAAGATCAGAGAAAGCAGTAAAAACATCCCAAATGGAAATTAGAATGTAACACCAGATTTCAGTATTAATTTATCATTTTTTCATCTTCAAAGTCCTTTAGCTTATATATTGCACTTTAAGCATGACTGGGCAAAACAACAACTTTAACATAAAATTACTTTCTAATTCAAGATCCAGAGGAATTGGAAAAACAAGCATTGCAGTACAAGTCCCCCCTAGTTCTTCAGTCTGATCAGTCAGAAAAAATAACAGCCTAAATTTCTGCCCTAAGTAAAACAAACTGCAATCTCCATTGCTGATGTGAACGTGGCGCCCGTGACCAATGCGGGGCAGGGGCACAAAGCCAAAGGAATGCATCAATCTGACACAAGCAAGATCTTCAGGAAGCTTGAAACGCCCCACAGTGGGGACAGAAAGGTGCAATCTTTATTCTTTAACCTGACAGCTATTGAAGCAAATGTCTCTTGGCTCTCAGCTGAGGAAGTGATTCATTCACTGAGTGAAAAATGGGAGTCAGTGTTACCTGAAGGGAATGTTAATGCCAGGGAGCAGAAGGGTGACAAGGGTAATGCACAGACCAAGGGCTGCTCCCTGTGCTGAATCCTTTAAGGCACTGGCCTGTGTTCCCTTGCCACTAAAAGCCCCAAAGGAATTCTGCTGGCAATCCACATGCTTTCTGGAGAGGGGACGATGCCCACAGTGTTTCACAGTGCTCTGTACAGCAGGTAAGCCAGACACAAACACGGCCCACTGCTATTATAGCCCAGCAACTAACAGTTCTTTCAGCAGTGCCCAAACCCAGCCACAGGCACGTGGAAACCCTGAAAGCTGCTCTTACCTTCGCAGGCTGTCCTTCTTCTCCTCTCTGAATAAGCAGCTGTCCAGATGTTTGTTTATATATTGCTCTGGAATAGCAACCTCACAAACAGGACATTCCACTGAAAGCAAGGCAGAAGAAAGTCACCAATGTGAATGTAACAGCAAAAAAGCAAATGTTTCCATCTGAGAAACTAAGTGCTGCTTCAAGAAAATGAAAATCCAGAATTCTAAATTCTTGTTTTAAAAGGTCTGGCATGTCTGTCCAGAATCTTCCCTTTTAGCTTTCATTTTCATTCCAGAGCACTGAATTCCCTCTCTATGTGTAATGAGAGTGGCTCTCATCTTCCCTGCAGACAGATGGAACAAAACCTCTAATAAAACCTAGACTAGCACACATCCCACACAGAAACCCAGGGGCTAATAAAAACAGCAGCAGATCTCCCTGCTTTCCACTTCTGCAGTAGCTCACTCCTAAATGAAGGAAGCAGCTTCATTTGATAAAACACTACAGCACAAGCTTTATTCCTGCTAACGTCGTGTTCCCAATGTGTGGCTCTCTCAGGACTGTCAATCCATGAGTTCACTCCCAGGAATGCCACGATCCAGCCAGGCCCCCCTTCATTTCTGACACAGAACTGGATGCTGTGCCTGGGCTTAGAGGCTCAGGAACACCCCATGGCACAGCCCACCCACTCAGGCACTCTGGCATCACATCTGCAAGAGGCACCTCTGAACAGTGTCTGTAAATAAACACAGACTTCAAACAGTCCTCTTTAGCAATCAGATATCACAAACAAAAAGCTCATTTTGCATGAACAGGATGAGAGTCTTTAACTTACCCCCTCTGTATCAGTGTGAGGGAAGTAGCTTTGATTTAAACAACACAAAAACCAACTTCTGAAAAACACTGTGAAATGTTGTGGGATTTGAGAGCTCTCCAGTAATATTGCTCTGCAACTCCTGACTCCCAACCACACATATTGCAAAGGTTAAACACCCCAAACAGTCGGAACAGTAACAAAACACACTTGTTTTGAACAGTCCACTATGGTATTGAAAGTTACATTTGAGTTTAGAACAGGAACAAGTAAGACTGAACTCCCTCATTGCAAGGGTTTCATTTATACTGTTTGGCCAACTACTTTGCATTTATGGAAATCATCTCCATGTGATGCATGCTCAAAGATTTAAAGAGGTCATAAAAAGGAAAATAAGTGAAAATTTCAATTGCTCAAAAATAAATGAGCAGTAACTTTTCATACAAGTTTTAAATTACCAACACAAGCAGGTCTGATGCATAAAAGCAGGACAGGTTTCCTATGGCTCCTTTCCTGGCTGTGGTGCATTTTTAAGCAGGATTTACCCAGTTAATGAATCAATATGAACTTCAGAGTTCCAGCTGAATAAATTGTTAAACAAAAGAACAGATAAATTTGAACTAATAAGGACCAGGGTTGTACTCCTACATGGTCTTTTATTTTAATTTAGGCTTTTAGCTGGGTCAATAGGATGGCTGCCAGCACGTCAGGACAAAGAGGATCCTGCCATTTGATAGTGGTTGATTAGTATAAATGGGCATTTTCATGCTTCAAAATAAATTAACCTCAACCCTGGAGAATTACAGAAGAATAAAGCAGATGACTCTTTTGGAGAGTGGATGAACAGGAATATTAACAGAACTGCTGCCACGTCCATTTTGAGTTTGGGCTCACCCCTCCATAACAATTATGTTATAAAATAACATCTGGGTACTCAAGGATGCAAGGGCAGAATGAATGCTGGTGTCTGCCCAGTCATTAGGGGGAAGGAGAAGAGAAATGGCCTCATTTTTAATGAGTAAGTCTGTTGCACAACTATTGTTTTTTAGCATCGTTACTCAAAGCAAAGGAATCCATAAGTGCTGAATTCCATTTAATTCCTTGGCAGCAGCCCAAGCTTCCCCATCAAGAACATGCTTGGAGCAGAGCTGTCCCACACCAGCAGTGATGTGAGTGAGGCATGGGCCAGTTCAAGGGGAAGGGGCTGAACACAGAACAGAACCAGAGCCATGGGACGAGTGCCACGTACTGAGGGTCCCCTCACACACAGCTGGCCCTGGGGACAGAGCAGGGCATAACCAAACACTAAACAACTTACCTTTCCTGACTCCTTTTACCACAGATGTAGAAGGCTTTTCATGACTTCTGGTGCCCTCAGGACCGTCCTGTGAGCCCAGTTCCTTGTCTGTATCACCAGTCTGTGCAGCAGTGCCGTGAAGGTCAGGGTGTTCCTGACTTTTCAAAGTCCCCTGGCCAGTCCCTGCCAGGCCACCTGCCTCTGTTGAGGGGCAGACTTTGTCCTTTCTCAGGAAACTGTCCATCAGCGGCCCCTCTCTGGACTGTGGCTGGGAGCCAGGAGTGCTGCTCTCGGCCACTGGACGCCTGCCGTGGGCCGGAGGGGCCGGAGCACCCAGCGCCAGCTGGCACAGCTGCTGCCTGCGGGCACCCAGGAGAGAGCACAGTTACCCACACTGCCCAGTGCTGGGTGGGTTGGGGAGGATAAGCAATGCAAACAGATGGAGTTTTTGCCCCATTCCTTCCTCCCTCTCCCCCTTGCTCACACTCAGCCCCCAGGAAATGCCCATCCCATGGGAACCTGGAGCAGGAGCCAGCCAAGCCTCACCACGCTCTGCAGAACCTCAACACCATCTTCAGAACCCAAGCACCATCTTCCTGATTCCAAACTAGATAAACTGCTTTTTGCAAACACAATAAAATGCCTCTCAAACATCACATGGAACGCAGTAGAGACCCAAGAGTTTTCCCCTGACAGCAGGCGGCCATTTTCAAGCAAGAGCACCTCATATGAGGTGTCACCCAGCTGTGACAGAGGCTCCTGGAGCCAAGGACTCAGCAGCAGCCACTGCCACTCCATTGCTCAGCCAGCACGTGCTCTGTAGCCAAATGCCACGGCTCTACAGCTCTGCTGTGACACATTCACTGCAGCTGAGGGGACAGAGCTGTGAAAGCAGCACAGCTGTGGCTCCCCAACTTGCAAGGTTTTTAACTGGAGAACACCAAATAGCAGAAATAATCTGGATTCCTATTCCTTGAGATGGAGGAGACTGTAAGTGATGTTCCTACAGAATGTGCACACCACAGAATTCTTTCCTGGAGCCCTCCCCTGAAGCCCCAAGGCCCAGCACACACTGCTCAAGGAGAACCAGCTCACTTCACAGGCAGGGTGTTGTATTTGCATAAAGTCAGCCAGGACAGAGAAATCTGAACAGACACTTCAGATTCTTCAGTAGCAGTTGGCTCAATAAAATATGATCTGGTCTAAAACAGAAAAACTGGAAAAACAGTACACAATCTATCCTAACAAAAACTTGGTAACAAAGGTTGCTTTAAATACACCACTGGTCTACAAATAATCCTAGGGAGCTCTTCCTGGTATTGAAAGATACAGACTTTCTGAAGGGATCTGATCTTGGCACAGAATCAGTGGAAAGAACACAAGGATGAGAACTTCAAAACTTTTTTGCCAAAACACCCTCTTTTGTTTGGTGGGAAAATACAGAAAACACTTAGTACTGAATGCAAAGTAGGAGAGAGGAGCAGTCCCAGGCTGGATTTTCCCAGAATGGGGTATTTTGGGCCCGTGAGCAGCTTCCCTGGCTGGGTGATGACATCTAGTGGTGCCACTCCATGGATGGCAGAGCTGGGGCACAGCAGATGCTCCTGGCACAGCCCTGGGCTCTCCCACAGCACTTTATCATCTGCTACAACTCTCTCAGCCCCAGAGCAAATGACTAAAATTTCTGGTTAATCACAGAGATTTGGACAGGCATGGCTAGACTGGAAGACTCACCCATCACTCAGAGAGCCCAGAAAAAGCATGGAAGGATGGAAAAGTCCAACCTCTGCCATCACCAGCCTGCCCAGCTCACCTGGGAACTGATTCCATGGCAAACCTCAGTTCTACATAATTTTCAAGCTCTGCACTTTGGGTGGTCTTCAGCACTGTGTCTGATACTCCCAAGAACTGAACTGACTGCTATCAGTTCTGAGGCCTGAGCAGACACACTTTACCTTCCTGGCACAAGGGTAACAGCTGACAAAGCTGAGTGCACAGGCAGGAGCAGCACCCTTCCCTTTCAAGGCTGAGAGGGGAATTACCCAGGTGCCAGAGAGTCCAATCCACTGTTACAGCCAGTACCCAAACCCTCCCACCCAGCCCATCCTCCTCAGCTGCTGGGTCGGGTCAGGACAGGGATCCTCCTGGCTTTTGTTTAACTAGAAATGGATGGTTTCTGAACACTCCCCCCAGCCCAGCACCCTCCCTCTGCTTCAGTAACAGCACGAACAACTTGCTGCCATTTTTCCTTCGGATCTGTAAGACCCACAAAAAATATTTCAGGGTCCTTCATCAGGAACCAGATTCCCATGACTTCTCCCCTGTCAAAGCAGCAATGAAGCAAAGCCATTGGGAATTTAGTGCTTCCATATAAATAAATTCCAGGAAAGAGCTGGAGCTGTGAATCTTCCTAGAAACAGCTCACACAGGACAGTCCTAACTGCACTAAAGGCAATGCATCTCCTTGAAATTCCTTCTGCATTCCTGCTGGAGGTTTAATCAGTGTCTCAGCAATGACAGGACCTGCTCTCTCGGCACCCAGAGTCGATGTGTTTATTCCTGTGAATCACCACCTGTCAAGTAGCCCCGATTAGGAAACTAAGATACAAACTTGGAAGTAAAAACATACTTTTCTTTCCTATGGATGAAGAAAAGCAGAGATCCTTGCCAGCAAGTACTACTTTTCTACTTGTGCAAGTGTAACTCTAAGCTCTATTGCTAAATTTTCTAACAAGGGGATGCAGAAACTTACAAATTTTATCAAAATAATCTCTTTATCAGAGAACAATGAAATTAATTTTTTACACTTCACACAAAACTTTACACTTATTTTTGAAGACATTTGGTCTCACTGCAATTTATAGGAGTTCATAAAGGCCAGCTGGCCCAAATACAGCTCCTCATCTTTCTCTCCTGACCTGTCCAGAGCCAGGAATTCCATTCCAGAGAACAGGCAGGTGAGGGAAAGCAAAACTGCTCACGGCAATGCCCCCCAAGAGCTCCTGCCCCCCATCCTGAGGTTGGGTGTGCCCCTCCCACAGGGCAGTGTCCATTCACACCCATTCCAGCCTGGGCAGGACTGGATACAACACTGAGGGGCTATAACAGGACAGGACACCTCCACTTTCACTGGCAAACAGGAGAGGCCCCCCCTGTTTGGGGAGGGAGCAGCACTGTCACTGTCATCCCAACACCCCCCCAGCAGCCCATCCTGCATCACTGGGGCACAGAGTGCTCAGTACAGAGTATCAATGGGTCAGCACTGGCCCTGGCTGGAATGGTTCCAACCCCTGCACACACTGACCTTGGAGCACACCTTGCACTCCAGGTACCACCAACATTACCATTTTCTTCCCCTCCAGGCCTGACTCAAGAAATGGGTTTGCACTTTGTGAAATGATGGCAAGATTTAAGGCCTAATTTTCATAAACACTAAACCACCCCAGGCTCAAGTCAAGTCGGGACAGACTTGACCTTTGAAATGTGCTGAGCTCTTCAACCTTTGGACTCTGGGTTTGTTCTGGGGAGGGCCAAGGGGAAACAAAGCAGATGGGGATGGAAGGGAGAGATAAGATTTGTCCTGTACCAACATGGCCAGGGCAGAAGCAGCAATGGGGTTATGATTTAATGACACTCATCCTCATACTGCTCTCCATGTCCCCTCAGCCCAGGACATGGGCAGAGCAAACCAGGGAGAGGCTGGGCCAAGGGGTACCCAGCACCTGACTCATTAACTGCACTGCTCTGATGAGCTTATCTCTTTAAAGCAGTTATTGGTGAGCCTTCACCGTGGGCCCTTCCCAGCCTGCTCCAGAGCAAGCCCTGCTGGCTCCATCCCACCCAAACACAGCAGGGCACAGGGCACCACCATCCTGCTGATCTGTGGGACAAATTGACTGAACTCCAAGTCACAAAAGCAAAGGTTATGAAACTACTCTCACTGGTAAGATTTATACCAATCCATTAAAGCAGCCAAAAAATAACAGTTAAGATTCAATATCATAATGGATCCAAGTCAGCACTACTTGTTCCCTACAAAATTAGACATTACCAAAAAAATAGTAATCCATTTATCACTAGGAAGCACCAAAGACAGAGTTCAAGCTAAAACAATGGAACTCTAGGATTTAAATTATTCAAATAAATCAATTCAATCTAGCAGTTGTCATAAAGAAGAATAGATCTCTCTATATTATATGATCTTCATCACAGAAAAATTCTCTCCCAGAACAAAGCCATCAGCTGAACTCTGCTTCCTGTCACTTAGGAAGCCAAGTGTCATTGAATTCCAGCTCCAAGTTAATTTCAGAGAAAAAACTGAAAGTGCATTTGTCTCCCAAAGAGACATGAATACCCACAGAATCCCCAGCAAATGACTGAGCTGCTTCTCATCAAAAGAAAACAGACAGATAATACAGGAGCCTCGTGCACCTACTGTGAAAGAACTTACCAAGTCACACTTACCCTCTTGTTCCTGTCTTTTAAAGGGATGAGATCAAAAACTAATTAAACGGGAAAGTAACTAAGAAATCGAGCAGAAAGCACAGCACTCCATCACTGCTCTTACCCAGGAAAACTCCTGTTTGTGGTCCCTCCCTACATTTTTCCCAGCCAATGACTTCACCAAGAGAATTCTCTTGCAAGTTGATTGTTACCACTGGACAAAACCTTTCTGTTCAGAATTTTCCCTGCACACAGATATAATGTCTTAGAAGAAAATCTTTATTACCACTATCTTTCCCACAGAATCCTGACATAGCTGCTTGACTTCCTACCCACTGGAAGAGACTGTAACTTACAGGGCTGTTAACCAGAAGCAGGACCAAAATCAGCTTGTAGAGCCTCCCCAGCTCACTGAGTGGGCAGTCACCTTCAGCCAGAACACTGCAGGATTTCTTCAAAAGTGTAAGCATTCATCTTTGACACTGTTTCTGTGACACCACAGTTTTTTTGCTCAGTCCTCACATCACTCCTCTGCAAGGACTCTGAGCCTGGTCACACACAGACAGTCACACCTTTCCAGCTGCCAAACCACAGAGAGTAGTCATAAAATTACATAAATACCTTGCAGAATTAAAGCTCTTCACTAGGTCATCTAATGCCCGGTTGTTCTTCAGGTCAGACTCTGAGACTGCCTATTGGAAAAGAAAGAAAGAAAAAGCAAAAAAACCCAAAGAAATATCCAACTGCAGTGAAAACAAGTGCCCAGAAAATGTTCAAGTGATCAATAACTTGATTCTGGGCTCAATGCCTCAACCACCCCCACTAAAGTGCTATGAAGATGCTTAAAGGGTAAACACTTTTTGCTGCAAAATATGTCATATTAAAATAACTGTGTGAGAACTGTAAGTCTGGAAAATTAAGGGTAATAGATAAAAATGAAGCATAAAGCTCAAGGAACAAAGCCCTGTGCACCCAGGCTCCAGCAATGGTTTATTGTAGCACAGGTCTAATTATTTAGACAACCAGATCGAGGACTTTATGAAGGTGATAGGAACGTTAAGCAACAAAGCATGAAAACTGATGAAGGGAAACGTTAATCTTCTGATTATGGAATGAAAAGATGAGATATGAGGTGACTTTGTGCATTCAATTAATTCTTTTCAAACCATTTCTGATTTTTGTCTCTCTGCCCTTCTTTTAAACAAAGCTTTTATTCATTTTTCTCATACCAACACCTGTGAATTTTAAGCAGGTAGTAGTAAAATATACCCCACCAAGCAGCCTGCACTTGTTTGGAGGTTTAAAAACTGGCAAAGCCACGAGATCCATTTCCCAGCCTTGAAAAGTCTCATCTGTTTCATGCTTTACAACACAGACCAAAATTACTCCTACTTTGCCAATACTCCTGAAGCACCATTCACTTTTTTGAGTTATTGTTTTTGACCACTTTCAGGAGGTCGATAAAGCCCAATTGGCTTTAGGTGAAAAGTGAGATTAGGGCTTAGAAGAAATTGCACTCCATGTTCTTTAATCAAAAAAAGGCTTTGAGTGAGTTGCTAAAACCAACCCCCTGCAGGGCAGCCAAAACCTGCCTCCAGCACTGGGCACATTCAGCCTCCTGCTCTGGCACTGCTGTCCCTCCCAGTGCAGAACAGACCCCCACTCATGCCCAAAAAGGTTGTACCAGCTGCCCCTCCCAGTGCAGAATGGAGCCCCTCATGCCCAAAAGGCTGTGCCAGCTGCCCCTCCCAGGGCAGAATGGAGGCCCTCATGCCCAAAAAGGCTGTGCCAGCCACTTTCAGCACTAGGAGGTTTGTGAACACTTTTAAAGACTCCTCAAGAGATCAAGTGAGGCCACTCAAACAGGGAAAGTTTAAGTGCCTAAGTTTCAGCACTCCTGGTTTAAATGATGGTGTATTCTAACAAATTAATATTAAATGTTTTGTGACAGAGTGTATGCACAGCCCTGAGCCAAACCCCAGGCTTGATGCTCCATGCACTCCTGCCTGTGCTGACAGAGGTACCACCTCTGGAACAGGATTCCAGCTGCAAGAGCATCCCTCTTTTCCCAAAGAGCTGCTCACCAAAAGGAAAGGAGGTAATACATGATCAGAATTATTTAGCATAGTCCAAAGGGAAAAGCTCACAAGACTTGCCAAAAATAAACAAAAAAAAAGCTGAGGATAAAACCCCCACACTTACCACACAACATGTTGGACACTGAGTTTTGTAGGACAAAAACTTGCGGATACAAAGGGAACAATCTGGAAAAAAGGAAATACATCATTCTGAAGAAGATATTCTTACCAAGGTAGTTCCATGTCCTTACTTGTGTATTTTCATACTGTACAGTATGGGCAAGCTGCTCCAGAAGAGATCAATGTTGAAAACACACCATCCTTCCATGGAATTATATTTGTAGCAAAAACCCCAAATCTATATTTTATGCAAACATGTTTCAACATCTAAAGTCAGCCCTTTGTCAAAAGATGTTTGTTTCCTTTTGTTTCCCCGTGCAAGACAAGAAAACCTCAGCCAGCCACCACCACTCAGGCTGTGTGTGCTCTGCTCACTCCCCACCACACTGGGTGTTTGACATGACTGATGTTGATCACTGTCATCCTCCTGCACAGCCCCAGACACTCTATCCCATCTTTTTCCCAGGCTCTTCTGCCCCTTTCCAAAACAATACCAACCCATTAGTGAAGGAAAAGGCTAAAAAGAATGGGAGCCACTGAAAGGCTGAGAGACAGCTTAATGCTTCCCAGGGAGAGCAAGTCGTGTCATCATCCCAGGATGGCTCCCCAGACTCTGTGGTGAAACGTGCCATAAGCTTCATGTTGTCACAGTAAATTTCTGAAACGGTTCTACTTTGTCAACTTATCTATGAGCTTTCACAGCCACTTAAAAGATTGAAAAAAGTCTCATCACTCTTCAGCAAAACAGACGTTCACTCACTAGATCATTATGGGTCAGAGTCTCAGCTCTTAACAGACTCAGCAGCAGCTCCTGAAGCGGATTTATATTTCACAGACTCTCTGGGAATGAGTCTGAAAAGCAGCAGGAGCATTAATTATAAAATCACAGCCTGATTTGGGTTGGAAGGGACCTCAAAATCCAACCCATTCCATGCCCTGCCATGGGCAGGGACACCTCCCACCAACCTGGCCTGGGACACTTCCAGGGCTGGGGCAGCCACAGCTTCTCTGGGCGCCTGTGCCAGGGCCTGCCCACCCTCCCAATATCCCACCAATCCCTGCCCTCTGGCAGTGGAAGCCATTCCCCCTGTCCTGTCCCTCCACACCCTTGGGAACAGTCTCTCTCCATCCTTCCTGTGCCTCCTTCTGGCACTGGGCAGCTACAACTGTCACCCCAAAGCCTTCTGTGTTCCAGGCTGAACAATCCCAGCTCACTCAGCCTTTCCTTCCACTTCACACTGGATTTCACCCCGAGGGGCTGGGCTGGCCCCGTCCCCCCGCCCCGCCCCGCCGGACTCACTCACAGTTGTGCGAGCACTGCGGGATGATCACCGCGATGCTGAAGTAGTCGAAGCAAATCCCACAGCGCAGCAAGTCATCCACGTCCTGCGGGGAGAGCGGCACCGGGAGCGGGTATCCCGACACGGGCATGTCCCGACACGGGAGCGGTACTGAGCGGGGATATCCCGACATGGGCATGTCCCGACACGGCAGCAGTACTGAGCGGGGATATCCCCACATGGGGAGCGGTACCGAGCGGGGATATCCCGACACGGGGGATTCGCTGTGAGAAGGGGCTGCTCAAGGGAAATGGGGCGCGTGGGGCGAGGGCAGACCCACTGACAGCGCCGGGATGCGCTCCGCGACCGCCCCGCAGCCCCCGCCCGCCATCCCATCCCGGCATCCCGCCCCGCCGCACGCACCTTCAGCGGGGCCAAGCTCGGCGGCCAGGGCGGCTCTGGCAGCGACAGCGGCAGGGCCATGGCCTCGCTCCCAGGCCCGTTCCCGTTCCCGTTCCGGCAGTTCCCGCTCCCCGGCCCGGCGGGCTCGGGTCCCGCGCTCAGCTCCGCGCGCGCTTCCGGCGGCGCTTCCGGGAACTGGCGGGACCGGGAACTGCTGGGAACGGAAACTGGCGGGAACGGGCACGGGGACTGGCGGGACCGGGAACTGGCGGGACCGGGAACTGGCGGGACCGGGAACTGGCGGGACCGGGAACTGGCGGGACCGGGAACTGGCGGGACCG
>JAWWLZ010000025.1:479030-521312 GCA_035041345.1 Poliocrania exsul | reverse complement strand
GTGCAGGTACACACATGCAGGTGCAGGTGTGGAGGTGCAGCAGTGGAGGTGCAGATATGGAGGTGCAGGTACACACATGCAGGTGCAGGCAGCCTCACACAAGGGTGAGCTCCCAGGCTGAGACATGAGCCATTGCAGGACCAGTGGGCTCTGCCACCTCAGCTGGTGCCTCCACTGTCTTCTGGAAGTGAAGCTGCTCCTCCTGCAGCGCTGGGGTCTGCAGCAATGCTGGAGAGGCGCAGAAGATGAAGGGAGGACAAAGCAAAGCCCTGGGCAGGGGCAGGTGGCTGCTGGGTGAGGCAGGAGGGCTCACGGGCATCTTTGCTCAGGCACAGACAGAGCAGCAGGATCAGATAGCAGGGAGGAAGGATGAACGTTAAGGAGCCATTAGTACATGACCACGGGGAAGTGCCAAATCAAACCATGGGGCATTGCATGGAAATCTGTACAAGGAAAAGCTGCAGGAGAAGCACAGAGTGTCAACGCTTACAGCAGAGTCCAGATTATCAGACAGGACCATGCAATCCCCAGCTTTCTGCATATTTTTAATCTGGGTAAAACAAAATGTAGATTCCTTTGCATAAACTCAAACGGTTGTATTATATGGTACAGTACACAAAGTGCAAAGTATCGCCCATCAGATCGGTTCTGCATCTGACACGGTCGAATATGGCTCATGCTTCTCATGCAGGACGACACACTCTGAACTGAGACCCCCCTGTGCCGCTGGGCAGCTTCACACTGAAGAACGTGGTGGTGCCAAAGCTTCCTCACTGCTCAGACCCGACTGTCGAGAGACCATTGGGTTGTCTTCTTTTTAATAAAAAAAAAAGAAAAAATATGCAGGGAGAGGGAGATGAAGGATCTCCAAACTGTGTAAGTTACTCCACACTTTTACCACAGGTTTGTCACTAGTCCTTGTTCCCTCTGAGACCTTCCAGAAAAGCAGCGTCCCACGGCCCCGGCACAGCGCAGTGTCCTCCTCCTGTGCGGAGCTGCTGAGCACACCCCACGCCGTCCCCTCTCATGGCACACACCTCGCTCTGTCCCTGCTGCCCGGGGCCTCTGCGATTCAGGACTGAAGGCTCCAGCTGGCTGGATGCACACCATCATTTATGGATTTCCAGTTCTTCTCCAGGGCCCAGCAGTGAACAAACTCCACTGTATTCCCATTCCTTTTTCTTTTCAATGTCAAGAGGTGCAGAAACTGAATTCCAGGGTGGCCTCATATTGCTCAACACGTGGCTGCTGCAGTGTGGGCCTCCACACGTGCACAGAGAGCCTGGGAAATCCAGCCCAACCCAGTGTCTCCAGAGAGGACATTTCAGAGCCAGTTTCTGAGGTAAATCTACTAGTTTTAAAAGTCACTGAATTCTGTACACTTTAATATATACTCCTACAGAGAGCATGTGTTCTCCAGTGCTTACACACAGACCCACTGCCTCCTCCTGCCATAGGACTGCAAGCTTGGGAAGCGTTTCTGCATGGGTGGGGTGTGTGCACACATATGTACATACACACACACGTATGTACAGCACCAGGCCATGGCTATGCACATGTTCCCTTTGGGAGAGGTTCTTCCCTGCAGCAGGGCTCTGACCACCGGCCCGGCCAGGGGAGGCTTTGCCGTGTCCTGGCTGTCCCTCCGCAGTCCCCACGCCCAGCCTACATGGTGCCCGACTTGTCGGCAGAGCCGCTGGGGAAGAGCTTCTCGGTGGGGGTGACAGCGGGGCTGCCCACGCCCGAGCTGCTGCTGCTGCTGGAGCGGTGCTGCACCACGGGCCGCACCGGCCGCATGGGCGGCGGCCGCAGCTGCGCCCCGGCCAGCCGAGCCGACAGCGCCGGCTTGAACGTGGTCAGCATCTCCGTGGTGGAGCTGCTGCTGCGCCGCATGGCCGCGTCGGGGTCCCGGATCAGGATGGTGTGCAGGGGGCTGGCCGGCTCCGAGTTGGCAGCGCCCACTGCCGGGTTCTTCATGGGCTCCAGCGTGTCCAGGACCACATCGGGCGCCTGCTTGGCCGTGTTCTGCCTCTCCAGTTCCCGCAGCTCGTTCAGCGCCGTGCTCATGGTCTTCTCGATGTCCTGTGAATGCCAAGGGGCTGTCAGCGCTGTGCCACAGCATGACCCGCTCTCCTGCAGCTTCCCAGCAGCTGTCCCACCCACAATCCCACAGCTGCTGCTCCTGACAGAGGGTGGCATGAACCAAACTGCTGGGAAACTGCTGGAATTGCAGGCACTGAACAGCCTGTCCACAAGCTCCCAGCCCCATGCCAGCCCAATCATGGCTGCTCAGACACACTGTGGGGGACTGTGCCTGAACAAGGTGCTCCCTGAAGTCCTGGAGAGTTCCACAGCCCGTTCTTTGAAAGATCCATTCTCTCTGATGTGAACAGGTTTGGAATAACCTGACTGATTCCTGGCTGGGGCTTTCTGCCAGCAGCAGAGGGACCTGGAGTTATGTTGGGGTCACAAGAATGTAACAACCACCACGGATTTGATGGCCTGATGGGTCACCAGTGGCACTGCATGGCTGGAGGCCCCACACTGGGATCAGAGTCACATTCTGAGGTGGCAGCAACAAACAGCCAGTACAAAACTGCAGCACCTTTCCTCAAACACTGAGCATCAGTCAAACTCTGATTCACCAAATCGTTTCCTCCCTAAGCTCCTTATGGAGTGTAAGGTGAGATAAGGCTTTTCCCTCCCTGTACAGACAGGTGCTGCTGGTGCATTTCAGTGGTGAACTCAACATTTCTGCCTATTGCTGGGAAGGTACCAGGATTGTGTGAGGAGCAGTATCTTCCATTACACCAACGGGTACAGCTGGGCAACAGACAAGCTGTTGGCTGCTCATTTTAACCTTTACTCCATGGCAGCACCATAACTCAGAGTGTCTGAGGCAAAAGAGCTCTGAGCACTCCCCAGTGACCTCCCCTTCAGGATCTTTCTCCCTTCCCAACACTCTTACCTCAGCAAGAGCTTCTGCTTCCAGAGATTTCTGATCCCCGAGGCTGCTGTGCCGGGTGGACCCGCAGGTCGACCTCAGGGGGTGCCCATCAGCCAGGACCTTCCTGTCGGGGAAGTTGATGCTGCCCGCGCTGCCGAACGTCGCCATCCTGCGCTTCTCAGGGCTCTCGATCCTGCCCCTGTTGAGGGGGATCTTGTGGGGGCTGCTGGGGCAGGCTGCTGCTCGGGGAGGGGTGTCTATGCCGGGCCCCATGCCCCGGGGCGGGCTGTGTGTGTCCCCCCCGCTGCGGCGCCGAGGGATGGCAGCGCCGTCAGACCTCAGCCTCACCCTGCAAAGGATCCAGCACAACAGTCACCACCCATTAGCCCGGCACAGCCTGCAATCGCTCAGCTCTGAGCTCAGCTCAGACCAAACTCGAGCCTTTCGGCTCCATAAGACTCAGGCAAGAGGGAAACCAGACATTTGAGCCAGTACCAAGAAAGTGACAGCACTGAGTCACAGAATCCCAGAATGGTTTCGGTTGGGACCTTGAGGATCATCTTGTTCCAACCCCCTGCCATGAGCAGGGACACCTCCCACTGGACCAGGTTGCGCAGAGCCCTGTTGCACCCTCTGTACATGTTAAATCTCCATTAGCAATGCACATGAACCCCCTCCATGCTCAGATTATCCTGCAGTGCTTACTGGACCCTTCCCTTCCATCCTGCCCTACCCCACACACCTACTGTCCCCATATGTGATGGTGACCAACTCCATTGCTCCCCAGAAACTGAGCTTCCCTACCTGCCCATCACTCCCCCGAAGCCATAGTCCATGATATGATCTGTTGGAGACTGGATGTCGTTCTTGGAGGAGGCCTTATCATCCAGCAGTGGCCCACTGCTTGCCTCGCTGTCTGCCTTCTGGCTCAGGCTGTCAGAGAACGCGTCATCCCTAGGGAAAGGAGACCCCATCAGTGGCAGGGCTGTGTCCCCAGGGAGAGCCAGGGCCCAGCTGCCACATGGATCTGAACATCCCCACTCCAGCTGCTCCAGACTTTGTTAACAAAGGGCTGGATCAAGGCTATCACTTCACTGGGAGCTTGGGATCAGCTCCCATCCATCTCCACATGCCCTGTGCTGTGGCTGCCATCGCAGTGACTCCAGGTACAGTACTTGTAAGAGAAGCAGCACCTGGAAAGGCCCTGGGATCTGCTCACAGGCCAGGTGGGCACTGAACTGTCCAGGTCACCACTTACAAGGGAAAGGCCAGTGGTAAGCCTGGGTCACACCACCCTGGGGAGTCAGTGAGAGATGGGATCCAGGCACACTGAAGTACAGTGTTTAAAGCTTGGCTTTATCACTCTGAAAGAGGAACAATCAGAGCCAATATACGGAGATGAGAACAGGCTCAGATTTCTTAACAAAGTTATTAAACCTTGAAAAATCTGGCCAATTATTTTAGGTGGCTGAAGTGGACTTTGTGCAGGTACCTAATTTTAACACCCTGGATCAACCCTCATCACTTTACTCACATGTCTTGCACCACGATGTACTGGTGGGGGATGAGCCCATCCACCCCATTGTGTCTCCCTTCCCACCAGTCTTCTGATGCCCGATGGTACAGCAGCAGAGAGGCCCCTTTCTTGAAGGAGAGCTCCCGTGGAGACCGTCCAATGTAGTCAAACTTGGCTATGGCTTCAATCTGCTCCACCTCTGCACAGGAGAGGCACAGTGAGAGAACAGCTCAGCTCAGGAGTCATGAGGAAAGTTAAACCCTAGGGAGCCATTTCAGCAGAGCAGCAGTGCTGCTGCTGCTCAGCATCCCCAGAGCGTCTCACACTGAGCACAAACCTTCTTATTTTCAGACTGGTAATTCTTATTGTTGTTCTAGCCTTCCTGGGATCTCTCACAGGCTCACAAACTACCAGCACGTACCAACAGCTACAAACCAGATGGGGAGCAGTTGGAATCTCCCTGAGTGCATATGGCATTCTCACCCGCACTCCCATTTTCTGCCTTTGGTTACAGAATCCCATTATCCACCAGCCTGGGATCTCATCAAGCTGTGTCAGATGCTGTATAATCAAACTCCACTTACCTTCTCTTTGTTTCCTTATCCTGGAGACAGTTTAGCCTGAATTATTGATGAGCAACTAATGTCCCTTTGGGGGTCCCCATGGAAACGATGACACCGGCTCCAGCCACACAGCTGCTCTGCACCCTCATCTGCAGCACCACCTCATGCTTCCCCACTGTTCCCACTGTAGCTCTACCAAACACTCAAGCCTCAAAAACTGGGAGCTCAGGGACTGAAATTCAAAAGGGCTGAGGCAGGACTTCTCTTTGGAATGTTGTGAGCACACCAGGGTCCTTTAAGGCCCTGGAAAAGGCATTACAGCAAGAGCTGTTGGGGCACTCAATGAGGAGCCTGTTGGCACTGAGGAGCACGTGGAAGAGCCTGGCTCCTCTGCAGATCTGTTTCCAGCTGGGAGCACCGATTCCCAGAGAAACCACAACAACTGCAAAGCAGCAGCAACAGCGTCTCTCTCCACAGTGCTCGGAGTGACCCGCACCCCCCCTCACTCTGCTCCAAGGCAGGGGTGACAAAGCAAAGTGCTGCCACCTCAGCCACCCCTGCCACTGCCAGAGCCAGCCAGCAAGTGTTAACATGCCCTGATTATCTGAGATACCTGATCATTGTAATCCCCACCTGGAGACTGGCAGGCGATTACAAAGCCAAACCAAACAGGGCAAACCCACTCAGTTCCTTCAGATCTGCCACGTTCTCATTAAACATCAAAACTTGCTGTGCTCTGTCACTGACGAAGGGCTCAACAGCCACCAGGGTGTGACCCAATGCAAACTCACACAGAGCAGGGGACACCACGGGAGGTCATGGGAGATACTATATCAGATCCCTGCCCCATTCCAGCCCCATCTGGGCCAGGCCAGGCCACTTCAGCAGACTCAGATTCCCCACCTTAAGCAACCCTCATAAGAGGGCAGAGTGTCTGGGAGCACCTCATCAGCATCAGTGGGAGCATTCTGGAGCAGAGTTGGTAGGCAGCCAGGAGGGCTCCCTCAGCCCTGAGAGAATGCTGGGCTCCCAGCAGGGAGTGTGTGCAGAATGAGAGGGAGAGGGACTATGTAGAGCCACAAAATAAAGCCGCTCCTCTCCTCTCCACTCACCCCACAGTTAGTCACCCGGAAATCCCAACTGGAGCCATTAACGTGGCCACCCAAGTGTGAAAATGGCTGCACAGCAGCTCCTTCACCTTCCTCTGCCAGGCCTGTCAGCTCCTGCCTGGAGCCAAGAGCAGGCCCTGAGCTGCCTGGCCCCACGTGCCCTTCCCCGTGCCCTGAACCACCCTGAGCCACTCAGCCCCACGTGCCCTTCCTTGTGCCTGGAGTCACCCAGCCCCACGTGCCTTTCCCTGTGCCCGGAGTCACCCAGCCCCATGTGCCCTTCCCTGTGCCACTCCCTGCTGCTGTGGCCCCACCAGCCAGGTGGGCCCTTCCTCCTCCCTGCAGCCCTCTCAGGGTGGACGTGCCCTGCCAGGGCAGGACAGAGCCGAGGCAGCAGCAGCAGTCAGGGAGGCAGAAGGTGCTCAGCTCCCCAGTGCCCTTCCAACACAGCAAGCCCTGCCATGGAACAGAGCCATGGGGCTGGGCATTCCCTGCTCAGAGCAATGCCAGCAGGTTCACCCAGACTGCCCTCTCCATCGCTGCCTCTGGGACGTGGGAAGCGCTGCCTCCTGCTCTGGCACCACAGCCCCAGCGCAGACACTCCTCACCCAGCTCTGCCAGCACTCAGCCTGTCCAGCCCCTGTCCCAGCCCAGTGCAGGCTGCCCTCCTGCACACCCAGCTCTGCACACCCAGCTCTGGCTCCCGCTCACACGTGCTCACCATCGTCACTGGTGTGCGGCTCTGTGCCGTTGTCGTGCTCCACCTCGTCGATGGTGCCCGGCTCGCTGTGGGGGCTGTCACTGCAAGGGAACACACCACACTGTCACACACCCAGCCAGACCCTGCTCCCAGGGCACTCTGCAAAGATGATTGGTCAGGGAGATTCTGGCCCCAGAGATACTTGGAAGTTATGGTTTGAGTTTGCACAGGACTGAGATGGTCACTTTACATCACAGCAGATCTGTGAACTTGCTCTGAGAACAGCAAACACCCACACCACAATCTCCAGATTGAGAATGTCACGTTCTGTTGCTCTTGTGTCTTTATTCATATTTGGCAAAACAAACACAGAGTGACACCAAATTAAATGTCCCATTTGCTCACTCACAGTGAGCTTTAGCACTTTATCCTCTGCTGCACCAGGAAGGACGGTGCCAGGTGACCAGGGTCAGAGAAGGTGAGGTCTCAGAAATGTGTAAAACTTGCACAGAAATCAGTTCAAGTGCATTATCAATCCTGGTTTGTTAAACCCAAACCTGAATGCCAGATTAGACTTCCAGCAAAAAAGGGAACTGGAATGTTTGGATTAACCTTGGGTTGAGGGATTTCATCAAACCAGGAAATTATGATGGAACTATGGGACTTTACTCAAAATTTTCAGCCTAGGAGGAATTTGGACAGAATTGACCTAAAATTCTGCTTTGCTCTGAATACACTTCTGTGGATCCAGAGCTGAAAGAATCGTCCATCAGTATTAGTATTTACACAGGAAAGAGTTTCTCCTGACATTTTTACTGAGGTTTATAATGCTGAGTCAGCATGAGAAAAAGAAATACTTGGTGAAACTGTCTGGTTTAACTGGTAAGACTAAATCAAATGAGTAGGCACTGCTTGGCTCGGTGTGTAAGAGCCTCTTGGCCTGATGAAGGTGGTTGTACCCCAGACCCCTGCAGAGAGCCTTACCAGTACTCCTCCCCTCCAGTCATGCACTTCTCGTAGACAGGCCCTTCCAGCTCTCTGTGGCTGGGGAAGATGCCCTCGTGGTGAATGATGATGGTTTTGATGACCTCATTGACGTGTGCCTGGCAGGACACCGGATCCTGCCCGTCGGGGATGTGCATCAGCGTGGGCCCGAAGCAGATGGCCAGGTTGTAGGGATCCATCATGTTCTCATCGCTGTACTGCGACAGGCTGCAGGCACACGGTGAGGGGGCTGCCGTGCCAGCGTTCCCACTGACCCAGAAACCACCAGCACCACCACCCCCTGCCTAGGGGGCTGTCCCTGCCCAGGGGACTGTCCCTGCCCCGAGCACACAGCCACAGCCCCACGAGGCTGGGCACGAACCAAACACAGCTCCCCATAGCAGCACCAGAGAGGTGCACCAAGGACAGGGAAGCCCAGACTAAGGGGAGGGCAAGGAAAAGCTCGGTGAGAGAGGAAAACAGACTCACTGGTTCAGGAAAGCAAAGAGGTATCTCATGACCACGATGACAGCCCGAGGCAGAGTCACAACAATCTGCTGGATCTGGTGCACTCTCTCAGCAGGGTTTTCAATTTCTGGAACACATGGAGAGAAAACACATCCCTAAAAACCTTCTCAGGACCAGACAGCATGGCACCAGAGGGACTTGTTCCAGATCAAGAGAGGAACAAGTAAGAGAAGAAAACATCAGTCTGTCTCCAGACATGATCCATGGGTTTGGCATTAAGGTGCAAGCAGAGAATGGGGCACAGGGATCCTCCACAGAGGAATTCATACATTCAGATTCACTATAAACAGCAAATAAAGACATTGCTATGGGTTTATTTTTGAAATAAGTGTTTATGCATTATTTAGTTCATTCCTCAACAGCTCCTCTGTTCTTCAAAAGCCTGAGTCAGTGTTGCACTGGAAATGGAGCACTGCTGGATTTTCTAGGGCAGATTTTAAATGAGGTTTTTATTCATGTTACTCTTCTGGGTTATCCACTCGGTCCTTCTGAGCCCTTCCACTCCTGTCTCCCACTGCTCTTAAAAGGAAGTAGAAATTCCTAGGAAATAGATTAACTGAACCAGTGCTGAGCCAACACTTTTGGATTCACTTCTCGCCACAGGGATGCAGAGAGCCCAGAGCTGCTGTCAGAAACCTGTTCCCTCCCATGGGAAGGAGAGTGACTCAGGGCTGCCCTGCCCTGCACTATCTGTGTGTTCTGTAGTTAACCCTGAGGCTGCTGCAGCACAGGAAGCAGAGGACAAGCCCCAGAGCTTTCCTGGAGTGGGTGGATCACACAGAGGGGCTTGTGCTGGCTCAAACTCTGCCATTTGCTAATGGCAATAAAAATCACTGACAACAGGTAGATGCACTGCCATTTGCTCATAATTCTGAGTGAAATCTGGCTTCAGTATCAAGATGAAAAGTATTATAATATTTCATTTGGGGAATTTTTCCATTTCAGGAATGGATTTATCCCGCTATTGCCTGCTGGGTTCTCTCTTTCTTCAGTTTGGTTTTACTGAAAGAATATTTGTGAAAAATACCCCAACAAATAAATACAAACTGGATAAACACTTATGACAATGGATACCTGTTCTGAAACGCAGAGGAACAAACTTTGGAGGCACTTGCCTTTCTCAGTGAGTGAAACATTGTGACTGGCTCTAAGTGGGGAATTAATGGCACAGCCACCATCACTGCACACACAGGCACAGCCCTGCAGGGACTCTGCTGACAAAGGGCCTTTTGACCCATTTATTGCCTATGTGCCTTTGAGGACCTTCTACACAAACCCTCAGCAGTCCCCCAAGAGCAAAATGAAACGTTCTTCACCCTGCTTAGTCTGGCACACCGACTGCATAGCCTGTCACACAGTTAATGGCCCCTTGTGCAACCTTCAAATGTGGGTACAGACTTGCTGCATGTGCAAGCCTAAGCTTGGAGTCGGCCCTGGGGATCCTCCTGATGTTGGGAAGAATTCACAAGACCATGGGGAGATGTTTCCCCTCTCCCTGCTGCCCATGCACACCTTTGATGTCCTTTCCTAACAACTCCCACTGCCCACCTGCTGCCCTCCTCACAGCACAAATCCTTGTCTGCAAGACTCAGGTGTAGATGCCCCCCATTTAGTGCTTCTCTTCTCCCACCCTGTTCTCCATGAAGAGCTGTTACATGTACTTACTTATGGTAGATATCAGATCTTGAAACCTTTCCTTAGGAAAGAGAGGGTTTTCCAGTCCTCGGAAATAAAGCTTCAAGACTCCAGCCACTGAGTTAATGTCCCGTTCATTCTGATCATCAGCGAGGGGATCTTCACCTGTCCACAGAAGAAGCTTTATGTCCAATATCACCATCAAGCTGGACTAACACAGCAAATGGTTTTTTCCTCACTCAGTGGAACCCCCCACATTTCACAGGGTTCAGAAACCCTCCTTATGTGCAATGGCAATGCTGAATGGTTCCTGAAAAATCAGTTCAGTGTGGGCATTTCAAACCTTTCCTGAGGATGATGATGATGATCCTGATCCTGATCATCCCTCCTTTGGATTTCCAGCCCAGTTCATTTTGCAATTACAGCACCAGCACAGAGAGCTGTGCAGGTCTGAGCAATGGTGCATGAGAGCCCGACGGGAGAAGCTTGGATGGAGGGTGCAATTTTGCCTCTGAATTAGACCCAACAGTTCTAGAAAGCATTGTACTGACTTGGATCTATGGAAGGCTTTCAATGCCCAAGGGATTTAGATACCAATTCCTCTTAAATTGTATGTGCAAATCCTCCAGTCTTTGACAATCCCACCACTGCCTTACCCATTGGCCTGGCCACCTTCACCCTGATCTTTCTGATGCTGCTTAAGGATTAAGGCCACTATTCCCACCTGGGCTGTCCCTGTCACAGCTCCTCTCCACTCGGGACAGCAGGACTGCTCTGCCCTGTCTCACCAGCCTGGCACCTCCAGTGTGATGTTCTCACCAGAATCACTGGCACCTCCACAGCCAGCACTGCCACCAGGTACAGGTGGGAATGCTGCTCCACCCTGGTAAACTGAGGAGGAGGAGGAAGGATGTCCCAACAAACTGGTTTATGGCTCTCGTTCTCAATGACTGTGGAAGAGATCTCTGCACCCACCCCTAACTTTTCATTCTCCTTCCCTGGGCGATTCTCAGTTACTGCCAAAGACACAATATTGAGAAACCCAGAAGGGATAAAAGCTCCTCGTGTCTCACAGCAGAAAGGGCTTTACACAGGCTTTCACACCATGGCTAATGCACACCCAGCACACACCAGCTCCCACCAAGGATCCCTGCTCAGACACACCACCCTGCTGCACCTGCCCAGCCTGGCTACACACCTCTCTCAAACGAGTTCTTGATGTCGTTGACTTCCACCTGGGAGCCAGGGACTCTGAAGATGCCCTGCTGCTGGAGGCCTGGAAGAGAACACCACTTTAGGAGATATATTTGGAACTGTTGGGCAGTACCTGCTGGTAACAAGAGCAGAGCCCAGGAGTTGGTGCACCAGAGAGGCTGGAGCAAGCAGGGACAGTCCAATGTGGTTCACTTCTCATATTCTCCAAGCAAGAACCCCAGATCAAGGTGCTGAAAGGGCTTATGGCCTGAGCAAACAATTTAACCTGGGTAAGTGCTAACAAGACCTAAATATTGATGAGTCATCCAATGCTGCATCACAGCCAATGGTCTTGGAATTCCAACCCAAGTCCATGGAGCAGGGGCTGCAGGCAGCCCCAGGAACCTCTGGTGGATCTCACTGCTCTCTCAAGTACTTCATTCCTGGCCAGAAGGTTTCTGTGGATATACTGAGTCAACTCACCATACAGGTTGATGTAGCGGATGCAGCTTTCTACAACAAGTGGAATGGCCTGTCCCGAATCCTTCAGGAAAAGAAAAGGAAAAAATTATTGACTTATTGCTAACAAACAACAGGAAATGCATTAAAGATTGTAAAACCAGGATTTAAAAAATCAGTGCCATGGAGTTTAGTAAGAGGACAGGTGAGGAAATGAGATGTTACACACTTGGAGCCATCAAAAAGTGCTGAGGATACTGTGTGCAGCCAATAATGCACAAAAAAGCTGTCTCTAAAGGTGTGTGAAACTGCTGCTCCCTGTCTGGCTCAGACAGGGGATTGCTGCAAGGGATCACAGCTATTCCATTGCAAGGGTGGAATGCTGAGCTGAAATAAAACTTGTGCTATACCTGGCTGATGGAATAAGCTTCCAGTAACAGAGCTTACAACAGTATTTCCACTGAAGGAAAGAGCCATTGTCAGCAGGTGCTAAAAAACCCACTGTGTATGGAATGACGTGCCTGGTTTGAACCAGCAATGAGTTTCAGCTTTTATTTTAAAGCTGTTTCTCCCCAGCCCCTCGTGGCAGGGGCTCAAGGGGAATGAGTGCTGTGTCTGACAGCCCAGGTGGACACATATTTCCTTTTGGGGCTCTGGTTGTTTTTCCAGCAGAGCATACTAGCATCTCTGGGCAATTCCCTCCATCTCACAGACAGGCATCCAGTAAATACCTGATTCCTTGTTCGTGCATTCCTCCTTCCTCTGAGCACACAAAAAAGCAGCAGAGTGGGGAAAAGAGAACAGATTAAGCAAGGATAAGTTCAGTTAGAGGTAAGCATGTCCTTCGGAGGCTGTGAATGCTCAGATGCAACAGCAGCTTAGCAAGGGCCAATCCAGGCCTTTAGGATGTCCACCCTCCCTCCCAAACCCTTTGGCACTCTGCACCACAGCCTGGGCAACCTGCAGGGACAGCCTCTTGGATCTGCCCCCTCCTTGGACCTGTAGCATTCCCAGGACCACAAGGACAAGGTGAGGCTCAGGGACAGCTGCCTTAGTGTAGGGACACCTGGCAGGCATGAGGGCACTGTGTGAGCAGGGGACACCAGGCAGCCATAGGGGCATTGTGTGACATGGCAGCCATGGGGTGGCCACGAGAGCACTGGGAAGCCTGGGGGACAGCAGGCAGCCACCCACAGCCCTGCTCCCTATGGGGCCATAGATCCCAGGCATCTCGGCTGGCAGGAACACCCCTCTGCTCAGATGGATTTCTAGAACAGGTAATTCCTTCTCCTCAGGGCTGAACAGGCTGGGCTTTAATGAGCATTACTTTTCTAAAAACCAGTTTAAGTCAAGAGTAATCCTAAATGCTAAAGGGATTAGCGGCTTTGCCAGCGGGGCTGCACTCCCCATGCTGGGGTGCTGTGACAGACACTGCCCTTGGGAACGTGGCTGAGCCTGAGGGAATGAACCTGAGCTGGGTGATGCCTATTAGTCACCTAATCCAACAGTTGGTCATTACTGCTTCCTACACTGTTTTCACTACAGCTTTCTCCAGCACAGGATTAAACATTCTGCAAGTGGAACATCACAGCTGCCTTGGGAAACCCTTCCCACAGTCAGGCCATAGCAAAGGGCTGGGTGTAGAGACTACTGGAGGAATCCTTTGGGATAAATGCCACATCCACAGGCATGTGGGCCACTGGGTCCTCTCTCCTGGGGCATTCCCAGGCAATGGCCTCCCAGAGGATGGTGGCTCTGCACTGACATGGCTCTCACTTGTCCTCCCTCCAGGTCACCCCCTCTCCAGGCCATGGAAAGGGTCCTTCAGACCCCAGTTAAGCCCCAAGCTGTGCAAGATGTGCCAGCTGGGCTGGTTATTATTTTGTGTAAGGCTGAGGGTCTCCTGCCTGCCCTCCCACATGGCCACACACACAGCAGGACTTCCATCCAAGGCTGTCAGTCCTTACAACTGTGAGACACTTTCTGGGGGCTTAGAAGTAATGTTATCTTCCTTCTCAGCCACAAGCACAGATGACCACCAAAAATGTGTGCAAAAAGGGAAAGGGGGCGGGGCTGGGCTGGACTGAACTTGTGTGATCTTCCTTTCCAGGACAGCAGCAGGACAATGGGGACACTCAGCCAGGACAGTCTTGCACCACACAGGGCCAGTGGCCACCCTCACTGCTGCTCTGGCCCAGGACATGCAGGTGATGGGACAGGGAATGCTCGAGGGGAGCTTCGAAGAGGCACTGACCCCGAGGCAAAGCCATGCTGGCCACGCCGCTGGGTGCAGGAGCCACAGGGACCCCTGAGGACGGCGAGCAGCCAGGACAGGAGAGCCACTGTTGCACTCCCAGCATCCACAGACACTCCCACTGCCAGCCAGCAAGTACCTTAATGAACGTTTCCATATTGCCGTTAAAGAGTTTATGATTATAGACTGAGAGAGGCCTAGGTCTCCTCATTTTCTGTGGCTTAGGGGGAAGACATGGGGGCCTGGGAGAAAATGAACAAAATAAGTCAACAAAACACCAACATAAATGCAATGACAGGGTGAGATCTCAAAGGTTATGGTTGAGCCTTAGAAATCAAACAAAAAATCCCTCTGTGAGGACTCGACACGCAGCTCTGTGTGCCTTGCAGATGCTCACACTGCATCCCACACGGACACTGCTCCATGGGGAACTGAGGGCACAGGTGCTCAGCAGGATTCTGCCTCCTTCCTCCAACAGCAAAGCACTCCCTCAGCTGAAAAGGCCTCAAGAGCAGCTGGGGAGTTCAACTCATTCCCTGATAGATCCAAAATAAACCACAGCTACCCCTGGAAAATGCTGGAGTATTCCCATTTGTTGCTAAATGGATCTCATTCTTCTCACAGCAAGAGGCCAGAAAGTGGACAGTGGGAACACCTCCACCTTCCTCTGTCTAAGCTCTGTTTGAGATTCCCAAGGATGGGAATGACCCTCCCCTTGCCAGGGATCATTGGGCCTGTCAGGGACAGAGATGGCCCCCTGAGACCCTGCTGAGATCCAGCCAGGGTAACACCCATCACTGCTGGAAATGGGGCCAGGGAAATCTGTGCTGGTTTCAGTGCAGTGCTCAGTGCTTTGGAGGGCTGCTATTAATGCTATTCCCAGTCTGATTCCTTCAGATAATAAGGGACATTTAGAGCCTCGACCTAGAAAAGGGAGAAAACCACCACAAAATCCCCAATGGGTTTGTGCCCTGCCCTCTGCCCCAGGCTGTGCTGATGTCTGCAGGGGAGAGAACACAACTGCACATCCACTCAGAGCCAGGAGCTGGGACGTACATGCAGGAGTTCCCACAGAGCAGTGGGATGGACACGGACAATTTACACAAAGCTCGATGCAAAGGTGACAACTGGGGTCTACTGGTTCCTTAATCAGATGGCTCTAATTAAGCAACTTGACTCTACACTCCTAGAGCTTCTAAACACTCCTCTGAGTGGCAGCTGAGGGGCAGAGGTGGATGCTGCCCATTGGAGGGTCCCACTGCTCCCCCTGGAGCAGCCCTGACTCACACAGCCCCCAACCAGCTCTGCAACCCCCGGGCACTCAGGCTTTGGGGAGCAGGGCAGATCCCTGGGACCC
Source organism: Poliocrania exsul (assembly GCA_035041345.1). NCBI lineage: Eukaryota > Metazoa > Chordata > Aves > Passeriformes > Thamnophilidae > Poliocrania > Poliocrania exsul. The sequence continues at coordinate 506,066 of JAWWLZ010000025.1, read as the reverse complement.
ACCGAGGGGCAGAGATGGCAGTGAGGGGCAGGGATGGCAGCGAGGGGTGGCTGCTGTGGCAGAGGATCCAACAGGGACCTGGAGCATGGCCATGGGAGCTGCTCAGAGCACTCCAGGACAGGGACATACTGCACAGCCCCACACTCTGAAGGTACCTCTTGTCCTGACAGCCCCTCTCTGTCCTGATGCCACTGGGCCTGGCACCCGCAGCACAGGGAACCTCCTTCCTGTCTGGCAAGGCAGCCCAGGCTGCACCATCTGCTCCACCATTCCTAACAGGGAATGGGGCTTTTTTCACTCATTTTGTAAATTCTATTAAACACTGAAACAAGGTTGGAACAAGCTTACACACAGAGCAGTTCTGCATGTTCTGGGTAGCTGTTTGGAGGCTTTGCTGGTCTGTGTCTTGCTGTCAGAACACCAGTACACTCCTAGCAAGACTCTGGAGCTCCACGGATATGTTTCATGGACTGGACATAGATCAAAGCCTCCTTCCTGCCACATTCACCCCAGCACTATCTCCTGCTGTAGAAGGCTAAGTCTGTGGCACAAGCACACTCTGCACTCCCAGGCAAAGCAGCCAGCGCTGGAAGAGACTTTCAGGAACATATCAAAGTGCTCAGATGAAGAGGGATGGCAGGGAGTGGGTGGACACCCTCATGTCGCCCTGTCTGAACACAACCCAATCTCAGCCACGCTCCAGGGCACCACCCTGTGCTGACATGGCACGTCCAGGCATGGCAGAGCCAGCCAGCCAGAAACCCACTGCAGCAGAACCAAGGGCCTGCCTGTCATCCCCCTCATCCAGGCACTCCAGGCCATGCAGCTGGGAAGCAGGATGTGGGGCACAGGGACCAGCAGCCTGACAGCACAAGGGGCTGGAGGTGGAACCTGAATCCCACCAGGCTGCACCAGTAGCAAAGCAAACCCCCTTCCCACAGCCCCCTCCTGCCAGTGCCAGCCCTCCCCAGGAGCAGATGAGAGGAAAGAAAGTGCTCACCTGGTTGTTCCGCACTCAGCTCTTTCACCTGTAAGAAACACAAGTTCCCATCATCTCTCCACACCAGCCACCACCACAGGACTGGCACAGCACACCTGCACAGGTGCTCACACCCTCACTGCTGCTTTCTACAACCTGAATATCGCCTTCAGGCAAAGAGAAGCTGAATTTGGGGAGGGGAGGTGCCCAGCTGGTGCTACACAAGCCACCAGCACTAAAAGATAGCTTAGAAATCCAAGAGTCAGTCACAGAAAAGGGGCTGCAGTTCCCACAGACATCAGCAGTTCCCTTGCCATGTGAAGCCCACCCTGTCCACACCCAGCAGCACTACAGGCCCACAGCATGGGCTCCTGGGCACCAGTTGGGACTGGCTGAGTCCCAGCAGGAACTGGGCAGCCTGAGAAGCACTGGAGCCCCAGGGAGGCCACTGAGAGGGCCACGAACAGCACCTGAATGCAGCAGAGTATTCAGCTCCCCTTCTCCTGGGAGATAACAGCCCATCTAATCAGCTTCGGGCAGACTCTGTTCTGGCTGTCAATATTCCCATTCCCTTTGCGTAGTTTTAGTGCTTGGATCTCATATAAACGCCAGCAGATCCCTGCTGATTAGATCTGTTCAATTCTTACAGTATTTGTCAATTCACTGGAAAAAACTAAACTAATTTCACATGCTGTTTGTGCCTGTCTCCCAGGGCCAAGAAAGCGGAGTTATTCTTCCTTTGCTAAGGCACATAAAAGGAAGCATTTGGCTGCACATGCCTCCTTCCTGCTCTCCCTTGGCACCTGCAGAAAGCAAGCTGGCAGCCAATTCCTCACTGAAACAGCAAAGAACTCCACATGAGTGGTTTGCAAATCCAGACTCCTTCCTAACAAGAATCAGCTCACACTGAAACGCAGCATTTGGTATTTCTGGGCTAAATATTTGCTGAAAGCCTACAGAGCAGAACAATCCCATGGCCTGGGAGAAGCTCAGAGAGCTTCACGTGAGGATCTTCCACAGCTGGTTCTGCATAGCTTCAGAGGACGACCCTGCATGTGCCTCCTGAGCACAGCAGCAGTGTGGCTCCGGGGGAGAGACCAGGATGGCAGCAAAGGAACCTTCCCCAGATTCCTCACTTCTTGTCCCAGACAGCAGGAGCCTCAGGGCTGTATCCTGGCCCTGTGTCCATGCCCTTGAGCATTCCCTGTGCTCACAGTTTGTGTCTGACTTGGCTCCGTGGCCACCAAGTGGAACACACCACAGGATCTAACTAGAAGGTGGACTTTGGCAAAACAGCTGACAATAACCTATTATTTAGTTGGTTTACTCTGAGATTAAAAGTCCATTTTTGTACTGTTAAAATAAGGCCATAGACCATTTGTGTGTTTTAATTTAAATATATTCTGTCCTATTGGAGAATCAGGACACCAACTCAAATCCATCTTCTTTACACTGGAAATAATTCAGTTGGTTTAGACCCTTTAAAGAGCTAAAACCTTTTCCCAGGGCCGTGGTGGCATCACTCAGCAGTGGTGGGGCACATCTGAAGCCACTCACTGCCCCTCAGAAGTCCCTGCCCCTCTGTTGTGTTGAGCCTGTCTATGTGCATGTGCTATGAACCACACTGGTAAGATTATATAGGGAAATAAAAGTCTCCCATGATAAAATCTGTTCAAAAACAAATATGTCCTTGCAGTTCTTTTTTAGGACAAGTCAAAAAATTCATGGCAAGGGGCCTGTTAAATCAGCAATGGTGCTGCAAATCCAGGACACAAACACAGCATCAGGGGCAAGGAAATACCTGTGTCAGGGCTGCAGTAAGAGTGGGAGAAGGGGGACAGGAAGGGAAGAGGCAGACAGTGGGTATGGGTGGGAATCTCTGCTGCTGGAGAAGTAACTCAGCACTCCAGCACAGGTGGGAGGAGTAATATTCCAAGGAAATCATGATTTTGCATGTCACTGGTTAACCTGAGCAGCAGCCAGGCACAGAACCATCAGTCACTGTGGAGAACACACGGAGGTGAGGCTGACAGATGACAACTGGTGTAAACCCTCTCAGGAGATGGGAGGATCCTCCCCAGATCTGACCCCGACTCACCTTCTCCCAGAGTCTGCTTCAGAAGGTCATGTTTAGCCTGGAGCTTTGTGATGAGATTACTTCCATTCAGATACTCCTTAAATTTCTGGAATTAAAAACCAAACAAGGTGGGTTAAGCAACACAGCCCATAATTGATGTCCACTGTTGCCTGGGGCCTGCCAGAGGAGGATTGGGACTGCCAGAGAGGGCTCAGGAGTCTGTCAGGCTCTGAGGCAGCTGTGCCACAGGGCTGAGCAGAGTCTAATCACTTCTCCCTGCTCCAGCCACTGGCCTGATGATCTTATTAGCCCAGTCTCCTTGGTGCTGCACCTCCTGCCTGGGAACGCAGGGAAGGCCAAAGAAAAGAGTTCAAAGCTGGCTTTCTTTTGTCAGGCTTCTGGGAATGGCCTGGGAAATCAAAGAGGCTTTCCCTGCACTGCCAACCAGCAATGCTGAGTGAGAACTCCCAGAGCCTGAGCTCTCCCAGGGTAGGGACTGTCAGGTGCTTCATGTCTGTGCACACAATCTCCCATTCCACTGTGAGGCTGTTAGATACCTGGGAACACTCCAGAGCAGGGCATCATACAGGTAAGAGGAGTGAGGAAAACAGAGGCAGAAAACGAAAGACAGAGAATGGGAAACATCAAATTTCTGCAAAAAGCATTAAAACAATCCCAAGCACAACTCCAAATGAACATTGCCATGTCTCTACTCCCTGATTTGGAATACTACTATTATTAAGAGAAACTAGAAGCTTTTCTATACATACATAAATACATCATAAGATGCTGTTAACAACATAAGATGCTGTTATGGCTCATGCTGAAACGAGAGTCATTCTGTTGAACTCATGGCTATTCCTTGTATTTCAGGCACCAGAACAGAGACCTCAGCTCTGCCTGGGAGTGCAGCATGGGAGCAGGGCAGGCACACACAGTCTTTCTCCTGGCACACAGACAGCCCAGTGCCACACATCCTGGCATGCAAGTGGGATCCACGGGTCAAGAGCAAGTTTCAGTTGTGTAGCCCAGAGAGGGAAGGCCTGGTTGATAGTTCACTGTCCTGAGGGCCTCCAGGAAGAGCCCCTGGCTGGTGACATACAGCTGGAGTCTGCACCCTGCTCTGAGCCTCTCCTATGGCACTCGGTAGGTTTTTGGTCACAACTGGTCACTCCAGCTGTTCCTTCAAAGAGAAGAATGAGGCAAGCACTGGACTGTCAGTCCCTCTGTGCTGCCTTGCCACTGATTGCACTGAAAGGCATCCCAGACCTAAACCTGACAAAAGACAAGCACTTGAAGAGACTGAATTGGTTCTTGCTCTTCATTAATGAGCACTTAACTGGGCCTCAGCCCTGGCAATTAGTGTTTCATGTCCGTATGGCCTGAGCTGAGACTCACTGAGAAATAGAACATTTCTGTCTCCTGCTGGTTGGCTCTCCTCTTGGCGATGTTGATTTTGCTCATGTAGGTCTCGGACGCAGCCGATTTGACCGACTCAGTGGAGCGGCTGTGCTGGAAGGCATCTGAAACATCAAAATCTTCCACTGTCAGCATGTCCTGCAAGGTCTGCATGGTGGCATCCAGCGTTTTGCGCACCTATCGGAGACAGGACAGCGTGGGTTTGAGGCAGACTGGGGAGGGGACACCCCCTGAGCCAAAGCAGCTGACCAACAGGCTCCTGAGCCCTGGGCTTGCACTGGCATGGCCTGTGGGCACTGCCAGCTCTGGTCTGGAGGGGCTCCACACCTGAGCACACCAGGAAACCCCACCTGATGGGAGAAAAGCTCGACAGCGCTGCCCACAAAGCCAAACCCCTCTCACCTCCTCGTTCTCGATCTTGAGGGTGGCCAGTCGGGACTGCAGCTGGTGGTACCTCATCAGCAGCTCGGTCTGCACTGGCTGCTGGGCGCTCACCTGGCACACCTGACACAGGAGACATTCTGTGGGTCACACGTGCCCCAGACACACATTTCCATGCCCACACAATTCCCTCCAGCCCCCACAGATTCCTGGCAGCCTCTTGCTTCCCACCTGCAGTGCCCTGGACCCTGGCCAGCGCCGAGTACTTTCTACCCCTCATTCTGCCATCTCCCAAATACAGGAGGTAAATCAAAGCTCTGCTGGACAGATCTGTGGGGCAGAGAGAGCCAAACCACAGGCTCCCTAGCTGGGAGAAACACAGAGCAAGAGGTAGCCTGAAAGGAGGAGCCCTAATGAGCCAAGAGTCTCATTAGGAAAGGAAACGTGAACAGCAGTGTGTGAAGGCAGCATGGAGGGATAAAGAGTCAGGAACAATTTGACAGCGATGGTTTAGAGGAGGGGAGGCCAGGCCAGGCCAAGCCAGGCCCCTCTGCAGCCCCACAGGTGAGCACGTTACCTCATCCCCCATGTGTGGCTGGAACTCAAACTTCAGTGGTGGGCAGAAGACCTGGTTGCACATGTCCATGATGGTGTGCTTGTCACTCCGTGCATCCAGGTTGTCCACAGCGTTCTCAATGATGTCCAGGCCCTCGTGGCGGGAGGTTTCCAGGTTGTACTCAGCAGACAGGTATGTCCTGAAGGTCCGAGCAAGGCTGGCATGGAATCCCAGATCACAGCACTGAGAAACACCAGGGGAGGGAGGTTCTGGTCACACAAACACTCCTAAACCATTCCCCAAAGTTCTCAGACACAGAGGGATGTTGAAGCAAAGTTGCACTGGACACCATGGCCTGCAGTGTGTGCACACCTTGCTTCCTTCCTGCCTCCCACCACAGAGCAGCTCCTCATGCACAACTGATCACTCTCATGTCTACCTTGGGGAAAATTATAAAGTTCAGAGCTAATTGCTGCCAAAATACTGTACCTTAGACAAAAGCCTCATTTTAAACTCTCTCCTCACTGTAATTCAGTCTGGCATGTAAATGTCACACCAGCACAGGGATTTGCTGCTCTGAAGGCTCCGTCAGAGCTGAACAAGAAGCAGCTCCTGGCAGCCCTGCTCCTGTCTCCTCCAGAGCCTAACCCAGAGCAGGGCTCCTCAGGACTCCAGCAGCGAGCAGGTGACCCCAGGAGCGGGGAAGGACAGCACTGAAGCACCACCCAAAATTTAGAGGTCTACAGATGTTGTTCTGAGGAAGAGAGGGAGAGGATGTTGGAAGTAGAACAGCAGTGCCTCGGTCAGTCTGAGCCACGCTCTTGGGGCTGAAGCACTGACACAGAAGGGCTGCAGTCCAAAACTGAAGTACATGTATTTCTGGGATGTAAGAGAGGGCTGCAGCTCCTGACAGAGGATGTAAAGTTAAAGAATTATGGCAGAAACAGAGGCACCCTGTGAGAAACACCTCAAATACATCCCATGGCCGCAGCACCAAACTAACCACTGCCAGCAATTCACTTCTGTCATGTGGAAACCGCCACAGGACAATTTCTATTGCAGAAGTTAAGATGCTTTGCTGCCACACAGTGTAGTCCCACCACAAGCACTGCTGGGAGGACCAGCATGGCACAAAAGCAACAGGAAAGAGGAGAGGGAGTGCTGGTGTAATCTCAAAGACCCAAATGAGCCCAACTTTTCTGCAGAACTCTTTGCTGGGAGCTGGCATTTCAAAAGCACCTTCTCCAGCTCTGCAGCATCCACAGGCAATACTGAACCAATGCAGAAAGGCACAGATAGTGATTCTGCATCAGAACATCAGTACTCACAGAATCACAGAATCATTTTGGTTGGAAAACACCTCCAAGATCATAAAGTCCAACCTTTGACTGATCCCCACCTTGTCAACCAGAGCACTGAGTGCCATGTCCAGTCTTTTACACCTCCAGTGATGGTGACTCTACCACCTCCCTGGGCAGCCTGTCCCAGTGCCTGACAACCCCTTCCATGAAGAAATTCTTCCTGAAATTTGTATTGATAAACTCGAAGTGAGATCTGAAAACTCAGCTGGTGCCACAAGCAGCTCCAGCCCAAGAAACCGTCTCATGCTCTGTGCCAACGTGAGGAGACACCGCTCAGCTCGGATCATGTCAGGGCAGGGCTGTACTTGGTTCAGTCTCTGCTAAAAGCAGCAGCAGCAAAGCCACAGGGGGCCAATTCCTGATTCCTGCCCACAGGTGCCTTAGTGAATCCCCCTGTCCCCTTCTAATCTTTAAAAGTTGTGAACCACCTTGTGCAATAAAGAGGAATTTTGTAGAATCTATTCAATTGTCATGACCCTCCATTTACTATGCTTCTATTTAGCTTCCAGAACTATTAGCTGAGAGCATGGGCAGTTATGGACTGGCACAGTCCTGCCTTAAAAAATCAACAAATAACACAAAAAAGAGGAACAGGCAAATTTCCATTCACCACTTGGGGCAAAACCTCATCCTGTGCTGTGAGTCTCTCCCATGAGACAGTTTTAGCATGAACACCCGTACAATCACTGCACAGAAACCTCAGAGCCAGGACACTGCAGCCCCAGGGCTGCCACACAGACAGGGCAGGGACCAGGGCAGAGACACAGTACCAGCACTAGGGGAGGACCAGCCCTCCTGTCACGACCAGCAGATCGCAGTTCTGTGCCCTGGGAATGGGACCAGCACCTCCCAGTCCTCTCCAGGGTTCTGCCACCCCCTGAAATCACAGCTCCTTGGCTGCAGAAAACCATGCCACTGCTGGAGAGTGGGAATTCCCACAGCACACAAAACCAGGCCATTACAAAGACAAATCCCCGAATGCCAAGGAGAGGGGCTCAGGGCATCGCCAGAGGCTTTGAGGAAAAATTCCACATGAAATCTTCCCTTTCCTTTGCTGCTGGACTCGCATTGAAACCAGTGGTGATTTGCACTGCCCAGAAATTAGCTGCTCCCAAAACACAGGGCAGGCACCCCCTGTAAATGCTGCAGCCCTTGAAGTGCCTGGTGCTCAGCACCGTCCTGGCCACTTCACACACGGGCGCCCAGAGAAGAACAGACAGAGCAGAGACTGCCACGCAATTCCCAGAGGAACACACAGTGTGGAGGGGAAGAGAAAAAGAAAGAGAAAAAAAACTTCAAACCGCTGCTCCCAGCCCCAGAACAAATGGCATTTTCTCACCCCTCTCATCCCTTTGATGGCAAATAAATTAGAACCACAAATAATAATCCCCAGCCCTCCTGCAGTGCCTTTCATCTGCCGAGCTTGGAGCTCCCCAAGCACTAATTCATCACGTCTGGTTACACCCTGTGAGGGGTGGAAATATCCCAGTGTTCAACTTGAAAAACAAACCAGCTCCTGGAGCTCAAGCAAACTGGCTTTGGCCAAAACACCTCAAAAGCAGCCAAATATATGTGTGCCTCCCAGTGCCCATCCCGGAGCTGCACTGGGGGGCAGTTTGGGGCTCCAGGGAGAAGGAAATGCTTTCCCAGCTCCTGATCCCTCTGCCTCATTTCCTCATGGGTTACACACTGCTCTGTGGTTCCAGAACCTTTGAGACCCTCTGTTATTTGGGAGGCTGAACCTGCACACGACACAGCTCAGCCAGGCCCATGGGGTGCCCACACATCTCACCTGAGCCAGTGGTCACCCCAAAGTGCCCCCCGAGCACGTTGGGTACCTGCCAGTGACCACTCCACTCCCTGGGCAGAGCAGTAATGCTCTGACCTCCAGAGGACCCAGCACTACCTGCAAACAAACAGCCCTCATCAGTTGCTCTGTTCCTCCTTTTCTGCTTTTTTTCACTCTTCTTTAAAAAAATGTTCTGCATTATTTTTAATTATACACATAATATATAATAATTATGCACATATTATCTCTACTCTCTTGATGTTGCTGCAAAACCCAGAGCTGTACTGTGAGGCAAGTAAATCAAAGAATCCCAGAATGGTTTGGGTTGGGGGAGACCTTAAAGATTATCCAGTTCCACTCCCCTGCCATGGGGCAGGAGCACCTTCCACTTGCCCACGTTTCTCCCAGCCCCGTCCAACCAGGCCAGTAAAGCCAACTGAAGATTCTTGGCATAACTACTTTGACTGCTGTTTCTGTACCCTAACTTGACTCAGCTCATTTTTCCAGGGCCCAAACAATCTGGCAGTTATGTGTAACATCAAATTTCTCAGAGTTCCCCTCCTTTCTCTGCTTGTTTGTCTGGGATACAGCAAACACTTCTCCACAGGGAAGCAAGCTGCTGCTCCAGGAGGACTCAGGAGGCTGCACACATTTTGGCACGTCAATTTGTATGGCCACTGATTGTTCCCTCCTCTCTGCTGAATCTGGCAACACCTTTCATGCAACCACCTCAAACTATCTTGTAGCCATTTCCCACAGAACTCCAGAGGGACAGATAAGCAGCTTTATCTCCACTTCACATACGTGGCCAAAGAGATTAACTTGGTCACGCAGTTAATGACAGAAATGAAATGAGCCCAGGCGTTTAAACAGACACACGTGTCATCCGAGGAAAAAGGCACCGTGGTGCACTGCCAGTCCAAGGCTAATTTGATCCCTCCCTGTATTCTCTCCTTCCTTTATAAAGGACAAAACAACCAGGCCGCTGGAGACGGAGGCACAGCCGGCTCTGCAGCCCTTCACGGCTCCTCTGATGGGCTTTACAGCTCTCATTAAATGGCAGCCCTGGGAGACCTCCCACCCTCTCCTGGAGCAGCTGGGACCCTCTGCCCTGCCAGAGCAGGCGATTAGAGCACGGCTTTGTTACCAGCCACTGCTTCATGGTGACGCCCAGGGCACAGGCCATGTCAAGGCTATGCCTAATGGATGACACTGAGCCAGCTGGGATTTGGGGCAACGCTGCGAAATTGGCTGCTGCAGTGTCCTGATGGTTTGGATTTGCGTGAAATCAGCAGCTGCACATGGCAATTTGTGCTGGAGATGGAGGCTGTGTGAGAGCCCCCTCACCCCTCCAGGTCCCAGCAAGCCAGCCTGGTGCATCCCTCCTCATCCTCCAGGATGGAGGAGCACGCAGGATTTGGAGCTGTGGCACAGGGACACACAGGACCCACCATGGCACGGCCAGCTGGGTTCCAAGCTGCCCCAAGCTCTGCTCTCCCAGGAAGCCCCTTCTCACCCACACCATTCCCACAAACCTGCTCCCTCCACGGGCTCAGCTGCCCTGCACAGACCCCCTCCAGCACTCATGGGATCCTGGGACTGGGATGCCATGACTGGGATCCCCTTCTGGAGCTGCTGAAGCCCTTCTGGCCACCCCCTTGAAAAACACACTGAATTTGTACAAAAGCCTGTTCAGATAAACTGCTTTTCCTCTGGGGAGTTAGAAACAGGACACTTATGGGCAGCTCACACATCCAGTATTTTGCTTCTTTAGTGAACAGAATTTATAATCAGGGGAACTTCACTGCTCCAAGCAGGAGATGCTTCAGCTAAAGTCCCCAAAGGGATTCCTGGAGTGCAGGAGAAAAGCCATCTGCTGACTCCAGTGGAAGTGTCAGCACAGAAATAAAGTTGGGAGGAATAATACAAACAGCCAAGGCTAAAACGGAACTCAGCAACTGTCCAGGAAATCAAAGTCTCACAAACTCCGTGAAAATAAGTCATTCTTGCTTAAAAATAAATACAAGAGAAAGAAAGAGAGAATACACACAGCAAAAGCAGAAAGCCCACAGGTTAATGAAGGTATTCCCACACCTTGCCATTCAAATGTCTGCATGATCAATTTACCAGTTCTTTAGCACATCTTAAACAATGAAGAGAACAAAAGGGACATAGAATATTTTATCATATCTCAAAATGTTGAAGTCATCAGGGGTTTTACATCAGACAATTAATTCTCAGAAAAGTAACTACATGTTAGTGGGTTAGGAAAGGAGATAAAAACTCCAGCACCTTTTTAAATCTTACATTTAGGTAATGATGGTAAGTCAGTGCTTAGAGCTCAGTTATTTATGTGCTCATTGAGGCAGGAAGAAATTGCATCGTGTGATTTACGCACTCTGGGATGCTCATTAAAGGAGGAAACAGGAATCCCTTCTCCGGGTAAATCCCTAATTTGAATCACCTCGAAGCAGTTTGTAGGAGTCATCAATGCACACACATTCAGTTCCTGCCACCAGCACAAAAGGTGCCTCCAGCAGTTCCTGCCCTGAGGGTATTCCCTGCAAGGAGCACTGGGATAAAGCTCCAAAGGAACTTCCACATGTACTGAACTGCCACCAATGTTACCGAGTAGCAGAAAGGAAAAACCTTCTGTTTCAACACAGACTAAGCGATGGGCTGAGAGGAAACCTCAGGCTAACCTGGCTCATCCCAAGGCACTTCCAACTCACAGCGCATTGTCAGCCCCCCTTAAGTGCATTTTAAAGCCCTCCCAGGTACCCCTTCATTGCCTCCACAGGAGAGAGCAGCTGAGGGCCCAGCCAGGCTGGGTGGGCACAGGGCAGGGAGCACTCACGTCGATGAGGTCGGACACGTCGTGGATGTAGTACTTGCTGACGGCTGCGTTGGTGGCCGCCAGGTTCAGCAGGTAGTCATTCCTGGCTTTAGTGCACTTCAGCTTGTTCTCAGAATACTTGGCTTGTCTCTGGAAAAGCAAAGCAGAGTGTCAGAGCACAAACAGGATGGGACTGGCACAGCTCCTCCTGCCATGGGGCCCAGAGCACCCTGCAGACTGAGTGCGACGAGGGAATTAATACAATGTGGTATCTGGTGTAAAACAGGGACCTTGCCAGGGTGGAGAAGGTCCCATGTGAACATCTCTGGGACCATCAGCCAGCCACGACAAGCACATCCTGCTCAGAGGTACCTGCAGCCCCCAGAGCACAGCTAATGCTGCTCCTTCAGCTGCACATTTGTGGGGCTTTTGGCATCAATCAAAATCAGAGGGGCAAATTTCCCCCCCAGAAATACTGACACACGTTTGGACTTGCTCCAGATGTGTGCAGCTGTATCAAAGTGGAATCTGGCCCAGAGGCCCCAAGCAACACAATTTAGAACAGGACCCAGAATTCAAAACTCTGTAGGAAAGCAGATGTGCTCCAGATCTGGGACATCTGTTGAGGCAGATCCCTGCTTCGAAGCTCAAGTCAAAGGACTAACCCTTCCAAGAACTTCACTGCTATAAATGTCTCAGGGCTGGGTCAGCCTGCAAGCAAATGCATCCTGGCTGGGAAAGCATTGCTTTTTCTCCAAAATTAACACAAAACTACAGTTGTGGAGATCCTGAGACCATGGGGGATTTGCTGAGGCTGGAATGGTGTGAAGTGTTTTGCCTAGCAAAGCCATCTAAATCCTGCACTTTCCCTCCCAGACAGTCTGTGGAGGAAGAACACTGGGATATTTTAGATCCAACCCTTTTTTTGCTGCCAGGAGCCTGTGACTGAGGGAACGCTGGGGCTGCTGTTGTTCATTTTTAAAAGCTTTTTTTTTTTTAAATTCCATCATGCACAAACCCCAACTCCTCAGAGCAGGGTTCAGTGTCTGGATCAGAATGCATCACCATGCCAAGCCAGACAGCTCCAGGCACTGCCTTCCTCAGTGCAGCCTCCACGGGGTCCCAGCTGGGACAGCCAAGCCCCCAGCAAGCCCTGGCTCAAGAGCTGGTGGAGGAGCAGCTCCCACCACCACCCCTGCCTGCCCTGTGCTCCAGGAGCCATCACCCTCAAGGCCCCTCCAGCCACCCATCTCAGCCTTCCCTCCAGACAGACAAGCAGGAGGGTGTCACAGGTGGCCACATGGCTCCTATACAGGTCCACCAACCCCCTCCAATTCTGCACTGCCTGCTGTGCCCTGTCCTTGTCATGCCAGCCTGACTTTGGGTCAATCCTTGACAGGAGCTGTTCCAGGCACTTCTTCACTATCAGGAACAGGGAAGAGACTCCTGATGACTTCCTTGGGTTGCCCTTCAGCAGAGCATGCACATGAGTCAACATCGTCCCTAAGCCCTGCCATGGACACAGGAAAGGTTGTATGGACACAGACAGAGCTGGAGCCAACACTCTGTCCACAGGGAGCCCCAATCCCAGCCATGCTCCCCACTCCTTCCCTCTCACCCACCTTCTCCTTCATCTTCTCAATCTTCTTGACGGAGCTGCGCCGCTGAGGCCGGTCCTCGTGCCGCAGCAGGTTCACACTGATGTCCCCTGACTTGTTGAATTGCTTTTCCTCCTGCTTCTCCGCCTCCTTCAGCTTGCTCTCAGCACTGATGCTCTCTGCATGGTACATGTGGTAGGTCTTCATCACCTGCAGACATAGGAGGTTGTGAGTTACCTGCCCATGGCCCAGGAGCACCAGAGCAGGGGAAGCCACAGCCGTGGACAGCACAGAGGGGCTGTGGAGGCCACTGTGGCATTAAGGAACAAGATAGAGAGGAAAAGCCTGTGAGATTAATCCCATCCCCAGTTCTACTTCCAGTGGCTCCAGGCTGGAGTAAGAACCATGATCCAGCTCAGTCCTGCTATGGACAGGCTGAGACGAGTCCCCAGCACACACCTGCGGTCAAAGAGCACCATGTGTCTGCCAACAGGGAAACAAGGAGTGACCTCCAGTGCTTTCCAGCTGGGATAAGAGTCTCCATGACAAGTGACTGTAAGGAGGCCACAGTCACCCTGAACTCCCTTTTGACCCAACCCCTCTGTTCCTACACCAGGACTTGCTAAGCCATCACACAGCCCCTGCTCTGCCACCCTGACAGCAGGACCATCCCAAAGAGGAGCTGCAATTCCCAAACAGAAATAGGGCTTGTCTCCTATCACCACCTCAGCCTCCTTTTGCTGCTGCCACCAGGCACAGGCAGTGCCAGTGGGTGCAGCAGCACCTTGTCCTTCACATTCCAGATCCAGGAGGGATGATGCTGATCCTCTGCCAGGAACACTCTGAAAGCAAAACTTCCACCCTTCTAGGCTTCCCTTTCAGATACAAGGGCCTAAAGGGCACACTGGGATAATTTTAATGGAGCTGGCAAGAGGAACCCATCTGCTCCTCTCTCTTTATGCCTTTAGTCACACTGTCCCCTTCTATCATCAACCTTTGGGATGCGGATGCTTTATTTCACATTGCCTTGACATGGCCTGTGGTGTGCAACTGCTCACTGGGATCAGCCTCAGCAGGGCTGGGCACTGCAGGCTGGGTCACACTGGGATGTGCTGGGACATGCTGGGATAGACTGGGACATGCTGGGTCACACTGGGATGGGCTGGGACATGCTGGAATGGGCTGCTTGAGGCCCATGGGTTAAGATGCAGCAGGAACCCATATATAAGCAGAATAATTTTACACTAGGCTTAATGAAGAAAACAGAGTTTTCCTCAGCTGTGGTTGTCAGCAGGACTCAGGAGTGTTTGACTTGGACCATGTCAGGCTGAGCCTCATGATCCCTCTTCCTGCCAAGCACAAACCTCAGCTGAAACAGGCTCCAAACGCCGCACTGGAGCCACACAAAACGTGCCACCATGGGGAGACGTGACTGCAGGTGATGGCAAGGGACAGTAAGCAAAGGCTCCTGCCTTGGCCCTGAGCTGCTGCATTGCCAAATGCTGCAAATTCTAATGCTGATTCCAGCCATGTATTGCAAACTGCAGTTTTTGCAGTGAATATCACAGGACACACATGAAACAGCAAATTCCTGGAATTTTCCTGAGAAGAAAGATTAGAGGGCTGCACTGAGCCCTCCTCGGCCCCATCACCTCCATCTTCTCATACAACACTCAGAGGAAAGTGAAAAACCAAAGTGCAGCACATCAGGACATCAGGCAGTAACAGGAGAGGTTTCTGCAGCACCCAGAGAGGCCCAGACACAACATGACAGAGAAGCTCAATGAATAACAGGGATCCAAACTGCAGGGCTTTAGTGAAATCTAAAGGTTATGGGACTGTTACCCAACCAAAACAGACGCCTTTAACAGCTCACTGTGCTCCTCACCAGCTGCCCTGCCACACAGCTCATGCTCAGAAATTTGAAGGATGTTTGTGTTTAAGATGTGCCTTAACTTTGGCAGGGGCCAACCTGCAGTGCAGCAACCAGCCCCGATCCACAAATCCCTCGTGCCACTCGGTGCCTGCAATCCCGTCCCACTGTCCCTGCGTGCACTGCTGTGTCACCGAGACAAACCGCCACAGCTGCGGCCCGGGAAGCCTTCCTGCAAATCACTTAATTAGCTGCAGTGGAGGAGGAAAAATGTGTTCCAGTGTTCATTAGTTATTTAACAACACGAGTTGTGTTTTCCATATTAATTACACGTTCTGGATAAAGGCTGTTGCCAAAACAGCGCGGCCATAAATGGCACTGTTGGCTGTATTCTGCTCCAAGGGGTTTGTCCTTCTCAACAGCTCCATCCCCAAGGTTCTGATCCAGCAGAGAAGCCAGAGCAGGAACAGGGTGACCATGCCAGGCACAGGCTCAGGCCCATGAACATGCAGCCTTTACAGGCTTCAACTTGATACCTGTCTGCTGGAGCCTGCAAGCAGGAACCAAAGGATGAAGCTGGTTTTAATTCACAGCTAAACTATTTCTGTGCGAAACTATTTACAAGCATCTCCACTTCGGAATGGAAGCCATCCACTTTCTTTTTCATTGAAATCAGCATGGGTTTGGGATTGGTTCTTTCCATACAGAGTCCACAGGGTGACTTGCACCAGAACAGCAGCAAGGCTGAGTTAAAATCAATTTGGTTGTTTTGGCTTGAGACAGTGAATGCCTGAGAAGCCTGTAAAAAATTACAATTTCCGCCCAGTGCACAGAATTGCCCTCAGAGAGGCTTAAAAAGCAGCTGGGCCAGGGCATGGATGTGCTGTGGTTAATGGGCCGGCCAGAGGCAAGAGAAGTGACTTCTCTGTGCTGAGAGCTGACAAGTGACATTTCTCAAGCAGCATCCTGGTGTCCTGTGAGCAGGGTCCTTATCCTGTGCGTGGCTGGGTCAGCAGCCCCAGTTCTCAAGCTGCTCATAGGCAGTGCTGCAGTGACCACCCTGACAGCAGCTCGGTCCCAAAGGTGTCACCAGACACTCTGCACCCCGAGCCAGGGGGGCAGCCAGGCCTGTTTCACGTGGTGGCTCAAGGACAGATCTCTCTGACTGGCACCAAGCAGACTTGAGGTGACCTTGTTTGCATCACAGGTCCTACTTTTTCTTCATGTTTCATCACCATTTCTGAAGTGAGGTGTCCCTTCTCAGCTCCTGCCCAGCTGGATGACACAATGGGTTTGTTATGTTAGCAGCAAGCAAACACAAAGCTCCTCCAGCTGTCCCAGTTTCACCATTCAAACCAGTGTGTTTCACCATTCAAGCTCATTCGGCTCAGCACATGGGGCAAAGCAGTGAATGGGGGAAATCTCAGCTCCTGTAAGGACAAGTTTTGCTCCAGACTTTGCAGAATTTCCCTCTGTGCTTCTCCTTGGCCACTGCTCACACTTTGGACCTCAAGACACTGAACCCCTGCTGACCCCAGCACGTCCCTCAGGTGATGCTCCACCCCATGTCCAGGGCCAGAGCACACAGGCCTGCAGGTATTAAGGTCAGCCCAGCCCTTGCGAGTCCTCCCTTGTTTTGCATCTGTCAAGATGCTGTTGTAATTAATCTTAATTAGTCACCACCCCTTGAGCTTGTGACATTCAACCAGCAATATCACACTCCCAAACCTCACACAGGCTTTTTAATCCGATCTGCTGTCCGCCCACATTGCAGGGCTCACAACAACCACATCCTTCAACAGCCATTGCAGGAACAAGCCTGTTAAGAGAAGATTTATGACAGAAATTTCAAGTACGATCATTCATGCTGTGTTATTTAGGCTTGTTTTTCAAAAAGATGGAATAGAATGATTGTTTAGGAATAAACCTGCTGCAGTGTTATTTATATACCAGTAACAGATACAACCAAAGAAAGCAAATGTATTGTCTCAGTTTTCTAACACAAGACAGACTTTATATTGCTTTGTTGCTCCTAAACCACAAATAATAAATTTTTTTTAAAAAAGCATTCACTACAGGGCAAGAGACAGAAGCAAGAAAGAATTTTACCGCCCTGCTATGACAACCTGCTTTTGAAGAGCCAAGTGCTGACTAACAAGGCACACTCTCCCCAGGAGGCACAGACAGCTCTGCAGTCAAAGTGCTCCTCGGGGCAGGAGATGGAGCTGAGCACCCAGAGCTGAACATTTCCTGCCTTCCCCAGCAGAAGGTCTTGTTCCTCCATCCCCCAAGCCACGGACTCCCAGGAGCAGGGCAGGTGTCAGTGACAAACAAGCAGGGCCAGCTCAGAGCCACCAGTGCCTGGAAATCACCACCCAAGGGACTGAGCGGGGCTGAAGGCAAAGACAGCACAGGAGCCCTGGCACGGAGAGCGCTGGGGACACGGGACCACAGCGGGACCACACCCATCTGCCCAGGAACGTCCAGTTATGCTCACAGGGAGCAGCTGGGCAGTGACACCACAGCCCTCCACGCTGGAGCACTGGGAAATGCTACGGAAGGAACAGGCAGTGCTGCAGGATGGTCGGGGCAGAGTCCCCTTGAGCCACCCCAGGGCTGGACAGATACTTTGCTCCAACAAACAGCACCACCAGCACTGCCCATGCCCTGGCCAGGCAAGGGGCATCAGCTCACTGCTCACCGTGTACAGCTCGTTGGTGACTTTCAGGAGTTCTTCATGCATCTGTAGGCCAATCTCCTTACTCTGTAAGACAAAAAGAAGCAGCAGTGAGACTCTGTCATGCTCAAAACGTGCGGTTCTGAAAGGAAGAGGTGCTTTGGAGGGACTATAAATGTGAACACACAGCAAAGGCTCGTGCTGTCTCAGAATTGCTCTGTTTTCATTTGAGGACGGTGTTTGCCCACAGATCACCCAAGATGGGTTTCAGAGACTACGAGGAAAAACTTCACACAATTTAACTTATTTATCCTCCAAATGGGATCAATCTAGAATTACAGGCAATACTGCTTTGCCCTTCCACTGGCAGAATTTATCTCCAGCCCACAGACAACTCCCCATGTGGGTCTAACATGTAACATGCTCACCCAGGTTGGGGACTGGTTTCCCACTGAGGCTGGCCAAGTGCACAAAGCTGGGCCCATTCCACAGCCAGGGGTGGTTTAGAGCTTGATTTCAACTATTTTTCAACAAAATCTGCCTCAGTGGGTGAGTGGCTGCTGCATTCTACAGCTGAACAGGCTGTGTGTTAGTATTGTGTTAACTCCTCTGTATGACTTACATCATCTAAAAACCATTTGTGGGTACATAGATCCCTTAGAGTGGCATTCTCCAGTCCCACAGCATCACCTGTGTATCTGTCTTGGCCTGACACACCCATTAAACACCCCTGCTGTTGGACTTGCAACATCCAGCCAACACTGGTATTTCAGAATAAGGATTCTCAGGGCTCCCCAGCCCCAGCCCCCCATATTTAAGGTGTTCCCTTGGCCATGGCCCACCCTCCCCAACTTGCCCTCAGTAGCTGATTTTCACTATTCTGACCTGAGTGAACAAAAGGATCTCTGAAAAAGCACATTTGATTACAAAATAGCTACACCACAGTTATATAATAAAGTTTCCAGTTTCACAACTGCAGCAGTCAAAGTTCAACCAGCTGAGGAGATGCTTACTGCCAGTGAGGAACTCCTGGCATCCTCCTGTCTGCTCAAATCCCATTATCAGTCTGTGTTTTCCCTTTCCTTGCCAGCCAGGATGAGGTAGAGCCAGTCACCAGCCTCCTGTAGCACAGACATGGCACTTCACAGAGAGGCCACAGCCTGGGGAACTGCCCACTCTGGCCACAGATCAAGCCAACTCCTACCACAGCCCAGCATCTGGAGCTGCTGGGGATGTGCTCCCACTGCTTTCCTGCCTCTCTGTAATTACACCCCAAAGCTCTACATGGAATCCTCTAGGCTAGGGAACACTTATGATAGCTTAAAGATGTGTTTAAACCAAGTATAGGCACTCCCCTCCTCCCTCCCTAAACCAAAAACAAACCAAAACCAAGCACTTTCTTTCCGATTTCCTTAAATAACTCCAGGCAGTTTTGTGCACACAGGCAGGGAAAACAACGTCCCATCAGGCTGGGTGGTGAGAGAAGCCCACAACACAGAGAAGTCCTCTAATTCCAGCCAGTGGGACAACCCACAGACTTGGGAAGTGTAACCTTAGACTATTGATAGTTAGAATAGAAGCAACACCTGAAGCAAAGAATATAAAGAGTCAGAGTCGCTGCAATCCAGACAGACAGCACTTCCTCACCAACCTCCATCCTGGACACTGCAGCAAGGGGCATGATGCAATTCACTGTCACAGCACAGAATTAAATTCTACACTGGGGACTAACAGAGCACCGTTATTTTGGACAGAGTGATGCTCTGCCTCAAATCTGTAATTTCCTGTGTTCTGTACTTGGAACAAACTTCCTTCCTTCTGCCACAGCAGGAGGTGAGAGGGGAGAAAACGCCTGCCTGGCCATGGGTCCCTCACCCTGGGTTTGGCTCTGCCAGGAGGATGTGCTGGGAGATTTCACGGTAACCCCAAGTGCAGACTGAGCCAGATCTCCACAGGGACACATCTCAGAATCCTCATTTATTGCTGCCTATCACCAACATCAACACAATTGCCTTGATCATCTACTCCTGCACCAGGAACATGACTTGCACTGGAAGCTCCAGGAAAAATTGCCCAATTGAGGTTTTTTTCTCTGCTTTCCTTCCAGAATGGTGTGGGTTGGAAGGGTTCCTGGCTGGCCACAGTGAGAGGTGTGTTGGAGCCAAATGCCAGGACTGTCAGCAGAGGGGCAGAACATTTGGGTGGGAAGGAACAAACTGCAGTGCCCCAGTTTACTGATGGATGAGCCCACAAGCTCAGCCCGGGCAGCCGAGGGAGCAGCAGCTCAGGACCCCAGCTCAGCACCCTGCATCTTTCTTGGCACATTAACATGGCACTGAGCAATTGCTCCTCAGTTATGCCTATCCAGTACCTCAGCAGTCCCTCCCTGCTGCTTTGCTGGGATTGTTTACACTTACATAATGAACACAGGAAGCACAAAACCTCCCAGTTCCTCGTGTCCCCGCAGCATGTCACAGCCCATTAATAAGCTCGAGATGGGAGGAATTAAAAGTGACATCTCTGGAAAAAAATGTTACCCTAATTTACCATCAAAGAGCAATCTCCAGCACACCCAGCAGCTGAACCACAACTGTGGGTGCTTTAACCCTTCCTGAGCTGGATTATCTGCCACAGCCCCGTATGGGCAAAGCCTCCTCAGAGAGGTGCTTCAAGCACTTTACTCATCACTCTCAAAACCAGGCTGGACAGAACAGTGCAAGATCCCTCCTCTGAGAACCCTCTTACACTGCAAGGCTGGCTGGCTGGATGTCTTCAAAATCCATTTACCAGGATGCTCCTATTCCCACACACACCCACCCAAACTCTGCTGCAAAGTGGGAAGCGCAGCCTCAGATCCCTCTGGGCAAGGAGTGCCATAGGCTGAGAAAAGCAGCCTGAACTACCCCAAAAGTGGCAGCCTCCCTGTCCACATGAAAAGCAAATGATGACGCAAAATAATCCTTTTCCCTGATTTAGCTGAGCATTATTTCCAGGGACAGGTGAGTCCAAGGGACAAATGTGGTGATATCAGAGATGCCCCCAACTGAAAAGGCTCCTTTGGATGAGAGGCAGGGGCTGGCTCTGGCAGGCTGCAGAGTCACACCATCTCCCCTGGCAGGAGATGCAGGAGGGAGAAACAAGGAGCAACCATTTCCACAGGATGAAAGTGCTGAGCATTAAAAGCTGAAATTTAAGTTCAAAAATGAGGAGGCAGAAATGAAGGAAAATCAAACGCAAAGAAATAATTCTGCTGAGTGGGTGAGATGCTTCAGCATCTTGTCCTGGTTGAGGATTGACCTACTATGAGAGAACACTGAACATTCCATGGAAGAACTTGTTTGAATGCTGACTGGATCTATCTTGTGATTCCAAGTGAGATACACCATTCACACACGGCAGGGGGAACAGAAGGATGGTCTTAACATACATCTTAAAAACAGGTTCAGAGCAAAATACAAATGGCAGGGAGATTTTGAGGTGGAGCTAACCAATATATCCCAAATGTGTCCAATTTCTGGAGGCCAGAAGGACAGGAAAAGGGATGTGTCTCACATCAGATCAGCAAACCCAAACCTGACCTTGCAGTGTAATTTCTAGGTCAGATCTATAAAATAGGGGAAACTGGCCATAAAAATATCACATGAAATTTACTTTCCAGTCAGGCTGAAATTTCCAGATAAGTCCTGATTATGAGCCTTCTCCTCCTGGAGAGCCCTGTGGGCTTACCCTGCAGGCTCCCTGACTGCAGGCCACTGATGCCCCTACTGACAAGGGACAAAATTAAGGAAAATCTTAAGAGCCACAGAGCCAACCCACTGCTGGGACTCTTCATGCCCTTACCACACTCGCCCTCACTTTCAGTGAAGAGTCCTGGCCCACCCGACTGTGAGATTCCTGCAAGTATTTGGTGCTCCTTTTTATTTCATTATCATTATTAATTCTGGATCATGAGCAGATTTTGTCATCTTACCCTTCGCCCTTTTCCAAACAATTTATTAGGAACTGCACTAAAATTCTCCTCCCTTTTGTTCTCTGTCTTTCAGCCAGTCACTAATCCAGAAAACAACCACTCCTTACTCTTCAACAGCTCTTCAAGAACCTCAGTGTTCCCACTGCAGGCACTGTGCCAGCTACTGGCATGATCCCTGGCTCCTGGAAATACCTCCACCAGATTTCTGAGCCATGACTCTTCCCTTCAGGAAGCCAGGCTGACTCCTCTCCTGTACCTGCCTCATGTTCATGCCTGTCATCCTGCTCTCTACCAAGGTTCCACCCAACATGCCTGTTCTGATCTGTTCCCTGAAGCCCTCCAAGAGTCTTTAGAAAAGGTCATCGCATTTCCACCTTTCATCTCCCTGGCACCGACACCACTTTGAGCACCAGGTCACACCTCACTGCTCGTCATTCAGCAGTTCTAGATCTCAGCTTCTTTAAAACTCCTTAATAAATATTGTCTGTAAATACTTACAGGAATGGGCCCCACAAGATTCGCTCTGCAACATCTATGACAATTCTACTTTAGACTGAAATGCCAGAATGGACTCTCACAGGGCAGGACTCCCCCTGGCTGCCCAGGGTACCTTTTTAAAGAGCCTGATGACATCCTCGCTGATCTGTGACAGCCGCACGATGACATTGTTCATGAAGATGTCGTTCAGTGTGGCGTGGTCTCGGCTCTCCCGCCGCGTCTGCGTCAGCACCAGGTACCAGCAGTTCACAGGGGAAAGGAGGTGCTGATCTTTCCTGGGGAATAGGGAAAAAATTGAAAAGGTCAAGTGAACAAGTCAAAAAGGCACATATTCCCAAATGAACGCTGTCAGCACATCAGCTCCCTCCCTGCACACACCCCTGGGATCCCTCATGCCCAGAGAAAGGCACATGATCCCTTCTTCCAGCTGTCCAAGCACTGCCCACAGTAACGTCCAAGGGCATACGAGTACATGAACCACATCAGACCCCAGCCAGCCAGCCCCGTCCCACACTGGGTGCTTTGGAAGATGGCACAGCAAAAGAGACACACCTGGCAAGGGAGAGAGTTCTGCTTTTTCTTTCCACTCATGCTATAAATACAACCGTCACTGCCCACTGCAGAAGGGCCCGTTTGCCACTCAATCCACTGTGCTGCTTTTAGTCCACTAAGAAGTGCTCAAGAAAGGGTTCTGCACGCAATGTTACCTCAGAGTGCCTGTGCACAACATGAACACGCTCAGGTGTGCTGGAGGGGACAGCCTGGTGACTCCAGAACACCTCTGTGTGCATACACAGACAGAACAACTGCATACAAAAACATGGATGAACCTGGATGTGAACCTGGAATCACCATGGCCACAGCACTGCAGTGACTGCCAGATCCAGGGCTGGGCACAGCCCACTGCACAGAGACAAAGGAGCACCAAAGGACCCATAATTCCCATGAGTGTCACAGCCTCATCAGAATAATCACACACATGAGCAGCTGGGGAAGCAGTGCAGATGAGCCTGGTAAGGCAGGTACAGAGCAGTCAGGAAGAAAAAAGTGTATAAGGAAGTCTCTCAACATGCAATGGACAGTGAGGACTCAGCAGGGGCAAGAACTGAAATCCAGCTGACCTGAATAACAACATCACCACCAGCACTTGTGCCCAGGTGTTTGATAAAGGTGGAGAACCAGTCACCTGTGGACACTGCAGAGCAGCAGCTTCCAGAACTGTGAGCACACCAAGCAGTGCAGAGCCTCAACACTGCTCTGAGCTAATGGGAGAGGCCAGACGCGCCCCAAGCCTTCATGGGCTCATGTCTGAACCACAGCTCCTTCCTGGCCAATTCCTTCCCCAGGACAGTTACTCCTGAAGCAGGACATTGCAGCATCCAGCACCACACACCTGACACACAACAGCTGGACACCAAAAGGACAGCGAGGGTCTGAATGGCAACTCACTGTCAGCAGAGTCTGGCATAAGACACTAGCAAAGCTTCAGTCACTGGAGAGACCGAGTAAACAGATTAAATGGGATTTAGTAATATAGAATAAATAGGATTTAGTAATGTAACAGCAGAAATTGCTGCTCTTGCAGCTGAAATGGGGGAAAAAACCACAAAGGGTTAGAAGAAGAAACAGCCTGTGAAGAGCCTGGGGCTGGCAAGGCGAAGGGCATCAGGCAGGCAAACCTTTCCCAGGCTGTCTGGGAAAGGCCATGAACAGTGGCTCCAGTCTTTGGCCACTGAACTGAATGGCACAACTTTCACCTGGAGCAAAGGGCACAACTCCAGCTGAGAGATTCTGTCACAGACACCGCTGGCAGAAGGAGAGACAGAGGGCCCGCTGTGGCCCAGGGGGCAAAGGTGAGAGCTGAGGCTGACGTGGCACGGGGGGAGCTGCCAGAACCAATCCCTGGCCCACACTGCAGGTGCTGCCACGTAGCTCAGGGCACAGACCCTGCCAGGCACATCCCACACCTCCACAAGTGCTGCCCACTGAGATGCCACACCCCAACAGCGACAGGACAGCTGGTTGTGGCAAGGGACACAACGAGCCCTGACAGACACCAACACCCAGTTCAAGTACTCATGGAGCCTGGCCAGACACCTTCGACCTGGCACACTCAGGGACACACGGGAAGCAGGACCAGCCCTCCAACAGCAACAGGACAGTGCCCTTCACCAGATCCTGGAGGGCACCAGCCAGTACCCTCACCACAGAGCACTCACCTCCAGACTGAAATTCTGCCTCAAGTTTGTTTATCTTTTCATTTTTTCAGATATTTGCTGTTTTAGCCAAGCTCTAGAGTGTGGTTAAACTGAAAAGAGGCTGCTTTTGAAAACACATATTCACACATCCACGGATTTCACAATTTGCATCATCAGTTTGATTCTCACACAATCCCAGCATCCAATTCATACTTCCTATTTCAAAGCTTTGTTTCACAATATTTCCACTAAGGATTTGCCTGGCTCCAACACCACAGGCTATGCACAGAAAACACACATGCTTCATTGCAAATAAATTGCTGTAAATTCCATTTCCAGAAACTGCTTCCAAGCTTGAGCCTGTCAGTGAGCTTGAGTGCAGCACACAGGGCCCAGAGAGCTGGGGACTGGCTACACAGGGAAACCAGGGGAAGAGCCCAGGCCCACTGCAACTCACACAATCACATCAGTGGATGAGTTAAAGCCCCTTCCAAAAATCAAGGGATTTGACTCTTTCCTGGCCCCTGATTCCTGTTGTTTTTTTTTCTTACTCAAGAAGTGCACAATAAGTGCAATTCTGGCAGCACAGATCAGCAACGCTGTGGTGGAAGTCTTGGAAAGAGACATGCCCAGTTCTTTTGGTGAGTCCCACACAGGGATGAGACAGAGGAGATCACGGCTGACCTGATGGACCTCACTCCACTTTAGGGTTACGCAGCTACAAACCAACCTCCAGTGCCCACAGCAGCCTCTGGCCCACCCTTTTGCACCAGTCTGCCCTTGGAACACCTTCTTACTTGAACTGGTGCTCTCTGGAGCTGCGGATCTTGGAGGAGAAGCGCTCGGCCAGCTTCTCCAGGCTGCGGGAGTACTCCAGCTCGATCTCAGCCTTCCTGCGGAAGAACTCCTGCAGGTCCTGCAGCAGCTGCAGGCGCGACTCCGACTGCTGCTCCAGGCATTTGAACTGCTCCACCAGCTGCGTTCGGATCTCTGCAGGCACACGAGAGAGAAGAACAAAACACAACGTCAGCAGCAGGTACTGGTCAGAAGGATTGTCCTTCCTTGTCCCAGAGCAAAGGGCACAGCTCTGCTGCAGCTCCTTCTGAGCCATGGGGTGAATTCAGGGCTTGCTAAACCCAATGGATCTTCTTCCCAAGCGAGAGCTGAACAATTCCATTGACCAGCCTCATATTAAACTTTGTTCTTGTCAAAACAAACAGCTGTGTAAGAACATCAAGAGCAACTTCAGAGCTTTCAATTGCTTTTTGAATCCAGCAAATGATACTTTGATCTGTCTGGTACTACCTGAAATCCCATACTGTTCGCATATAAAATAATATATTATTTCTTGATAAATGCCCATGTGAAGATCTATGGCATGGCCAGCACTGACCTGGAGGAAGCTGGCACTGCCATGCACCCTTCTCTTACCCTGTCCCTCCACCCTGCTGGGTTAATCAGCAAATCCAACATGGCTTTGACTCAAAGGCTTAAAAAGTCTTTTGGACCCCTCAAATCCCCTCTCACAAACACCACGGGCTTCATCTGTTCCAGGTGTATTTGCTTTCCCATAAGGACCTTCAGACACTGGGACAGACACACTGCAGCCCCCACAACCCTTCCCAAAGTGGGCTCAGCAGTGCCCAGAGGTGCAGGGATGGGCAGCCGGTGCCTCCCACAGAATCCCAGGTACCCACTGTGTCCTGCAGGGAACAGGCACCCCAGGAGCAGCAGACAGAGCAGGTGTCCCGTGATGACCCTCACCTGGCACTGCTGGAACCCACCACCTCAGGCACAGCACACTCCTGTTCAGCACATCCTGATCACTGGAACAATTCAATGCTTCTCCTCTTTCTAAGCCACAGGTTGTACTTTTTGCCTTGATCCTCCCCAGTTTGAGGACACTTCTCTCCCATGGTCAAAGACCAATGGCACTTCTTGCAGCTCCCCCATAGCGTGTCACACAGCCAAGCCACAAGTCCCCAACATGGGGCTGACCCCAGGAAGAGAGGCAGGCACTGGGGAAAGGATGCTGCTCATGGGCACAGCCAGACCCCTCACGCTGTCTGCAAGAGGAGCAGGACAGCACCTGTGGCACAGGGTGCAATGGAAACACACCTTCCCAACTCTTCCAGATCTCTCCCAACCCTTCCCATCACTTCCCAGCCCCAAGCAGGGTTTCTCAGAAGTGCAGAAGCTGCTCGCTCTCCTTGGAGCAGCAGCTGGGCTCTGCCCAAAGGGACAGGAGCCCCGTGGGAGGGGGTGTGGAGAGCTGGGAACAGTAGGAAAAACGAGACTAGATGGTAGGAAAATCTATTCAAAGTGAGAACAATTGGGCTGAGCTGGCTTCAGGGAGCAGCTGCGCAGCGGAGGGATCAGAGGAGCACTGAAATACAGTGGCAGGGATGCTGGAGAAAACAAAATCCCTTGGCAAACCAAGGGGTACAGCAATGGTCAAGATGGGCTGCAGGACTGCTAATCCAGAAGAGAGAGGGAACATCTGTAACCAGAACATCTGGGGCTTTGGCTTCTGCAATGTTTTTGAATCAATGAGCCCACATCACAGGCACAGCTGCTCGTTATCCTTGGGCCACGTGAGATGCTGGCAGCAATCACACTGCGGGCTGCCAAGGTATGGCAGAGCCTCCCACCACCCAAAGACCCCCAAGAATGCTCTCTCTGAAAGCTGGGGAAAGGTTTCCAAGAGCCAGAGGGCACACAGAAGGAACTGAGTTTGCTGGTCACAACCAGCCCCACAACATGGAGCATGGGAAAAACCCACTGCAGACCCCCTTCCAGCACCAGAAGTCAAGTGGTACCCAAG
>JAWWLZ010000025.1:446069-478930 GCA_035041345.1 Poliocrania exsul | reverse complement strand
CCAAGAGCAGAACAATTTACAGCTAAAGAAAGAGTACCAGCATAAGATAAATAGATGTAAACTTGATACAAAGGAAATTAGGTAAGGAACTGGAAAAATCAGTAAGATTATGGGTCAGCCCAGACAGCACATCAGCAGCTTGAGCTGGGCCTCAAGGGGAGCTGATTCTCAGGGACACCTCTCCTGGGCTGCTGCAAACATGGACTTTTGGAAACCCTGGAATTCCTGTGATCACCCCTATGGCAAGGCCAGCTCAATACCTGAGGGAGCATTGGGTTGGAAATGGACACACAGTGTGCCAGGGTAAGCATGAAGACAATTCCCCAAACCTTTCCAAGACATCAGGAAAGTGCTGCTTTGGTTGATGTAACATCTTGGCCAGGACATCAGGGTAAGCCTCATTTTTTCCTCTCCTTGGCTGTTCACCTCATCCATTCTCCACGAGGACAATGCTGGCAGCCACACACAGAGCCCGGGAACACTCACATGCATCCAAATAGCATATCTCTGACACAGGGATGAGGCAGGGTCTGACAAAGAGCAAAACTATCTGGGACAAACTGTGGCCAACTTGAGCACTCACACCAGAACCAACACACTGATGCAGAGAGGTCAAGCAGAAGACAAAACGCTGTTCGAGGACATTACAAACATGCCACTACTCCAGCCCATTCCACTCTCAGCTTGCTGAAGGATATTTTCCATATGGTCTCATTTTTAAATTATAACACTTAAACTGTAGGTGAAGGCCAAGAGATCAATGCAACTTTTACCAGTGATAAACATTATTATCATCATCATTAGCATTCAGTTATTCCTTGTGCTTCCATACAGTTCACATATCCTGCTGGGCAGCAGCATCTCTGAATTTCAGGAATTCACAAATACCATGCTGAAATCCCAGCTCCAGCTGAGACTGTGGCAACACTCCCATCAGCTTCAACAGAGCTGGGATTTCATCCTCTGGCAGTAAATGGGCTTGTGAGACAATTCTGTTCTTGGGCAGTTATTTTGCAAGCCTGCCCCTCTTCCAGTAACCCCTGGCTCCAACAATTCCTACCTCAAGGGCCAAGCTCCTCCACTGCATCAGCCACAGCAGAAGGACAGCAGGACCTGCTGCAGAGTTCATGGGTGTCAAGTTTAGGATGGGTTATTAAATAAACCAAATTCATGGGCAAACACTGGAGACAAGCAAGCAGTGGAAAATCCCAGAAAGTTAAGACTCATGAAGGTGTGGAGCCTGAATTGATGTGAGAGACCACAGGAACCAGGTGTGCTTCTGCACAGGGGATCCTGAATCACTGGGGATGGTGCTGCTGCAGCCAGCAGAGCCAGCTGGGAGCTCCACCAGCCCCAGCAGCTGCAGATCGCAGGAGCACTCCTGTCCTCCTCCTCCTCAGCCCCCTCCCTGCAGGTCCCCCAGGCCAGAGCCAGCTCTGGCTGCTCAGACAGGGACAGACAAAGGCAGAGGTTTCTCTGGCAACGGGCTGGGATGAAAGCTGTGGGAGCCGTCCTGCTCCTCCTCAGCTGGCAGAGAGCAGGACCAAGCCCTGCTGCCAAGCCCCGAGCCCGGGCCTCCTGCTCTGCAGCTCACCCACTGCTCCCTGCTCCGGCCGGGAATGCCGAATTATCCTCCCACTGGACAGCCTGGGACAGGCTCTGCTCAAACATATGCTTCACCCCACGATTTGTGACAAGTGAGAAAATATGCTTGGCAACAAAAGCCATTATTTTCCTCACAACTGGGATTAGAACCAATAGTTTATTGCAAATATAGCACAGCAAGCTGGACTCGGGGAGGATCCAACTCTTTTACAAATATGGAACACACTAATAAAGCCATTTGACTCCCAATTGCTTTTATTCCCACTTCAGACCATCCATGTGCTGTCTGCTGTCTTCCCTAAAAGCCCAGCACTCGTCACCATGGAATTACCTGAGATGTATTTTCTAGTGCTTTGTCATCCTGTGTCTCACCAGCACACAGCATTTCCTTTGGGAGAGCCCTGACACACACAGAGCTAATGTACCTGGAGCACAGATCCATTATGGAATGCTGGAGGGCTGTTCCCCCAGGAAAAGCCCCGCTCCAGGCAGGTGCTGCCAGTAGAGCCACTGGAAGCCCCGTGTGATGGCAGGGAGAAGGCTCAGCCCCCGGACAGGGATGCTGCCAGGGCAGAGCCCCAGGAGCCCACATGGCACAGTGTGCCCATGGGATGCTCCTGCTCCCAGCACCCCACATGGTGCCTTCCATCCACCCACAGCCCTTCCCAGTGCCAGTGGGGTCTGGCAGGAGGGGAGGAAGGGATGGTGCTGCCAGAGGAGCAGCCACCTCGTGAGGGCTGATTCCAGGCCAAGGCTTTGCGGGTCTGAGTAGGGACATTACTGAGCAGGAACATCCAAGGAGCTGCAGAGAGCAGGGCCTGGATCACCCGCACATGGAGGCGGCGGCAGCGCATCCTTCCCACCATGTGGGTCCCACAGAGCCAGCCCGGAGAGCTGCAGGGAAGGCACACAGCAAACAGCCCAAAGCAGGCCAAGTTCCCCCTCCTTCTTCCTTCCTTCTTTCTCTGTCCTTAGTAACATCCCTGCCTAGACAAAGACAAGAGATATGGCTCCTGGTAAAACAAAGAA
The DNA here is from genome assembly GCA_035041345.1 of Poliocrania exsul. Taxonomy (NCBI): domain Eukaryota; kingdom Metazoa; phylum Chordata; class Aves; order Passeriformes; family Thamnophilidae; genus Poliocrania; species Poliocrania exsul. Next base: position 476,296 of record JAWWLZ010000025.1, on the reverse strand, counting down.
CAAGACAAGCTTTTTATCTGTAATGACATGTTCTGAGTTAAAAAAAAAAGGAGAAAGGGAAACACCTCTCCAGTGTGAAAACAACTCCTGTGGCACTGGCATTTTTCATGCAGTTTTTTTCAAGTGTGTCTTTAATCCCCAGGCCACTCCAGCCCAGCAGCACTTCCCCTGCACAGCCCCAGCTCTGCCTTGCGCTCACACCAAACCCTCTCACTGCCACTCCTGGGCTGGGAGGCAACACCTCTGTCTGCAACTACCAAAAAAGGAAGTGAAAATGTAAGAAATGAGATCTTGAACCCAGTTACTACTTCCCCCCTGAGAAACACTAATGACACCCAACAGAGAAGACCTTCCATGGAGCGTGTCTGAACCCCAGTGGGTCAGACCACCTGAGCCCAAAATACACAGTGATGCCTCACTGCGAGTACCGGAGAAACTCCTCTCCATCACCCCTTTCTGCTTTTTAACTGAAGCACAGACACTCACCCTGCAGCCCCCAGAACTTCTCAGGAAACCACTGTAGCACAGGCAAGAGGTCAGGCCAGATTTAAAACACTGGTAATTTCCCTCCTCCCCCTTTTATCAAATCAAGATTCAAAATGCAAATGAACAAGAGTCAGAATGTTTCAAAAATAAAGCAACTGAGTCATTTTTTCACTTTTGCACTTTCAGAACCTAAGTTAGTAGGGCATTCTTTGTGAGAAAACCAGCAGCAGGAGCAGAACACCCCTGATCAGAGATGGGTGATGACCTCCTCTGGTTAGGGCCACCACAGCTATTTCCGCTCCACTGTTCACCAGCACGTCAGAGAGGGGAATTCCATCCCATAGAAACAACACATCAGAACTCACTCGTCTTTCTAGGTCACAAAACACCTTCCTAGATGACAAACAAGCTTGCTGCCACCAAATAATGAAAGACAGCACAGGCTCCTGCTGTACAGACTGTGCACGCAGGAGGTTGGTCTCACCTGGGCTGTGCAGGACCCACGAACCAAATCACTGGTGGCTTTTCTATCAGTTGGTAGTGCCATGACAAAAGGGAAAACCACAACCCAGACACAATGCTGACTTCTCTTTGACCTGCACACTGAAAGTTGCACAGCATAGACCTTTTTCCCCAGAAACCAAGTTAGTCTTGGCCTAAGCAGACACAATGCTTATGAAAGCACTGACCTGGGCTTAAGACTCAAGTAACATCCACCAGCAGCCCCTCATTTAATGCAGAGGGCAAAGGAAGATGAGGGCAGCTCCTCAGTGTCTGAGAACAAAGTTCACATCTGAGATGGCAACAGTGACGCCTTAAAAAGATGAAAAATTAAACTGGGCAAGCACAAGAACAAGACAGCAAAGCTCTGCTGCCCAGAAGCACAGCATGGCAGATCCCACACCCTGTTCCTCACACAGTCCCCTTCCCTCTCCCGTCCCCACACACGACAAAGGCCACCCCAGCTGGAGAGGAGGTGGCATTTCTCATAGACTTTAGTACTCCAAACCCACAGGAGGTACTGACAGAGGATTTCCCTTAAAAACTGACTCTGGAGGGACATCTGGAAATGGCCAGTCTGGCTCATGAGGACACAGCAGGGAACAAGTGTGTTGCATGAAGCACAGCACCCAGTTCCCTTCTGCAGAAAGCACTGCCAGGCTGGGCTGCCCTGCCCTGCAGGACAGCCCACGCTCCTGGGACACAGGGACACCAAAACCCAGCCAAGAAACCCAACAGTGTTTATTTTTAGGTTCAGCCGAGCCTCAAGGCCAAAATTTCCATGGAGCAAGAGTGTCTGAGAACAGATATAATGGTGTGTTGCAATTATCTTCAATTTAAGAACAGAAACAATGCTTCAAACCACACACCATGTGTGCCAGCTGGGAGGAGAGAGCTGGCCGGGGCAGTGCCCGGACTGGGCACCAACAGGAACGCCTTCCCTGGCCCCGGGAACACCAACCACAGCCGAGCAGCCACCCCTCCAGCTGCTCCCAGCATGGAACCCAGCGCTGTCCAGGGGTGCTGGGTCCTTCCTCTTTGAGACCAAGGAGGAGACAAACCTGCTCACAGGGGAAATCCCACTCAGCAGAGGAATTAATGGCTGCTGTGCATGGAAGCAGGGCTGGAAAGCAGGAGGGTGCCACAGCAGTGCAGCTCACACAACCTGCCTGCCACACTTTATCACAGGCAAAAAGCTCCTTCCAGAAGGCCCATTGACTACAACAATTAGCAAAGGGAAATTATTCCTTGCCAGAAAAACCAAACCAAACCAACAAAAAAACCCACACCACCAAAAATCCCACCACAACAGCAACAAAATAAAACACCACACCTGAACTCCAGAGTCAAAATATCTTTTCCCAACAAGAAAAATCCAAGTGTTGACCAAAACCCAGTCAGATAAATCCATAAGGAGACTGGTCCTCCAGCAAATTTTTCCATGGGGCGTCAGCCGCTCTCCCGCTGTCTCCATGCCAGCCCCTGATGAATTCAATGCACTGGTGACTACACTGTTTTCTGAAGAACTTGGCAAGATGTCCAGCATTATTAGAGAAGAGAGGAAAAACAGAGCAGAATTTACTCATCTAATATTTTGTCTTCCAATAACTGAAGAAACATCTCAGTTCCATTGAGATCACTATGGACACATCTGTCACAGGCAGTGATGGCACAGGAAGGACTGATGGGAAGAATGGCCAAGTCCACACATCTGAATCCAAACTTCCCATTGGAAATGTTGCAAAAATGTGACATAATCCACCCCAAACCAGCACCACAGTTAGTCCAGAATCCCCCCAGTGCTGCTGAAGGCAGAATCCAGCCCAAAGAAACTACAGCAAGAACACATTTAACCAGTCTCTTAAAATACACCTATTTTTTTATAGCTGCCCCTGAGTGGAGATGCAGCTGGTGAACCTGAAATGGGTGAGGAGGAACCAAAGGAGAGGCAAAGGGAGCCCTGGAATGTGGATGTGGAGCAGAGCCAGGAGAGATGTCCTTAGGGCCAGCAGGCACAGGGGACAGGACTTGTCCTGGCCAAAATAAATCCCTGCACAGGAGAGGGAACCTGCTCCCACCACACGGTGCTCCAGCCACAGAATCTGAGCTCTCTCAGGCCCAGCCCGGGGTAACTCCCTGGCACTGGGCACAGGGGCTGCTTTGTTTCACTGTGCACCACACAGAAATGAGGCAAATTCACCCAAAGCTGTTCTTTCCTCTACCTCTCTCCGTGACATGCACAGCTGGAGCCTGGCAGCAGGTATTTGCCCACATCCTTGGCAGATGCTGGAGAAGTGCCTGACCCTCATTTTCGAGCTGTGGTTTACCACGAGTCGCCACTGGGACCAAACAAGCATTGGGGGCTAAATTTAGGCAGCAGAAATGCCCATTTCCCTGTTCTGTCCTGCTTTGCACAGAGTCCAGCCAGCAGCAGGACCACTGCTGCTCACTCATCAGCAGCACAGGGGATGATGCCCAGGGATGGTCCCACTAGCAGTGCCTCACCTGGCTCTGTCAGGTGCACAGGTACAGCCCCTGCCCAAGGTGCAGGGCACAGGACCACAAGCACAGCGTGGCTCTGCACCGTGTCCTCCCCAGGGAGCACTGCCAGTCCAGGGCCACTCCAGCTCTTTATTTCACTTACCCCTCACCTGCTTCAGCTGAGGGAAGGGTCCCTGCCCATCCCACCCTGCCTGCAGGGCTCTGGCAGTGACACTGCACAGGGACAGCCACACCAGCCCCAGAGAGACCAGCCAGGCTGTGAAGGAAAGCCCTGGCCATGCCTTGGCTGCACCATCCTCATGCTCCTCTCCTGCAGCCCCTGGCACCCCCCTGTCTGCCTGGGAACAGAGACCCGTCCAGCTGCACCTCACAGCCTGAACTGGTCACATCTGCCACCACTTCTGTCTGACTGAGCAGCACTGAGGGGGTAAATCTCATTCACTGCCCCTGTACAGTTGTCTGGGCTATGCAGCCCTGCCTGATCACACTGATCACTGCAAGGGAGAATTTACAGGATGGAAGGTGGAGCAAGACCACAGAAATGCTCAGCACACAAAGCTTCCAGGGGTTTTGGACTGGTTTTGATGTTTGGGGTTTTTTTGAGTTTGTCTTTGGTTTGGGGGTTTTGATGTTGTTTTAAAGAAGCCAAACTTCAAAGAGGTCCATTCCAAGCCTCCACCATCCCGATGCCCCTGGCAATCCTCTGTGGCCCATGGCTTTTGGGGGGCCCTGCCTCCTCCAGCCCCTTGAGCCTCACAGCCAGCAGCTCTGCCCCTGACCGATGGCACAGCACAGGAAAGAGGGCAAGCACAACTGCTGGCTCCTCGGGCTTGTGCCTGCCCTGGCTTCGCCTGGTAGGAATACAAGGCATGCAAGAAATCTGTAAGAACCGGTTAAAGCATTAAAAGGAAAGAGCCGAACAGAGCAGCTGCGTTTGTGCAAGATTTAAGAAGGGCAAAGGAAGCTTCACAAAAACAGATGGTGGCTTTTTCCCGCAGAGAAAACAGCTCTTCTGGCTGCCCCCCTGCACAGCAGCATCAGCTCCAGAGCCTTCATCTGCCCGCTCCACAGCAACGAAACAGCGCATGGGGGGCACTGGGAAGGGCTGCAGAAAGTCTGTCATGCACTGAATGCCCAAAAATGATGTAAGCGGAGCTCCAGGATTGAGGCTATTAAGATGCAAAGGAGATGCATTCAAACTGGGAAAGAAAGAGCTGTTCAAGAATGTGAGTCCCCACCCTGAGCCACTGAGATGGAATAAAGGAGAAGATCATTAAGCAGTTCGCTCCAGCACCTCACATTCCTTAATCCAGGCATGGAAAGATTTCACAGACCATTAAGAGAGCAAAGCTTTGCAGACAGTTCCTAGAGCCAGCCCTGGGTATCCACACAAGCTCCCCAACCTCTGTACAGCCCTAACAGGATCAAATATTATAACACAAGTAAGATCAGATTATCCAGCAGTGCCTTCTGGCCTGAAAAATCTGTGCATTCATGGATTCACTCAACCAATTCTCTTCCAGAATAATGCTCTGCATGCATTAAAAATACAGGATAATTCCTTAAGGAACTTTTCATCTCGCATCTCAAAGCATCCTGTAAATGGTAATCGTATAAGCTTCAACATCTTCAAGAAGGAGGGAAGGATTACCAGCCTAACTTTACAGATAGGATAAAACAAGTCTTTCCTTGGACATCTGTGCCATTGCTCTGTCTCCCACCATGCTATTCTGCAGTGGAGACAAGAGTGAACTTCCCTCCAAGACCAAACTTCTCCCAGTCTGAGAGGGACACAGAAAATGAAGAGGAAAAGTGAATTGCAAAAGAGCAGACTCAAATTTAGAAGCCTGTAGGAATCGGCATGACCAACAGCAGCAGTTGCCCAATTTGTTTATTTGCTTGATTTAATGTTCCTAAAAAATCCTCAGTAACAAGCTCTCTGAAGCTTGTGCCCAGCACAGATGTGCCCAGCACCACTGGCACAGCCAGCTCCATGCTGTGCCTGCACACCAAAACCTCCTGTGCCTCTCCAGGGGCTGATCCATGTTGTGCCTCCACACCAAAACCTCCTGTGCCTCTCCAGGGGCTGATCCATGCTCTGCCTCCACACCAAAACCTCCTGTGCATCTCCAGGGGCTGCTCCATGCTGTGTCTCCACACCAAACCTCCTGTGCACCTCCACAGCCTCATCATGCTTCACTTGGAGCAGCACGTCCTCCTCATCCAGGAGTGCTGCTCTTGCATGTCCCCTTGGCTAACTATCCCCATCGTGCCTCTGCAGTCCCAGCACAGGGACTGGGCCCAGGGCAAGGGTGGGTGCTCTGCTCCTGCCTTCAGCAGCACCAACTGGGACAGCCTCAGCTGCTGCCAGGCAATCAGCAGAGCTGCTTCCTCAAGAACTTCCACCTCAGAGATCAGCCAAATGTCAGCCCAAGGCTGACTCTGCTCTTCACTCCTCCTTCTTTCCCGGAAAAAGCACAATATTGGAATAGCAAGGGAAAGCTGTGCTGTGACTGATGAAAGCACATCCTCTGTCACTGGATCCAGCCAGCCTGCAGAGAGGCAGCTCAAAGGTAGGGAGGAACTCCACCCTCCCAAGAACCAGCACAACCCTCCCCAACAGCTGGAAACCTGGGCTCAAACTGCACCGGCAGTTTTGGGGTGTTTCAGGGTGAAGAAAGACCTGCTCAGGATTACACTGCAGAAGGACCATGTGGATATTCAGAAGGTAACAAACGTGAGACAGAGAATACAAGAGTCTCCAAAGGGCTTTCCACAGCAGACAGGATCCAGATCAATACTTCACAACCTCCTCATGAATTCATTATCTACTATAGACCTGGAGCAAGTTCCAGGCTGCAGACAGCTCAGCTTGAGGCTAAGAATATGTTCCATGTTGGGATCACTGGGCTATGCAGCTGCCACCCACAAAGCAGAGATAATCACCCTTGCTTGCTTCATTTCTGTGAGAGTCATCACATCCTCCGGACAAAGTGATCCTGTTCCTGCCTTCTAAAGGAGGGGAAATCAGCATAAAGCACATTGTCTGCTCTCACCATCTTCACCAGCATCCCAACCTTCATTTATTTCATTTACATGTGGGTGCAGAACCAGATGGATAAAGATAAACAAACCAATGAAAACACAGAAATAGCCTGGTGTAGTACAAGAGTGTTAAATTCCCACCCAGAAATCAGAAAGGGCATTAAAGGTACTTGGGCAGCTCCAGGGGAAGCAAGTCAGCAAGCAAACCCAATCCAGTGTGCATGGATTTTTCCTGAAGCACCATCGGGGCAGAAAGGCCTCCCACAGCTACAGTTCTGGCTGAAATCAGCTGTCACTGCAGGCGTCCATCACTTCCAGAAAATAATCCCTCAAATATTTCACTTGATTCCCTTGGTATGCACAGAGCCAGAGCTGCTGCAGTGCTGTCCCTGCAGGACTCTCTGCCACGCTTGCCTTGTGTCACAAGTGCAAGGAAGGCAAGAGCTGCATGTCAGCATTCCAGCATTCCTTCTGTCAAGACACTGTTTAAAAAAGGAAATCCCTTCCTTTTCTTCTGCTTAGACTCTGATGTGCACAGTTCTCCAATTCTCTGAATTCACATCACTTCATACAAGGCAAAACCAGGTGGCTCTTGGGTTGGCTGAGGTACCAGCCAGGTAACAACAGTCGCTCGGAGATGAAGTAATGCATTGTCCTGGCAGGGTGAGCAGACAGACTGCCATTTGTTCCTTTATGTGCACTGCTGCCAAGAGGCCAAGCTAACCCTGACAGTCATCTGGCACATACCATGGCCTGACTCACCTGAGCTGCCCACAGGCATCGGGTGAGGAGGCACCACGGGACGTCCTGGGGCAGCCTGTGCCCCTCATGAGGTTTTGCACCTGGGTTTGGACCTCGGGCTATGGACACAGCTCTGCCTCTCCTGTGCAGCACTGCTGCCACATTGCCCTGCCTTCACCTGGGCCTGTGGGACCACACTTGCACTTCCAACACATCAGAACTGCCATGGCCCCACTCCAGCTGTGGGTTGTTGGCAGGGATGCCCCCCCGTGAGCACCACACTGAAACACATCCCCGAGCCCATGGGCTGCCTGGGGACGTGCTGGCTGAAGCCAGGGCAGGGTCCAGTCCTTTGCATGGCACAGAGCTGGTGTCTGCCTCTTTCCCAGCTCCCTCCTGAGCAGATTGCTAATTGCTCCTGATTTCTCGCTTCTAAAATAAGCTCCGACCGCGATCTGCAGAGATGCTGCGGGAAGACCAATGAACTGCCGTCCCCCCGAAACAGCCTTGAGCAAAACACACGGGAGCCAGGGATGGAACCAGCCACCAGCAACCCCACCATGCACTGCCACTCCAGGGGGACTGTTCCAAATAAAGGCATGGATTGCCACCAAATAGAAGGACTGAAAGACTAAAGGAAGCACAAGGAACCCCATTGCTGCCTCACTCCTTCAAGTGGGGACAGCAGAGAGGAGCATGTCAGTGGGCACAGCCCTGCAGGACTGGGGCAGTGAGGGGGAATCAAACCTGTCGGCCCCTGGTTTCTACCATTCATTTAGAAAACATATGGCTGCAGACGTCCAAGGCACAAATGGAGGCAGCTATGTACAGAAACCTCCCTACAAATAAACACCTTCTATAACACATCTCATGACTTTACCACCAGATAATCTTCCAACAGCCAAATCACATCAGAACATTATTTTGCCTTTAATACTTCTGAACTGTCAGTTGTGACTGTGCCACTTCCACACCCCCCTCTGCAGCATGCACAGCTCCCCTGCTTCTGCATCTCCCCAAAGCACCACACAGACCCAGTTACTACACCCTTCCTGTCTGAAAAGTGTTAAATTACAGACTTATTTACTGCTGTGAACTCTCCCTTCAGAGTACTGGGAATCCAGATGCAAAAGCACAACCAGTGTTCCTCCAGTGCAGGTGGGGTGTCTGCACACCTGCACAAGCTCCTCCACAACCCCTCCAGCACAACTCTGAGTCACCACTTCCATTTCTCCCTTGATCTAACAGAGGACCTAAGGAAACCAACCATTTAACTCTAGACTAAGCACCTTGTAATTACCAGTTCTGGTTGTCTTTTCTCTTGACAGCTTCTCACAACACATGTGGATCCCGGTATATCCCAGAGCCTCCCAGCTCCCTTCTCCCCTGTACCTCCCAGCTGCAGCTGCTGCAGCAGCTCTGGTATTTATAGCCCCTCTCTGCTGAGTCACTTCTGCTCCTGGCTTGTTTAGAAGCTGCTTTAACTACATTTGCTTTTGATAATATCACATTTATCACTCTAACGTGTAATTTTCACATTTTGTCCATCCAAAACTGATGCAGGACATCCTCTGCCTCTTTGTGCAGATGGGTGGAGACGTCTGGGATTTCCTTGCCTTGCACTTTCTTTCCTCCTCCCAACTTCAGGAGTTCAGAGGAACAGAACCTGGCTAAATCTGTCAGAAACATCAGAGGTTGGCAGGAGAGCTGAGATCCCAGGGCAGCCAGCTCAGACCAGGGGGGCTGGGGCAGTTGGGAGCAAAGGCACAGAGAGCCCCTGAACTGCTGCTGCTCTCTACATTGAGCTCATGGGCAGCTTCTCCTCAGCCCTGTCCCCTGAGTATCTTCCATCTGGCCTTAGGATGCTCCTCCACACCACACTGAAGTGCCAACACTAACCCAGGCTAGTTGGAAAGAGACTAAAGCAAGCAATTAGAGCTGTGTTACAAAGAGCAAGGATTTGCCATAGGTTGGTATTAATACTTAGGTAAAACATAGAGGGCTTAGGCAACAACAGTGCTTTACATACAGCATCATCTTTTACTGCATTATTGTTCCCTGAAAGTCAGTATTCCATATGGAAGGTTTTTTCCCCAGCCCTCCCCAAACCTCCTTTTGAAATGCTGAGTTTCCCTGGGCAGGGATCTTGAACTTCCCTTGGCCCCAAGATCATCTCGAGGGGTCATCTCCTCAGGCAATTTTAGCCCATTTTTAGGGCAGGGTTTGACATCTGGCACACAGAAGGATGCTCTCTGTCTGCTCTCAGCAGGGATGGACAGGGGCCTCCAACCCAGAGCACACCTGCAGCCCCCTCGAGAACCACTCCCTTCCTCTATTTGATGGGAAAAGCTGCTTCTCCTCATTTATCAGCCTAAGAGTGAAAAAGATGTAAAATGACTTTGGAAAGGGTTTCTCCATCGCTCCTGCGTGTACAAAGCCCCCACTGACAGCTTGAGGAAAATCTGGCAAAACGTTTTGCTTCTCAGTTAAAAAAAATATATTTGAAGTACAAAGTTGTTACACAAGTATCTCACAGCTATCAAAATACGCACTGAAATGACCTTAGTAACAAGGGCAAGCCAAGCTTAGCAAGAGGAGAACTTAATGTTCTTGATATTTGCTTTGTCCAAGTAGCCCATGGGCTCAGCTATTTTAAACATCATTCCCCGAGCCTACATAATACATGTGCAATATGTTACACGTTGGGAGCATTCCAAACACGTGTTAGCTCTTCTTCTCTAACCTCCCATGTTTTGAAGGCATCAGCCACAATTTTACCCACTTAAAATGGCAGAATTCAGCCCAGGAGTGTCTCTGTCCCCAGCGAGCAGCTGCCCAATGCCAGGCTCCACCTCACACCTCTGCCTGCCCCTGGGGCAGAGCTTTGTGCTTCCCTCTGGCATCATTTATCCTGGAGAGCAGCCTCACAAAGGGGCTGGCCCCGTTCTCAGGGGGAACTCATCAGCTCCTCCAGCAGTGCCTTTCACCTCTGCCCTTGAGACACCCATCACCACTCGCTTGGATGAACTCCCTGAAAAAGTAGGACTCCCTCGGGCTCCTCCTGACAGCCTCTCCTTTCCTTGCTCCATATGTTATTCTCATTCTCTCCCACACACCAACTTGCCCAAATCTGCGCGATTCTGAGCTTTGTTTAGCACCGTCTCTTCACTCAACAGCTAGACCTGAACCGAAGCTTAAACCTCTTCCCCAACACCATAAAATGCCTCCTCTCGTTGCCTCTCGAGCAGGACCAGCAAATGAGGGGTGTGGGAGGACAAAAGGCAAACTGGGCAGGTAGAGGTGGGTCCGTCCTCTCGCTGTGCCCAGGGCAGGAGTCACCTCAGTGGGTTTGGGATTCACACTGACCCCCCACGCACAGCAGGGCACTTTAGACACACTGAGGATGGGCTGCCTCCCTACTCTGAAACTGTCTCTGCCCATCTTGGCACAAACCAGACAAAACCTGCCACGTAAACAGCTCACCACTGATGTCCAATAGCACTTTATGGACTGAGATCCCACCTGGAATGGCACCTACTGCTGAAAATGGTTAAGCACCGTGTAGTCCAAGGAATTCCCAAGGCCCCAGACAGCAGATTTCATGGGTTTGGATCCCCAAGTGAAGGAACACACAATCGTTTTGTTTCAAAGCATTCTTTGTTATTGCACATCTGCTTACCAAATCATTTATAAATCCAATGAAGTATTGAAGCACTCCTGGTAGAAAACTCTATTTTCCTCATCTCCTTATGCTGTACACAGACTTTTCAAAATATAAAATGCCAAAGGAATAAAGGTGGCAGCATGCTGTCACTGTTCCTCATGTGCATTTCCAGTTTTATGACTATACCCTGCCATCAGTGCCAGGGACAACAGAAGTCTCCAATCACACAGCAACACAAGCCTCTGGTGGAACAATTCCTGCTGTATTGCACAGATTCAGAGCATATCCTCATCCCAATCTGACAGCACAAAGCTGAAGCTGTGATGAACTTGGGGCTCACTGATTTAGCTGCCAATAATGCAGGTGGAATGTGGAACAGTGCATTAATGACCTGCAGCAGAATACACAGAACCAGCCTGAGCAGCGTCTCAGCTCCACATCTCCCAACACACCACATTATTCCAGACTCACTGAACTGATGCCCAGCCGTGCCTGCACCTCAAGTGTGTAACCAACACCCTGGCAAATGCTCCTCGATGGAGACTTCTTTTCAGTTACTAAAATTCTGGCAATGTCAGCAAAATCATCCAGAAACTGTACCTGACACAGGTCACTGGAGTTCGTTTTCAGTGCAGGAGCCCTTCCATGAGGGAGACACTCCCATGAGGGATGACTTGTGCTCACCACAAGCAGCCAGTACTGCCTGGAATCACCCTGGGCTGTGGGGCTGCTCCTGCCGGGCAGGGCCAGTGATCCAACACTGGCACTAATCTGCACAGGAGCAGTCTCAATCTCATTAGAGCAACCAAAGAGATTTATCTCACTGAATTGAGAAAACAAGGTTTAAACCCCTGAAGCATCATGAACACTCACCCAAGGCACAGTTGTTACTCCCCTCCAATATGCCCAGGACCACTGGAGCCCCATTCCCCCTCCACTGCTCCGTCTGTCCTCTGACCTGAATCAAATCCTGCCTTTTCCTGCCCTTTTCTCTAAGGATTACCCACTCCATATCTCTGTCTACCAAGGCACTCTTATTTCATCACATCACTTTTGGCTTTCAGAGCAGCATCTGTAACCCAGAGCAAAAGAACACAGTATTTTTAGGCCGTGAGTCTCATGCGACACCAGGACATTCATCTTCATGGCCTAGTTCAAAGTCAGAGACTCAGGATGATCTGGAGACAGTAACCCTGACAGCCCTGCAGAGTGTGTGGCCTCCAAACACCCCACAGATCTGACTGTACAGCCAAGACCTTCCCCCCACCAGCCCCGGCCATGGAGGAGACTCAGTGCCCAACCCAGCAGCCAAGGGCAGGCACCAGTATGTTGTATCCTCAAGCTTCATGTGCTCCCTGATAATAAAAGCACTTAGGAAATTAACCCTACCTCTGCAGGGACAGAGCAGCCAAGGTGGTGGAAATGGAACAACCCAGCGTGTGGTTCTGTGTGTTTTCATGCTGTCTCCCCTAAGATGATCATGTTCCTTACTGAAGAGACAAAGAAATGAGATGAGGAGTATGAATGGACTCTTGAGGTGGGAAGCACATTTCAGAGGTGACCTTTAGCACCAACCATCAAACTCACTTCCAGTAACTGCAATCTGAAGAGAAAAGCTGACAGTGACTTGACATGGTCACTTACATAAAATGCACCCTGTTTCTTTTGTGCCATATCCTTATTCCTTTTGATGCATTATCATTCCCTGCTTCTCTTGATTGCTTTTCAAAAGCCATCTAAATTAATGTGAATTGGGAAAGGGTAATTATTCCTATGAATAATTAGTGTATGCTAATAAATGCAAAACAGGACAAAATGCAAAGTTTCCCCAGCACTGACTGTTCCTGTTGATGGCTGTCCCCAGCAAAGGGCATCTCCTGCAGGGACAGAGGGACAGCTGTGTCCTCCCTGCAGGGGCAGAGTCACTCTGCCCACAGACTGACACGGGAGCTCCTGCTCTTTGCCTAAAGCACCATTGAACAAAGACTGGCTGGTCTGCTCTCAGCAAAATCCTGTAAGAATCAGCACTAATAAAGGTACAGGATACCACAACATGAGGAAGAAGACACTACCAAGCAGAGGCACACAAAGGAAAAGAAGGTATTGCCAACAAGAGAAAGTAAACAGAGGGTTGTACTCAAACAGATATTTGTCCTTGCCCCTCCAGGTGCTGTCCCACTGACAGCCAGGCAGAGCTGGGTGCCAGCACACACCAGTCCCTGGGACAGGGCACAAAGGGCTGGAATCACCTCCAGAGGGGCCACCCAACCGTGTGCCCCAGCAGGCATCCAACATTTATCACTCCCATTAAACTGCATTGGACTGAATAGCTTGGCACAGCACTATTCAGGAGGGCCCCCAGCACACTGATGGGATTAAAGGGCACACAAGAACAAGCAGAAACGTTTAAGTGCCTTCTCAGCAAGGGCAGGAAGCTCCACAAGTGAGAACTAAGATCCTGCTTAAAATAAATGGCAGTCCAGAATTCTCTCCAAATTGCATTTGCTGCCTCCTCAAAGTCACAACAGACGTTCTGGCATCATGATGGGAAAGACATTAGTGAATTATGAGAAACAATTTTAAATCCAGTTAGAGACCAGTCCACCATTATTTTATTAGTGCACTTTTTAAGAAATGTAACCTGTAAGAGTATAATGACTTTAAAAGGGCTATTTTCCCATCTTTTGGGAAAAGAGGACTGGCAGGCCTTGGCACTTCCCTTGCTGAACCTCAGGAGGCTCCTGCTGCCCATCCCTCCAGCCCCTTGGGCAGCAACAGGACCAGCAGGTCCCTCAGCCAGGCTCACCCAGCACAATCCCTGCCTGTCTCAGCCCACGCTCCACCTGGAGCAAGGATGGCCAAGGAACTGTGGGTGCTGCACCGAGCAGACAACTGCACTCTGGGGAAAAGTTCCTGATTTCTCTAAGCAGCTTTCTCCTTAGAGAATCCCCCTACACGACCTTGCTCCACCAGCACTGAGGGAAACACAGGAACAAGTCACCTCCTTTACGCAAAATTAAATTCAATACTGGGGAAAAAAAGCATCAAACAGACCCTGAGGTTCACAGGCCACCCAGTGAGGATGTCACATCTCCCAGAGAAAAGCTGCAGGGTTTCATCACAGACCAGATGAGCATCTGTCAAAATGTCTGCGCTGCCAGGAAGATCTAAAGGTACAGAAGAGAGGCATCTTTTCAGGGAAATAATACATGGTTTAATAAGTCAAGGGGCAAAATACTGTTTTGGGGAGTGTTTCTGGCTAAGCAGCCTCTTGCCCAGAGCTGGGGCTGTCCCTGCCCTGTCCCTGCCCAGCCCAGGGCAGCTGTGCCAGGTTGTGGGGCAGCAGCACAGAGAGCCTGGCTGACCTGGGGCCCCCTTACAAACACCTAAAAATCACAGTCATTGGTACAGAAATGGTACAGCTGAAAATATTTCAGTGAAATACACGACAAACTCCTCCCCAGAGCTGGGTGCTGCTCTCAGAGGAGGCAGATCCTCCACCAGAGCACACAAACCACAGCAGCTCTGGGGGCTTCACCTTTGATGGCCTTGTGCTCACTCCCTTTTGGGGAAAATCACACATAGTGGCCTTTGGGGAACTAATTCAGGGAAACCTGGAGGAGCTGAGGAAGGCACAGGTGAGGGACAGACCAGCCAGGAGGCAAAATGCAGGAAAGAAAACACCTCAGACACTTACAAATTACTGTATTTTTCTAACTAGATTGGAAATTTTAAGATCAAACTTGAGATACGTATTTTTATTGAAAGTTATTTCTAAATGTAAATTGTGAATGAAATTACAATCCCTTCAGTGAAAAGGTAAAGTTACATATTAATATTTTCCTGAAATAATGTCAGTCTATATTATGTGACCATCTCTTACTAGAGATTAATTCCAAACTCTCTAATTCAGTGAAAGAAATCTCCCTTTAACTTATGAGTCATTGATTCAAATAAACACTGACACTGAATAAAACAAGGTAGAAAAGTTGTCCAAACTAAGCAATGTGTAAAGAACTCAACTACATTTAGCCATAGATTTCATTAATAACTATAAGCACATGAACTCTTTTAAAATACACAGCACTTATCCTAACAATTTCACTGTAAATGTTAATGGATTATTTTCTCTCTCTCCCAAAAAATGTCACAAGATGCCTTTGCACATAAACTATATCCAATAAGTTGCATCCTGCAGGATATCTTATTAAGATACAGAACAGCTGCACTATACAGAGCTATAATTATGTTTCAAGGGAAAGATCACCATCATGGAAGTTTGACTTTCTATTTGGATTTACAGCTAGTGAACAAACCCACATGTGAACAGCAGTGTACAATGCCAGGCTCCTCCTGAGCCCCTCCATGGCTGGCTGCACCAGCACACACCGACGGCAGTGCCAGAGCCAACACACACTGAGCAGGCACTGAGAAACATCACCCAGACCCTGCAGAACCCCAAAGGGCTTCTCCTCCTGCCCTGGGCACGGAGCTTCTGGTTCAGAGGAGGAACAGAAACAGCCCCACAGTCCCGCCATGGCTGAGGAGCTGGTCCTGCTGCCCTCGAAAGGTCATGGCACCAGAAATGATGTGAGTTCTCCTTTCCCAGCACTGCTCTGCCTTCCCTGTGCCTTCCCCCTCCTGCCCTGGCTGTTCTCCGTGTCCTCACCTGGCTGGGGTTTAGGGGACACTGAGCAGGGTGGGGGCTGCAGAACTCTGCCCTGCCAAGAGCCCACCAGGCTGCCTCTCTGACCAGCAAACTCTGCACTCACTTCATCACTGTGCCAAAACAGTATTTTCCTCATGGACCATTGTATCTACATTTTTCAGCAATGAACTACAGCCTGGCAACAGGAGAAAAAAAGGAGGGGGGAAAATCAAAGGGCTGTTATTTGTCTCTGATGAATTTCAGAAATTTCTTATGAAAAAACCTGTTAACAGGAACAGGAAACAGACACTGCTGAGAACCGGGGAAACCATGGGTTATAACATAAACACCAGTTTCACCACAATAACAGTCACCAGCTACAAAAAGCCCAACACTAAGAGCCCACATCGATATGACACTAAAGATCCGAGCTCGGAGGTCAAAGAGCATTCAAAAATCTGTAGGTAAAATGGGAATATCCTGCCTCGTGCTCCCATCACCAGACTGGCTCACCCTTACAGCAAACCTTCAGTTACTATGGTGACAGAGAACCAGGAAAACTTAGATCCATGTAAACACAGGTTTTCATATGCAGATTGCAGCATTCTGTACTGCATTTAATCCCAATTTATGAATTTTCAGTTACTCAGCCAGACCAACTGAGGGATTATTCATAAATATAAAAGTTAAAGTTCATTCCTAGATAAATGGCAAACAAAACCAGGCCTGATTTTCTCGTGTCTATTATTCACAACGATTAATTCACTCACCTCCAGTTACACACCAAAATCCAGCCATGTTAATTTCATTTACTTATTTTAGGGGGCAACTCCTCCCTGTTTGCCCCATGCTACATTTGTTTATATACATATGTCTCTTTTCTCCCCTCTGTGGAGCACACACAGAGTAAACAAGGAACAGAGGCTGTTAGTGAAGGCTTCTGAAATTCACTATATTCAGCTTTGAACTGCTGGCCCGAGGGTGAAATCAGAACTGACTCATAATGTCTCAGATCTTTTTTAAGCTGCAACTGAACATTCATAAGAAAATGAAAATAGTCTGAAACAGTTTCAGCTACCGGTTGTGATGGTTTTTAGCTCCAATGTCCTGACATCAACCGTCCATTTTCCTCCTTTTTTGTGCCTTTTCAGCACTGAGTTCCAGGAACACACAGAAATCTGAGTCTCACACCCCAGGCACCTGCTGCCTCCACTCACCTACATGGACCTTATCCTGAGCCTGTGGCTTCCAGGGAAGGATCTGGTCCTGACTCAATTACTGAACATGTTTCTGGAAGATCAGGACTTGCCCCAGGTGGGGATGCTGCACTCCAGATTCCCACAGCTTTGAACAGCGGTACCCACTGCCAGCCCCTTCCAAACAGCCCAGGTTTCCAGCTCCCCAGCTCCAGCTCATGTGTGCATCCTCCTCCTAACCCCAGCATCCTTCTCCTAGCCCAGCAGCCGCTCCAGGAGCCTGACTGAGCCCACCCACCCACCCGTGTGGTGCCAAGAGCAGCGGGCACAGGTGCCCCTGGAGCTGCTGCACCGGCCTATCCACAGGGGCTGCACGGCTCTGCCTGGGGCCCAGACACAGCACTCAGCACTGGGGCTCTACTTGGCTTACACAGCATTTGTTTTTCATGATTCATTCCCTCTGTCCCCCTAAGCACATCCATGCAGGGAGGCACCACCAGCTCCAGGAGGTGCCAGCGAGGGAACCCTTTGGTAACTCAGCACAGCAATCAAGGCCTCACATTGTGCTGGCAGCGCTGTCAGGCAACCCAGGACCAGATGGATGTATTTGTAAATAAGGCTGATCAGTTTTGTCAGGTTGTAATTGGTTTTAGAACAAGCAATTCCCTCAATGGCAAACAATTAAAGAGCACAGAGCCCCACAGTGCAATGCTGAGCAGGGAGGGACAGCAGCAGAGGGCAGAGATGGCAGTGCCACCAACACCACACAGGTGGCTTCATCCCTGGACAGGGAATAGGAGACCAGGAAAGCCCAGCAGCACTGTCAGGGTGATTCCAGAAGCAAGCACAGCCTCTTCCTCCTCCAAGATGTCTGGCATCCATTCAAGCTACAACTCGAGCCACACCAAACACCTTGGCCATTCAGAACTGGAAACCTCAGGTGTCCTTCTGTGACAGGGAGCAGCAAACTACTGGGAAACTTGAGAATCTTCACACAAAAATGCTACTGGGGACAAGGAGTTCCTCTCACCGAGCTCTGGACATGTTCAATCTGGTAAAGAACCCAAAAAAAGAGAAGGAAGAGGTCACTGCAGGTTTTTTCTCTCTTCTGAAGGCATTCTGCCATTGTGGATTGCTGCAGGCTCACCAGTGAGCTGGGTGGCCATGAATGTCTTTCACTGTCATTGCAATGTGCACTACAGACAAGGACACTGCAGCAAACACTCACAGTGACAACATGGCCAGGCTCCACGTGAATTCCTGGCCAAGAACCAGCAGGGCAGTCAGGGTGTGCATCCAGCCCTCACACACAGGTAGGGACCTTCTGAGAAGACCTGGGACTATTCCCATGGCCAACCACCATTAGATCTCCAATGAAAGTTTAATTCTGAGGTTATTCTCTGGCTTTGTGACCTGCAAAATTACTTCCTTTCACTTGGAGCCTTAGGAGAGGTTCCCCATCTGCTCCAGGCTCCTCTCCCACCCAACACGGATGGCTCCCCACCACACTGGCCAGGTGTCTGTAAAGGAGTAGGCAGCTAAATCAACAGCACAGTCCCAGGGATGTACAAGTTCAGTGTGTGATTAGGAGAGGCAAACTGTGCGTTTCTTTTTGACTCTTCTTCCCACTCCCCCTCCGTTCAGACCTGACCTCTCCCATGGAACAAATTATTGTTATTCCGCCAGTGCATCTCACTCTGCCCTCCCACAGAACAATCACTACATGAGTACTCTTTGTTATGGTTTCACTTGCAGGCCTTTATAATATGACATTTTCACTTACAGTATGTTTACTTAGCATTTCTTTAGGGGTTTTAGCAAGAGTAGGTCAAGAGCACACAAGCACTGTGCAGGAAAAACTGCTTTTAAAGCTGTGAGTCACTTTGAACACAATCCAGCAAGGATGTTAAAAGAAACAAAAAAGGCTTTGGAAGAACCTGCTGAGAGCCTGCTTCCCTGATCACTTATCTATTCCAAGTTAAAACTGGTTTTTGGCACACTTCCTCCGGCTCTTCCTGAACTATTTGAAAAATCCAAGTGGATATTGCGATTTCCAGTTTCATTTATTACCACAGTAGAAGTTCCATTCACTTTAGTGGTAAAAAAGAACAGGGTAATAGGAAAGTCCCTACAAAATACTTAATGTATGTAGTGGAAGGTAAAATGAAGAATGGTTAAAGCAAAAGCTGGTACAACAAACTTTCTGCCCACGACTGCAGCCGTGTTTCCAGGAGCTCCTGGGGGGAATGGATTCTGCTCCAGCAGTGCCTGGTCTCTGCACAGGGGGCAGGGCCCCTCTGCTGCTCCTGCTCCCCTGCACTGCCCTCTGGAGCACCCCCAGCCCTGACCCACCTGCCAGCCAGGCCAGCACAACCCAGGCTGCTTCTCAGAAGGGCTGGGAAAACATAACCACTAATACTCTTAACCATTTTGAAGCTATTACACGGGTATTTACAGACATGCCAGAGTGACTTAATGCAGCAGCCTCTCAGACACTGCTTTGATGCTGCAGGGGAAACTCTAACATATACAGCCAATTGTGTAATGTTCTGCATGGGAAGAGAAATTGTTTTCTGATCTCTCTAGCAATCACATTCCACCCTGAAGCATGATATTCATTTGTGCTGACCTCAGCATGCTTCACTGTACACAATATTGACTGCAAAAGTACTCAGTCCTTTGGAAAACATGCCCATTCCAAAGGGAAACAGCCATTAGGCAAAACAAAAACACTCCGTGGGACTCCAGCCTGTGCTTGCAGTGCCTGCACTGAGCAGTGCTGGGCAGACCAGTGAGCAGCAATGGGCAGACCAGTGAGCGGTGCTGGGCAGACCAGTGAGCGGCGCTGGGCAGACCAGTGAGCGGCGCTGGGCAGACCAGTGAGCGGGGAGCACCTGCTGTACACACCTTGCTGCTGACTGAGGTCCTCAGGGTGACAGCCAACAGCGAGTTTTACCTGCAGGAAGAGATGTCCCAGAGGAGCAGCCCTTGCCAGGCTTGCCCTGACTGCCCCTGCTGAACGGGTGGGTGTGCACAGGGTTCAGACACTGCAGGGTGAAAGGCAAGGCAATTCTTTCCTAATACTGCAACATGCACTGCCTGATCCCTCATGTGAGCAGGGATTTTGGCACATCACCCCAGGGGGTTAAAGCATCACAGGCCAAAGTCCATGGGAGGTTTCCCACCCATTCAAGAGGACTTGCTTAACCCCACAGTGCCATGGCTGACAGTGACTGAGCATATTTGCAAACTGAACTCCCTCTTTTGGCCAGAGCAGGACTTCCCCACCCTTTAAGGGTCATTTAGGGTACACTGTCCCTCTGGAGAGTCAGCACACCCTCCCAAATAACACAGGAGCAAGAACAGCTGCCTACAATAACATTTTCTTAGAAGGCCTGCTACATCTTCATCAGCTAAGGGTGTATCTCCTTCCAGTGGAAGTCACTCCTGGTCAGTGGTCCTCAGCATCTTTCCAGAGATGTTCCTGAACAGACATCCCCACCCAACTTATGAGGTCCACAATGCCCACGGGTCACCTGCTCAGCGCCACCATCAATCTGGAGTGACTAATCAGTCTCTGAGGGCAGGCAGCAGCTAAAGAAAAAGCTAAATATACTCTCTGCTGTTGGCAGGATAACGTTTCCTCCCGCACTAACTGAGCAGCCAAACCCGGCATCTTTCGGCACTCGCACAGCTTTGGTGCCTCACTCCCTGTTGGGACACAAAGAGGCCTGTGGAAAGGTCAGCAGTGCCATGCCCATGTTGTCCTGAGCCTGCTGATCCACGCTGCATTCCAGCCCAGGCTGGCACTCCCAAACAGGACTCATCTGCATATGGCTTGGCCTCCTCATCACCCCTCCGACAACACAGCCCCATCTCCAGGCTCTCCTGCAGCTCCAGTTCTGCTATGCTGCCAATACTGCAAAATGGCAGCAGCACTTCAGCCTCTCCAGCTCAGACAAAAGTCTGTATCTTTAACATTTCCAACACTAACAAGCTGTCTTGAATGAAACATCACTTGGGTATTTCCCAAAGATCAATTAACCTTTTTTCACACAGAGAAAATTTTGAATTCTCTGAGGGGTCTTTGTCAGTACAAAAGCATTAGGCTGCCACACCAACAGTCTGATCCCTAGTCCTTACTCTTCCAAGAGTTCCATAATCTCAATGACTAAAGCATCATCACATTTCCATGAAGTAAAGAAAAAAGATTTAAACACAGTGTTCTTCCCAAGCCCAGGCCATTTAAAGCCATTAGGCCCCTCAGGCTGCCCAGCCAGCCCTACCTATGGCAGCAGGATCTGAGCCAGAGCTCTGGCACTGCAGCGATGTTCCAGAGCACCCCCCTGTGTGAGCTCCCTGGGGTCCCAGCAGCCAGCACACCATGAGGTTACATCCCCCTGTGTGAGCTCCCTGGGGTCCCAGCAGCCAGCACACCACAAGGTTACACACACACACACTGAGTTTGCTGGAAAGCATTCAGCCTGCACCACACAGTACAGTGGGATTCCACCACCTCGGGCAAGGGAAGCATTTTCAACCCTTACCAATACCCAGGGTTTATTCCCATGAAGCAATTATTGATTAACCAGTGCATTTGACAGAGAGGAAAATATTAGATTCACACAAGGTCATCAACCTAAAATTATTGAGCTGCTGATCTCAAGCTTAGAAATCTGCTCTTGAGGTCCCTGCTCTAAATGTTCCAAGAGCACAACATCCTCTCAGGCTCTCACCATGCCACAGAACCACTTGGACACCACAAATGACTCCTCAAACAAACAAAGCAGCAAAAAGAAAACTGATCTTTGAGGATCTGCCACAGCAAAGGGGAAGCCACTGCTCCAGCCAGCCCATGCCAGGGACTTTGCTGCAGTCCTGCAGTGTGCAGACACTGTTCCAGAAAGCTGGGCCAAGAGACAGAGAAAAGCCCTAGAGAACTGGGTTCCCTTTTCCCTTAATGGAAATCATTAAATCCAGCCCTCCATCTCCTGATCTCTGGTCATTTACACAGGTTTGTATCCTGCTCTCTTTCTAAATATTTACTCTTAAAACACAAGCCTGAGCAACCAGCACCCAGCCCCACCTCACCTCATCACTGCAGCTCACTCTGCTGTCTCTGCAATAGCCAATGCATGAGCAACAGGGATAAAATCCCTGCCCTGGAAGGCTCCATCCTGAGCATTCCCAGGAGCAGCAGGAGGAGCAGCATCCCAAAGATCCACACCCCCTCTTTTCTACCCCAGGCAGGACATCAGGCGTGCAAACCCAAGAGAAACCTCCTGTCCTCCCCCAGCTGATACAGACAGAGATAATGGAACTCCACAGCAAGTTCCTGAGCTGTTCTGCACACCTGCCACCAGTACAAGACAGAACAACGTTTTACAGAGCTACTTCCAGAAGCCAGACATGTAACAGTGAGTGTCATCCCTTGCCACAGACACAACTGTTCCTCCTAAAGGCTGACATGAAAAAGAAAAGGAAAAGTTGGAGGTTTTTTTCTCCTCTTCAAAACTATTTTCCAGCTCCAAAGGTAACACTAATGCAAACTCTTCTCTGAAGCTGCTGGATACAGCACAGCTGTGTAGTTTTCCCAAACTCTGCAGCACCAAATGTCTTCATGGAGAACCTCCCTGAACATCAGCTTTTCTTCAGGAGCCAGGGAAGGACACTGTGCCTCCCAGAAGCATAAGGCAGCTCAACAGCACCAGACATGTAAGCAAAGACTGTCACGGCTGGAGCTTTCTCACAGTTTCCAGCATCTGGTCCCCAGTCCCTCTCAGGCCAGAGGTTCCCAAACTGGGGAACTCACACCAGTGCAGACAGACACAACACTCCACAGCCACAGCCCAAAAGCCACATGAGCACCAGTCCAGAGGTGCTGCTGCTGCTGCTCTCTTTGACCAGGCTAAGCCCACAGAGGCTCAACCTGGGGACTCATGTCCAGAAGAGGTTGGGAAGCACCACCTTCCACACTGGAATTATGTCATCAGATCTTTTTCACATATCTTTGTTGGTAAAACAAAGAGGAAGATTTAAAATAGAGGATTTGAAACCTCTACCTCCCAGGATCCTACCAGCTGCCTTCTCTCTGCTGAGTTCCAGCAACCCTGGGATGAACAGCAGGGACCAGCACACACCCAGCCTGGCAGGCGAAGGCTGCTGTGCTGTGGTGGGACCATTTCTCACACAAACTCTAAAGCCAAGCTGCTGGCTGCTCACAGGCATCAAACACAGCACAATGGCAGTGAGGAACACACCAGCCCATCACACCGACTCGGTCCAGCCCCAGGAAGGCACCACAGCCGCGTGAACTCCCTCAGTAATTTTGTTTTGATGCTCCACTTCCTCCCTTAAAATGGCCTTTTGCAATGCCCTGTTCAACAGCTGCCTCTGCCCAAACCACTGCAGCTGCCTTCCAGAGAGAAAAGGGACTCTAACATAAGTTATCTGGGGCCAGTTTGTCAGGGAAAAGTTAACCAACCAGGCTCTTGGAGATGTGAACAACTTGAGGTGCATCCAACATCCACAGGCACAGAGCAGGAGCACAGGGCGAGGGCTGGCAGCCCTGGGGAGGTCAGCAGGGACAGGCACAGCCCACCATCACCCCACAGGCTCATGCTGTTCATGCATCTCCATGGCCTTGGTCACTGCTGCAACACACCAGGAATGCACACACAGGGGGGGCACACACAGCACAAGAGTTATTAGTAAGGAATATTCTCCTTTCCAGGAGGAGGGCTTGCTGGCAGCTCAGCAAAAGCCTCCTGGGATTAAACCAATGCTTGGGAGGGACTAAAAACCCATTCAGGTTGAAAGCAAGGGGAGATCATTCATGCCAGTTTTGCTGGAGTTTGGCATGAGGAACACACTGCTGAGCCCGTCTGCAGCTGCAGGCCCGAGCCAGGTGTTACCTGAGTACCTGTCCCATCACCTGGCAGGAGCACCAGTGCCTCCCAAGGCAGTAAATGCATTTCAGGAGGTGACTGCTGCTGTTGCTGCTGTGGGTGGTAGTTTGACAAACAGCTACTGAAACCAAGCCAAATCCAGGCAAAAGAAAATGTAAGAGCTCCAGGGAGAAGGTTCCCACCACCACCTTCCACACACCAGCAAAGACAAGAGTAAATCCTGCTCCTGACAAGGGCTGAAACTGCACACGGAACTTAAAATATTACACCTTGCAGAGGCTTATAAATATCTGTTAAGCACCTGAAGTGCTTTTGGTGCTGCACTCTGACGACCCTTAAAACTCTTCACCTGGAACCAGGACTAGCTACAGGCCATGAGTAAGTGTTGTAAGAGGGTTTTATTGTTATCAGGAGGAAGGGTAGGCTGACAAATAATGCCAGCTGCAGCCAGGCAGCTGCCAGTGAGCAGGGAAGACCACAAATATCCTTGCATGGAAATCACCTGTGAGCACAGCAGGACACACCCCACCCCCCCCTCCCCAGCTCCTGCCACCAGTGCCCTGCCCCAGGACAAACCACAACCCTCGGGCTGGATGCCTTGCCCAGCAGTTCTGACCACTGGTCATGCAGACAAGCCAGAGGAGCTGCTGAGGACAGACAGACCTGCTCAGGGCAGCAGCCCCTGGCCCCCTGTTCCTGGCCTGGCAGGGGCCCAGCGCCCAGCCAGGAGCTCAGGGACACACAGTCAGCCTCCAAAGCAGAGCAGATCCCTAAGGAGGCCTCATCACCACTGTGCACTTCCAAACACAGCTGGCTTTCATTTTTTAACACATTAAAAGAAAGTCACTTCAATGAAACGCCTGACCACGGCCCGCAGCCTCCCTGAGGGACACACCGAGCCCTGGGCTGCAGAACTGCTGTGGCTCTCACTGCACACAGATGATCCCCTGTGCACCCCAGGGACTAAGCAGCACGGCTGTCAAAGGCACCTTCAGCCCATCCTGGGGTTCACCCACAGTAATGAGCTTTAAGCCAGAGCTCCAGCTTCCCCTCCCTCCATGCCCCAGGAGACACACTGCCCCACGATCCCACTGTGGGTGCTGAAGTCCAGCCTGGCAGCCACAGACCCAGAGCAGCAGACACCAGTCCTGCAGGAGGCTCACAGCGTGTCCCTTGTCCACTCTCTGTGCCAGCTTCTCCATGTTTAGGAGGAAAGCACTGCTCTCCTGCTTACCCTGCCAGAGGCACCTCCACTCTGCTGTGCTGGCTTCAACAGCTTCAGCTGTGGGCAGAGAGTCCTAGGAGAAGAAGCCCTTCAGTGATGGCACCTGTGTTTTTGAGTATCGCCCCTGTCCTGCTGGAAGCCAGCACAGGCTCTCAGCTCCCACCCAGCACCCATCCCAGCGGGGCTGTGCACCTGGAGAGCCTCTGGGCTCAGTAAGACCTTGACAAGAAACAGCAGCCTCGGTGCCTGGGCACGCTCCACTCAGGGCTGCCAAGCACATGTGCACACCCAGCTCTGACCAAGCACCACAGGCTTGTGCTCCTGTCCCCACTGTGCACAGAGGGGCCCAAACCCGAGGGGTTTCAGGCAGGTCCAGAGCACAGATTTGCTGGTGGTCAGTCATATGCAGGAGCTGCTGACTCAGCTGAACCATCCCAGCCTCCACCAAAGCGCCAGGACTTGAGCTTTGCAGGAAATACCTCCAACAAATTCAATTTGTTTCCATTAGACCCTGCCAATTAATCTTTATTAGGGTTTACATCTATACCCTCCTGCTATCCCTACACATGGCCTGCCCAGTGCCTGCACAGGGAGGGCCCTGTAAACCCACCTGCCACAGCCACACTCCCAGACCCACCAAGGAAACACGGCAGGGAAGGGGAAGATAACGACAAATAAATCTACATGGGAATCAACCAAACCAGGAGCAGCATGGTATGGGAATTTTCCCAACAGTTTCTGAGCAAAGTGGAAAGAGAGCAATAGGTAGGAAAAGAGAATAGACACAAAAGAAGGGATGCAGCTACTGTAATAGAAGCCAAACAAAGCTAAAGAGCACTGATAACCTAAGTTCTATGAAAATAGGAAAAAACACATTGGTTTTCTTTGGCCGCAGGTTTCCAAGCCTCTTCCATGTCTTTGATGGATTTAGCATATAAAACTCTATTATCAAGTTACACAGCAACTAAGAGTCCCAGAAGTGCAAAAGTCCTCCCTTTCTGACTCTTCAGCCAGATGCACCATTTGGAGAGTCCCATCTCCAGGATGGTGTCACTGGCCAGGCACACAACACAAGATGTCACTGCCTTGCGACAATCTCCCTGCCAACAGCAGCCAGAGGGATCCCACAGGGACCTGCGTTCTGCCAGGGTGAAGGTAAAGCTGCAGGAAGCAATACAAAATTCAACAGCCAATCAACACGAAGCCCAATTTTCTGCAAGGTTTCCAATGCTGGACCACAGGCAGTTGCATCTGCATAATTAAAACTGGTTCATTTTGCTGCATTAAAGCCACAAATCAGGCATGCGACAGAAATGAGGAAGAGACATTTATTTAGCTTTCTGGCCAAACAGACCAATTAAAATCGTAGGTCTGAAGTCCCTCACTCTAAGTCATGCACCCAAGGATCTGCTGTGCTCTGTGTTCTGCAGGCAGCTGTCATGTGGCAGTTGTAAATCTGCAGCCATACCTCCATTGACATTTATTTTTAACATAACCACTCTTGTCTGAAAGGCTAAAGCAAATAAAACCTGCCTCCTAAAAGTGCCTTTATATATTTCTTTCTGGTACTGTCCAGCAAACATCTCCTGCCAGTGCTGGGGCTGGCTCTCCCCTCCCCTGACAGCTGAAGGATGCAGAGCAGCAGCAAAAGGGAAGGACAGAGCCCTGGATAACTGACAGGAGAGCCCACATGTTCCAGCAGAGGGGAGAGCGAGAGGTCTCCATGCACAGGCAGAGCTGCAAGGGCAGCGCCTGCAGCAGCTGCAGCAGCAGCCAGCGAGTATTCCCACTCCCAAAGGCAGCCTGGCACCGACCCAGAGCCCCAGGCACCCTGCAGCACTGCCAGCCTCATGTCAGCAGGCCCAGTCATCGGCCCCCGGCTGTCCCTGCGTGTGACACCAGGGACAGGGTGTGCAGCAGGGAGGGCACTCACACACCATACACCACACACCCCACCACTATCTCTTCCAAGCATTTTCAGGACAACTCCTTCCCACCATGAGAGGAGCTGACACAATTCTCCAGGGAGGGGAGGAAGATACAAGAGCCATTATGGTTGATAAATCACCCTGTGCACAAAGATTATTCCCCATGTCCAACCCTCCTCGTGCCAATCGCGCTCCCCACCCCACACGTGGGCTCCTCGATTGCCGAACTGGGGCTGCAGCACCTGGAGCACAGCAGGCTGGGCAGGGCTCAGCTCCCACACTGCAGCTACCCAGAGGTGCTCCCCGAACCATCCCAGCCCTGGCTCTACTTCCCAACAGCCAGAGCTCGAGGGTTCACCAAAACATTCCCAAATTCAGTCTAAGGAGCTATTTCCCCCCTTCATGCCACTCCAGTTCCTCTGGCACTGAGGCTTTACACACTTCAGGCACTGCTGGAAGGTCATCACCTCACCCAGCACTGGCTGACACCTCACACCAGCAGCACCCTGCCCACTGCCAATCCTCTCCAACATTAGCCTTCAAATGCACTTCCAGTGCAGCTCTGCTGGAGTTACTTCCCTTCCACCTACACTGACTTATGCCCTGAGGTTCATGTGCAGGGGTTTCCAGCTTTCTCCCTGACATTTTCCTGACCATGCCATGGGGACCAGCACTGTGCTGTGTTCAAATTCCAGCCCCATCCTCCATAACAAGACATCACTTCTTCAAATTTTCATCTTTTATCATCGTCATATGTCAGCATTTCCGTGTCAACACTTTGGTCGTTAGTCCCCCTTGCTGCCACTTCCCCTTTTCTTTCTCACAATTTCTCTTCCATTTTAGTCCTTCTCTAGAGCTTTGGGCATCCATCTTCACCAGGGGTTAGATATGAATAGAATGACAACTCACTCCCTGAAGGAAATAAACAGGGTATCTGGGATAATGAGGCAGCCTACATCCAATCCTTCGGGAGAGCCAGGAGAGCCCAGGCCCTGCCGAAGGGGAACACAAGTACAGGTGGGTGTTCATGGTCACTGTCACGGCCCCAGAGAAGGTTTAGATGGTGACACACCCTCCCCCATGTCGGGTTCACACACAGCTCTGTCACGTTTGCACATGACACTCCTCGGCTGCCAGGTCCCTGTGAGCACAGTGACCAACTGCTGCCTTGTCACCAAACCTGTCTGCCCACTTGTGTTTGCTTCCACCTGTCCTGTTTAGTGATGAAGCCACAGCACAGCTCCACACCGATCCCTCCAGAGCCACACTGTTACCCTCCACTCACAGTTCAGCAGGGTGGGAAGGTCAGAGACATCCTCGTCCCCATAGGGAAGTGACAGCGACAGTGCCGGCTGTCACAACACAGCTGCGAGCACTGGAGCCCCTGCACCTTATCAAGGTTACCTCAAGACCACTCTGGTCCTGTGACAGACCTGATGTGTCTGGGGATGGAGCTGCTACCCCACAAAGGCAGGGCATGGGCAGCACAGGTGGGCACTGGGTCTGGCTCTGCCCACCATGCCCCAGCTACAGGCGCAGTTACACCCTGACCACATCCCAGCCAGCCCTTATTCAGGTGGAAACACAGACCAAGTGCCCTACATCAGGAAACTAACAGTCCTGGAGGTGTAATTAGGCACCGAATAGCATCAAGTAAATTATTACTGGCCCCTCAGCAAACTATCTATGTTACAGCTGCCCAAAACGTGATTTTAGTGGTGCAATAAAACACACTCACACGTACTCCAGCACTACAGCCTCACATATGGAAACCATGAGGCTACAGAAGCCAGGCCAAGAACAATCACGGCACATGAGTGCTCCAGTTACAAACAAAAAAATCAGGAAAAGCACTGGGGATGTCTGCAGCAAAGCTCTGAACAGCTCTGAGCCAGTCCTGCCTCTGCGACCCTCCCTGCACCCTGAGCACCTGAAAAGCAGAAACCACCCGGCCCAGGACACCTTTGAGACAACATGGAACCATGGGACAGTCTGTGGGAAAAGTGCAAATCCCCTCCTGTGAAACCAACAATACCACAGGCTAAAAGAATATTTCATCTGCTTAACTGCAGGGTGGAATAACATCAATTTGCCCAAATTACACACAAGCAGAAAGGTAATTGGCAGTGAGCAGAACGTGTTGTGACTGTTCCGTCACTCTTTGAGGCCAGCTACAAAAGACTGAAATGCAAGAAAGTAAACAATGGCACGGAACCAACAGCCAGCCCCTTCCCCAGAATCCCTCCCTCTGGCATCGCACTGCCGCAGTTGGGCAGAGACTTTCTCAGGAGAAGTCTGTGCAGACCAGCCATCACCCAGCTGAACTGGGATCTGCAGGGAAAGGGAAGCTGTGGAGTTTGCACAAGCATGGGTTAATCTGCAGAAAAGCTATTTTTTACATTTTTAATTAACTTGTTCTTAGGCTGAAACATAACAAAGTGGTGAACACATATCCATATAGAACAACCAAGGAAAGGGAAAGCAGAGACAGTTTTATGGGGGACCGAAGGGGGAATGCAAGGGAAAGGTACGAGGTAAGGTGGGGAATGGGATTGTCACCAGCTAACTGAATTAGCAACTGTTGCAATAGTGAGTAGACTTCTGAGAGGAAGTTATTAAAAAATATCCGTTAATACACTTTGTTACTGACACTTAAAATCCCTGTGTGTGCAAGAAGAGAATGCTCACCGGAGCATTTCCTTCTGCCTCCAACCAGCTCAGCCCTTCCCTGGTCTGCAAAGCTGCCATGTGTCACTGGGTACCAACTTTCCTTCCTAACTGGAATTAACTGGGAGCCTGGGATTTGATGCTCGGCCGTCTCATAGACACCACTCTGGTTTTATTCCTCCCCAACACTCGGACACGCATTGGCTGCCGCACAGCTCCGCACCCGCACCGGCACCGGCACTTGCATAACAATGACTGCGGGCCCGGCGGCGCGGGCCGAGCACGAAGGCGAAGTTCCTTACATAAGGACCGCAGGATCGATGCGCTGCTCGCCGGGAGGCCGCGGACAGCGCTGCCGACCCCGCACGGGGACAGGGACGGCACGGGAGCCGCCTCCGCCCGCCGGTCCCGCTGCCTCGACCTGCCCGCCGGTGTCCGCGCAGGGAGCCCCGACCAGCGCTGCCGCGGGGGCTGCACAGCCGTGCCCATTCCCGTACAGCCTTTGCCATCCCGCACAGCCCGTGCCCATCCCCGCACAGCCCGTGCCCATCCCTGCACAGCCCATGCCCATCCCCGCACAGCCGTGCCCATGCCCGCACAGCTGTGCCCATGCCCGCACAGCCTGTGCCCATCCCCGCACGGCGCTGGCACCGGGGATGGCGCTGGCACCGCACGGCGCTGGCTCGCGGGGCCGGGCAGGGCCGGGCCGGGCTCCG
>JAWWLZ010000025.1:431273-445969 GCA_035041345.1 Poliocrania exsul | reverse complement strand
GAGCCGAGCCGAGCCGAGCCGAGCCGAGCGCAGCCGCCGCCGCCGCCGCCGCCGGCCGAGGCGGGGCCGCCGCTCCCGCGCTCAGGTTGCGCGCGGGGCGGAGCGCGGGGCGGGGCGGCCGCGAGACCCGGCCTTGTCCCGGCCTTGTCTTGTCCCAGCCTTGTCTTGTCCCAGCCCCGCAGGGCTCCCTTCGGAGCACCCAGCCCCGGGCAGATCCCGCACCGAGCCCCGATCCGGCCCCGCTCCCCACCCCGGGCAGACCCCGCACCGAGCCCCGATCTGGCCCCGCTCCCCGCCCCGGGCAGACCCCGCACCGAGCCCTGGGTAGATCCCGCTCCCCGCCCCGGGCAGACCCCGCACCGAGCCCTGGGCAGATCCCGCTCCCGCCCCGGGCAGACACCGCTCCCCGCCCCGATTCGGCCCCGCCGGTCCCGGGGGTGCCGAGCGCCCCGTTCCCCTCCCCGCATGTCCCTCCCGAGCCAGTCCCTCCCCAGCCCGAGGCTCCGGCAGCCGGAGCTGCACCGGAGCAGATCTGCCACTTTTACTTAAAATGAGATAAAAAAGGAGAAGGTGTTCGTTCCAGCAGAAACAACAGCGCTTAAGGCTCTTTCCGGGGGTCTTGGCCGAGCTGCTGGGCCCCAGTGCGGGAAAGCCACACGCGCTCCTGCAGCGGGTCCCGCACACCGAGCGCGCCCGGCGGAGCCGCGGGGACCTACAGGGACCCACAGGGCACCGAGCGGGACCCACAGGGACTCACAGCCGCCCGAGCGAGACCCACAGGCCCCCGAGAGGCTCCTCTGTCGCTCCGGCCCTGCTCCCACCGCCTCTCGCACAATGGGCCCTTTTGTGGGTGTCCTGCGGGGAGCGAGTTCAGGGAGATTTGATGATTCACAGCTACTCTGCCAGCTGACAGAAAACAACCCCGACCCATTACACAAATAATTTACCTAGTGCGACAGGCGGCACAGAGGAGCATTCTGCATCCAGCGGCCGGGCAGGGCCGGGGGAGCGGGACAAAGCCCTGCCGGAGCTGGGGCCGAGAGGGACACTCCTGTCCCAGACCCACACTGGGCACAGGGAGGGGCAGAGCGTGGGCAACACAGGGCAGGGAGGGCGCAGGGACAATGGCCATGGGCGCAGGGACGATGGCCATGGGCACAGGAACTTCTTCCCTGGTCTCGGCAAGGACGGTGGGCTGGGATTAGGGAAACATCAGCGAAGGAGTGTTGACACATCAGCTGAGAGAGCTGTGAAGTCTGGAGCACAAATAGCAATTGCTGAACCGAGGTAAAGGAAAGGGCAAGAGGGAAAAAGCCACTGGTTTGGGATGGGGAAGCCAGGAAGCTGTGCCCACTCTGTGCCAACCCTCAGCAGGGTAGGCAGCTGGCTGGCCGTCTGCTCTCACTGGTTTGGGCTGTGTCACTCACCGATACCCTGAGGGGTTTGTGTCAAAACCTCTCTGAAACACCATTCCCCTCGATCTGGGCGGTTCCACAGCACTGCGAGTGGCGGGACGGGGCAGGGCAGAGAGGAACAAGGCAAAGTGCTGTGTGCAGGGAGGTGGCTGGGAGATGAACTCACCTCCCAAACACTGCTTAGGGTGAGGAATTTTTGGTGGTGGGCAACGTAACAGCTGACATGCGGACATGGAAGAGGGGGCAGAGCTCTACTAACTTGTTAGTGGCTGTGGTAAAGAGAAAAATAACACACATTTTCACAGAATGGGAACGTTACAAGATTTTTTTGTTGGGAGGGATTCTGCACAGAAAATCTGATGGTAACAGCCCTCCAAGAGGAGAGGGTTGTGAGGGGCTGGGAGCTGATCCCACCAGGACATTCAGATGCAGGCATGAAAACAAGAAAATAGTAGGAAATTGTAATTGAAGAAAGGAGAAAATGGAAATGTCTGCAGCACTTTACAGGCCATAATAAATCACCATCAGACAAAGGCTCAAAGCCCCAGCCCCCTGTGGGGAACCCACACAATCCTCCCCAGGAACGTGCAGCTCCCCTGCACAGCTCACACTGAGTGTGTATCTGCTGCACCAAACGTATGAGTCTGGGAGGAAATCTTGTTCCACATAAACCCACAGGTTTTGGCAGAACTACTCCAGTGGGAAAGAGGCAGGATGAGGAGCATCCTGCCAGCCCCATGGCAGTGCCCAGCTGGGGCTCGGTGGGCTGTGCCAGTGACAGTGCTGGACTCGTCACTCACCTCACACACAGAGGGGCTGGGGCTGCCCATGGACAGCCACAGACAGGACCTGGGGAACCACAGACGTGGCTGCAGCCCCTGCCAGAGGCTGAGAGGGCTGGGATGCCATGGGCGACCACACAGGGCTGCACTGGGAGCGGGGTGGAGAGGGGGTGCCAAGGAATGCTGAAAGGTTTCAGTGATCCTCCAAGATCATCGGGTCTCTGGAGCGGGTGCCACTGAGGCGTTGAGATCAGTACACACCGATGGTGTGTCATCTTCCAAAGCAAGGAAAAGCCAACTTACACAACAACTGGAAAAGCCTAAGGATAACAATGTCATGTTCCTTCGCAGCCAATATTACTCTGGAGAGACTTTACAGTTTGGAGCTTGGTCTCCACAAAAAAAAACCAAAAAAACAAGGAAAGTGAAGCATGGGCCATTTTATAATGGATTCATCCCAACAGCAGTCACTTCTCCTTGTAACACCCACAGGATTTGGAGAGCAAGGACCAACATTTCCTAAAACAACCTGTGCCATAGGTCAGATTTGGATTTTCTTGCCAGATTGTTTCAAATGTTTGAGGCTCCCTCTAAGGTCAAAGCCAAGTCTCTAAGGGTGTTATACATCTTTTACCAGGGTGGTCCACAATATAGTGGTGAAAGAAAAAACCCAAACAGTCATGAAATGATCCAGCAGCATCAGGGGTTTTGTTACTCAGATACTACAAAGAATAAAGAAGCAGCGATGGCTGAAGAAAAATAATCTAATCACAAATTAATGGTCTTTAATAAATATCAACATCTAGGATCGTTTGTGGAATTTCAACTTAAAACAGCTTCTTAACAGGAAGGATTAAATTATAATTCACTTTGTGACACTTCCAACACAGAATTTTCAAATGAAGAATGGGATGGGACAGGATTTAATCATAATAAACCCTTCAAGCTTGAGGTATAGAGAAACCAACAGTAACTATGGCAACGTGGTCACTCCAGTAAGGCTAATGCAGATTATTTCCAGGGCAGTAGCCTTGTGTGTGCTCAGGAAGCAGAGGTAATGTTGGCTTAAAGCAATTCCTAAATTAAGGAAAATTCTTTAGGCAGAAGCTGTCTTGCACTCTTTGTTTCCAGCTTCAGAGTGTAAGTGTTTTGTGATGTGCTGAACATACACACAGCGGCCTCAGCCGGGTGTACAAATGCTGCTTCTGAGAGACACTCATGTCTATTGCCCTGAGCTGGACAGACCCTCTGGTCAGGGACTCACGCACTGATTTGGGTTGGAAGGAACCTTAAAGCCATCATTCCAACTCTCTGCCATGGGCAGGGATACCTTCCACTAGTCCAAGTTGCTCCAAGTGCTGTCCCACCCGGCCTTGAACACTTTCAGGAGCGGGACATCCATCATACCCACTCTCACACCAGTGGGGCTTTGCAAGGGAAGGCTGGAGCCAGGCTGGAGGCCACACCAAGCCACAGCTGATATGGACACTGAGCTGTTCATTGAAACTCTTCACAACCTCGTGCAAGTGCCACAGCTGCAGCACTGCCAGCAGGTACTCACCCAGAGTAAGGCAGCTCATGCAATCTGACCCAAACTCTCATTTGATCTTTGGGCGTTTCTGAGGTCTTGGCAACAGCAATTGTTCCCTGCAGCTCTAATTCCCCTGTAAAAGGCATTGGAGTCACACTCAGAACCTACTGTAACTGCACAAGGCCTTGGTTGCACTGCACGGATGTTGCCAGTGGTGAAAGGGCTCTAGTGAGCAGTTTCCTGCCTGAGGTCTGTTACCTGTTTCCTCGAGGACATTGCCCAGCCCCTGCGGTCAGAGCTGCACTTTCGTGTCCCTACTGGGACCAGCAGGTCCTGCTGGTGCCTGTGCAGCTGCTGGGCTGGGGAATGGCACCCTGTGCCCACACCTATGGCACCCTGTGCCCACACCCAGGCTCTTTAGGAAGGACATTCCCTCCACAACACCCGCATTTTTGTGTTAATATGCAAGGTGTGCGTCTGAAATCCAAGCAGCTGTTTAAGTCCTGCCCACAGGATGGGTTGGAGACTTTGCCCTGGACTACTTAAGCCCCCAAAGAAGTGCTTTTGCACAACTCTCTAGAAAAAGCGACAGGATCTGTGCTTCTGGTTCACTCTGCTGGGCTGCTGCCTTGGCTTTGATCTTGTACTAAACACCCATTCCTGTCCCTCCTGCACACACCTTGCTGAAGCTGAGGCTGTCAGAGCCAAACCATTAGTTACCCTCCCACTAATTCAGAGCAAAGCTAAATATGTATTATTTCACGTGCATCAGTCACCACCCTTTCTCCATATGTCGCTGCCTCTGCCTCCATTTCCTCCCATTTTTTTCTACTCTCTTCTCCCCAGGGATGAGGTTTCCCCACCCTGCACTCCCAGGAGCCACATCTCCACCACCCAACATGGTCCCACTGTCTCATCTTCCACAGCACAGGCACAGCTCTCCTCAGGGTTCAGTACAAACCTCTGCCATTTGGTGCAGTTGCCTCTGCAGCCTGGCTGTGACCTGACCCGTGCTTTGCTCACATGGGATGGTGCTGTTTTCCTGTGGTTCCCAGGAGTCCATCCCAGTGCCAGTAACAGTCCATGTTTTGTGTCATCTCAGGCAAACTCCACTGGCCTTTCTTTCCCTCAGCCCCGTTCCCCACAGTGCTGAGCTAGGGGGGCTCAGGGCTGTGACCATCCCCAGGCTGGAGCTCCGGAGCCGAGGGCTGGGGCTCTGAAGGTGACAGTCCCCAGACTGAGGCAGGGCCGTGTCAGGCTCTGTTCCACCATCCCTGGGGGTTCTGCCTGTGCAGGTGTGACCCCAGAGATGCAGCTCTGTGGCATCTCAGGGACTGCCCCACAAGAACCAGACTGTGGGGTGGGGGGAAAGAACTGAAAGGCAACAGTGCTTTAAAAACAACTTCAACATTCCTAAATGCAGACAATCTCTGTTCCAGTTACTCAGATTTTACATTTCTGTTCTGTGCCATCGGCATACGTTGAACTTTGCCGAAACTGTACTTGCCAAGGACTGTTTGTTTCTTTATAAAGAACAGCAAGGCTTTGGGGATTTTGGTATAGAATATGAGTTGTGGCTTAAAATATATGATGTCCACATGCAGAAGAAATAAAGCCAAGAAATCCAGTGTTTATAATCACCCACTGGATTTAAATAAGTTAATTTGATTTAATTGGTTTCTGAGGGGAAGGAAGAAAGAGCAACACAGGAATTCTTGTCAAAGGAAGGCATGATTTCCATCTGAAATCTAACACAATTAATGCAGCAGGATTCAGTTACTGAAGGCAAAAAAGAAGGGAAATCAGGAGTCAATCGAGTTGCTGCAAAATTTAATATCTTGCTGTCATCTTTGTTCCTGGTACAGAGTTGCTGTAGCAACAGACCAAAAAAAGAACTTGCACAAGAGGAGGAGCTTGCTGCTCTTTTAACAACATCTCTTTATCCTCCCTGAATTACTGTTTATGACCAATCAATTGCATCCCACAGTATCAATGACTACGGACACAAGGACAGAGCCTGCAGGTATTGCTCCTGGCACACACAGAACAGTGTTTTCAGCTCCCCTCTGCAGGTCATGTGGTGGCAATTTTCTTCTGTGGGACTGAGCCTGTTTTTATCACATGCAAGACGCATCTATTCCTCGATCCGTTTCCATCACCGGGGGCTCTGCGCCCTGCAGTCAGCACTGCCTGTGACTACACAGCTATAAATAAGAGACAGCTTTCCCTACCACTGCCTTTCCAGACAGTGCTGATGGCACAGTAGCTCAGGAGGACAGGCCATGGGGCAGCAAAAGGCAGCAGCTGCAGGGCAATGGCACCAGCAGCTTCGGGGCCGCTCTGCAGGGCACAGCATCCAGTGGGTCGTGCTGGAGCCGAGGGGAAGCTCCACCGTCGGTGGCTGTCGGGCTGCCAGTGTTCTCTGACACTTGGGCCTCTGCTATTTGTTGCTCCCAATTTAGCCACACACCATCTCTAGTTCTCCATCTGCAGTGTGAAACCCAGTGACAGCATCTTTAGGCACTTTGGGATCCAGAACCCCTAAGTGCAGGAGCAAGCTGGAGGGCACCCACAGGAGCTTTCCCTGTGTGCCCTGTGGAAGGGCCCCTTCACTGCCCAGCCTGGCCATGATGGTCCTTGCACCAAAACAGGGCCCCTGCACATCACAGCAGTCCACCTGACATGGTGCTTGACTAGATTTGGCAGCAGTGCAGAGACGTGAGGGAGATCCTCTGTTCCTGCCCAGCACTCCCAGGAGCACTCAGCACTGCTTGGCAGCAGCGAGGGGCAGGAGGAGAGTGTGGGTGGGCACTGGGCCCACTGGGACAGGAATGGGGGCTGATCTGGGACACTGAGATTTGGCCACATCCCCATTTCCACGTCTGTAAGTGGAGTTGAAATTCCTGCTTCTTTCTGGGGTACTCTCACGTCTGTTGATGAAAAGGAACACTCCTTGTGGGGGGCTGAGTGTCCCTGCAGTCCTGCCCCTGTGAACATGCACCACTGACCTGCTGTAGGGATTCAGCCTAGTCTGATTTTTTTTAAACTGCACCGTGTTCCTCCTCACTTCAGCATCTCCAGGTGACCAGGATGCCCAGCACGCTCAGCTCACTGGAGCAGATGGCATGGGCACCACAGCACGGTGCCCTCACCAAAGCCACCCCAGGTGCCACCATCGTGTCCCCAGGGCCGCAGCGAGGGCCATGCCTGCCTGTGGATCTGCTGCAGGGGAGGATGGAGCGCTCCTTGCACCCTGGTTGGCATTTTTGCTGAAATTACTCGGGTCTGTTGTACTTGAGGCAAACGATGCAGTACCTGCAGCTGGAGCCAGGCACGGGTGGAGGGGCCACCCACACCCTTTGTTCAGTGGCAGCAGCTCCCACGTCGCCAGGGGCTTCCAGCAGGAGAGGGGAGAGGAGAAAAGGGAAAGCCTGGGAAACTGAGCCTGCACTGTGCACTCGCACAAAGCGCTATTGTTCGGGCTCAGAGATGCAGTTTAGTAGGGCAGGCTGTCCTCCCCAGCAGGGCACACAGGCTGCAGGGAGGCTGCATGCGGGGCCTCTGTCTGAAGTGACAGCGATTGATGAGGGAAAAGGGGCCAAATGGAAAACATGGCTTTGAGGGAGAATTCAGCCCTCTCATTAGAGCTGAATGCAGCTGGCCAAAGGGCCTTCTCCTGGAGAAGTCCCAGGTTCCAGCCACATTCACAACTTCATTGTAAATTCCAGCACGACAGTGTCATTTCCTGAACAGGGTGGAAAGTTTTGGGGTGTTTTAAGCACCCCTTCCCAGGAGCACAGCAGCAGCACAGAGACCTGCTGACCTGGCCCATGTACCACAGCAGCTCCGAGAGACTGAGGTTTGATTATGTTGTCTGAGGTCTCAGCAGTAGTAGCAGCCCATTTAGAGGGTATTTTAGGGTTTTTAGGAACTTGGACTATGCACACAGACATGGCTTCTGAGCATTACTCATGGCTGCCCCATCCCATGGATTACCTCCCACTGGCCATGCACAGGAAAACATGTGTCCTGCAGGAACCCCTGAACCCAAGGAGTGCTGCTGAGGGAGATGCACCTTCCCTGCAGCAGGAATGCTGTTTACTGGAGCAGCATCAATCAAGCCTTCCTGGCACAGCTGAAGGAGCATAAGCACTTTGCTGACGTGCTGTGTCAGCATGCCTGGACCTGGCCAAGCCCCTCCTGGCTCTGCAGAGGGCTTGGCACATCCGCAGCAATGAGGTGTCCCCATGCCCCAGCCCTGGGCTGCCACCTTCTGGGAGGGTCACCAAGTTCTGCCTCAGCCACTGGACAGCGATGCTCCTGCAGCTCACAGGGAATCCTGAGCCCTCACACAGCCTGCAGCCTGGACTCGGCCACGAGGCTGCCCTGGCACAGTGATGGCTGGCAGTGCCCGCTCCACTCAGCGCCACGGGGACAGAACAGTAGCCTGGGGCAGGCAGGGAAGGTCTGGTAAACCACCACAGCAACTCACTGTGGGCACATCTCAGCCCTGGCTGTGCCTGCAGGATGCAAACTGAGTTCCGGAGTGAGGCAAGGACAGCAATCCACTTTTATGCCATGTTTATAAAGCTGTTTTCTTCCCTCTATTCCCAGCATCACTGTGCTTTGGGTTTGACAATTTGTGTGCACAGTGAATCTAATTTAATTTTTATCCCTTTTGTCGCTCTGTATTTTGCACACTACATTAGGCTTGTGTTCCAAGGCAGTTAAAGCAGATTTGCTGTGTGCAGATCTGCCTCGCAGTGCTGGCAGAGCTTGGAGCACAGACGGATCTGCCATCGATAAGGGGGAGGCTTGCACAGGGTGAGGCCCAGAGACCTGAGATTCTCAGCAACAGCAGCAAAACCCCTGTGTTTGAGCAGGTTCCTCCAGCTGGAGAGCTGCACCCTGCACTGTGGCCACTGGAGCTGCAGCCTGTGGGGAACTTTTCAGGGGCTCCAAGAGCTCCAACCAAATTAGCAGCTCTGCTATTGTTCAGCTACACCCTGATGTCTGGTTTCTCCTTCCCCTCTTTCCAAGATCAGGCTGTGCTGCCTGTGCTGCTCTGGCAACCCTGTGAGCCGTGGAGGTGGCAGAGCAGCACTCCCTGTGGCCTGAGGTCTGTCCCTGCAGTGCAGGTCTGTCCAGCAGAGCTGTGTGTCCCTCCTCCTGTGATGCTGCTTGAGGAGCGGCATCTTAATCCTTCCTTTTAGACAGATCAGGAGTGCCCCAACATGATCTAAGTATAGCCATGATTGCTTTCCAGAAAAAAAGCTGCATTAATTTGTCTTGGCATTGATTTGGCACTGGTTTCCCATGTGCCAATCATTATGATACATTTCCTTTTCTATCCTCCCCTCATCACAGCAATAAGAAAAATCTGGTTTATAGTGACCGTGGCATCTCCATTAACTGTTATTTATGTGTACACAGATCCATAGGTGCTTAAATGTACTTAGATTCATAGGTGTTTGAATGCACTTAGATTCAAATGCCTTGAGGAGGAAACAAGGACAATACTAGGCAAACTGAGGCACAGCTCAGCCAGGGACTGAGCAAACCCTGAGTGAGGCTGAGCTGCTGAGCCAGCAGAACATCACTGTGCTTCATGCTGGGCTTCACCCCAGCTGTGAGGGCCACGCTGCCCTGCTGCCTCCCCACTCCTTCCCATCCTCTTCTCCCTCCTGGCACCGTGGGCAGCGCAGCACCCAGCTCTCCATGCTGCCCTGGCTGGGACTGAACCTGCCAAAATGGGCTGCATCTCATAGCTCTTCCAAGTTAAAGGATCTCTGACATGGGGAGTACTGAGGTGTGTGTCAGTGCAGGTTGCAGAGGCACAGACCTCTCGGGAGTGCACTGCTCCACAAGGGAAGGCTTTTCCTGAGGGCTCTCCAAAAACACAGCTCAGGAATGAAGGTGCTGACCTGAAAATCCCAAGCAAAAGCTTCAGTCAGTCATCTCCAAAGGCACAGCCCACATGTTTGGGGTTTTACCTTCTCAAACAGACAGATGGGCCTTTTTATTCATTTCACTGCCAGAAACCATGGTAGTGACCTTGGCTCCCTGACTGTGATTCCTGCAGGATTCCAGAGCCCCTGGCCTGTGGCACTGGGCTGTGCAGCTCTGCAGGGCTGGGATACCTGTCAGCTCCCACAGCTTCCCTGCAGTGAGGAGGACATGGCTCTGCCTTGTGGGGCTCCTGTTCCACAGCACTGGCACTGCAGACATCCAGCTGGATCCAACAGCTCCCACATCTGAGGAGCAGAGCAAAACACATGTGTACAACAGGAACTCGGCAGAGTTGTGCCAGCTGTCCAAGTGCCCAGAATCGGCGCAAAATGTTGCTGTCAGATCTAACTGGCAACCTCAACTGTAATACAAACAACACAGCCTGCCTGCTCCCAGGGACTCATGGCCAGCACTTGTATGAAAGGCAACAGTTTGTGGAGGATTTAATTTAAAATAAAGGCTGGAGCGATCTTTCATTTCAAGTTTTAATTAAGCTCTCCTGCCTCAAAGCTGCAGAGAAAAATCCCGAAAAATGTAATCCAAGAGCATGGTAAAATCTCAGATGTCAAAGGCAAGAAAAATCCTGAGCTGCTGTTGTTTTAATTGCAATTTCATTAGTCCAAAGGACACAACAAGTTTTCTAAGGAAGCTTGTGCTTCCCCAATGCTCACAGCCTGTCTCTCTGTATGACACATCAAATGCCAACCAAGATGTACATACAAGCCCACATTTCATTCCTCTCACAAGATGCTGATTTACCTGCACTCAGGGTATTATTTTTCCATCCTCTCACCCTCTCTCTCAGCTCAAAGACAGCTATTTACAGAGCTCTTGCCATGTCTCAGGCTGAAAGGCCTCAGTCCCCCATTCTTTACAAAGCAGTCCCAAGCCCCAGTTCCTGGGCAGCACGGCCTGGGCTCTGAGAGGTCTCCCAGTGTGCTCAGGACCAGCCTCTTCCATGATCCCTGTGCAGTACCATGGACTGCTAGCTCAGATTTCTCATCTTATTCTTCTCTTTCTGTTTGGGATTAGGTTAGTTTTCCCCCTGGGAGAAATGAGGATTGCCCAGAAATATTTACAGAAAAGGGCTAACTGTGGTCTCCAGCACAAACAGCTCCTTCCCTCCTGCAGGACTAAGGAAAGCAGTGCTGGGGGCCACAGTCCTGCCCCAGCACCATCCAAGCAGTCGCTCTCTCCTGTTTCTGTAGTCTTGGCATCCTCCCGTGTCCCCTTGTGCTCCTGCTCCAGGTTCTTCCCAGAGCTGTTTCACTGCCAGCATTTGGCATCCAGCCCTTGGCATGCGCTGAAGGGGGGGAAATACTGCTGACAGCAGCACCAGAGCCTGCTGCAGCCTCAGGGGAAGCTGCTGCATGCACAGGGAGCTGGGCCAGAGCACAGGGAGCCCCATTTCCTGAGCACAACACCCGCAAGGTCACTGTTTCATAACAGCTTGAGCCAGGCCATGGGGGAGCACATGAAACACTGCAGCCCTTCTGTTGCAAGTGCTTCAAAACAGCTACAAAAACTTGGCACCAACACCACCAGATCTTTGCTCTGACATATTCTGCA
Source organism: Poliocrania exsul (assembly GCA_035041345.1). Classification (NCBI taxonomy): domain Eukaryota; kingdom Metazoa; phylum Chordata; class Aves; order Passeriformes; family Thamnophilidae; genus Poliocrania; species Poliocrania exsul. Next base: position 434,663 of record JAWWLZ010000025.1, on the reverse strand, counting down.
CTAAACTGAATCCCACTAATCCACAAGCAGTTTGCTATGTGAGTGCAGTTCAGGTTGGAACTTGGGGGATGAGTTGCTGCTCCCTGTTTCCTCAGCTGTCACTTCTCATCCAAAACAGCTCCAGCTCACAGCACAGCCAGGTTGGAAAAAAAGAACCAGGTCATCAGAGACAGTGACTGAGACCTCCACTCTCCTACAGCGTGAAAGGACAGGGGAATGACTGGGTAAGGAAAACCACACACTGGGGACAACAGGTCCCTCCCTAAAGCTCACTGCCACCTACTGATTTACCCCACAGGGTAACTAACACACAACTGACTGAACAACGCTGCTATCCCCAGGCAGCAGCCACACACCACAGACTGCTGGAAGCTCTGGAAGCTGTACCACAGTCCTTAAATACAACACACCTGACACATCACAGGCAGAACTGGCTGCCAAGGCCCACTGCAGGAGCAGCAAACACGCAGGGGTAATGAGTGTAACGCTGTGGAGGGACTCCCACACTCTCCAACCCAAAATCTGACAGACAGGAATTCTGGTGAGGGACCTGTATCAGAAGTAAATTGGATTCATTCCTACAAAGGGTCATCCTCCAGCCCTATGAAATGGGTTTGAAGATTGTCATGTCTCAGAAATCCAAAATAACAAGCCTTGGTTCTCTGGCTTCACTGTTTTTCAGCTCAGACAAAGCCCTGTCCCTGCAGAAGGAATTCCCTTCAACCCAGGGCAAGGCACACTGGTGAGGCAGCTCCAGAGAGCAGGATGGCCTGGCCAGAGCGTTGGGATCCACAGCCCACATGCCTGACAAACTGAGGACTTCTGCCATGGCTGCAAGTGTTTTAGATGATCCACATTTGATGAAAAAAGTCTGTTCTTAACAGCCATGTAGTCATGGATATAGAACAAACAAATCACTAAATTGCAGAAAAACAGTGAGAAAATTTAAACCTGGAGTTTGTTCTGAACTCTGCTCCCTGCAGAGTTGCACAACTTTCCCAGTTTCACCTTAAAATATCTCCATGATTTAATGCTAAAGAGCTGGGGCTTGAGTGAAGTCTGGATTCCCTGCACAGATTGAGTTCAACACTGTCTAACTTGGAAGGCATCTCCCCTCAGCCTCTGAAAAACCCAGTGCTGCAGAGTCTGATCAGGGATCAGTCAGATATCTGCTCAAACAGAGCACTCACCACAGCACGGTAATATCCAGAAGTTCACATGTGAACCAGAACGTGCAGGGGGTTGTCTCCAGCCCAAAAGATCACACAGCTGAGTGAAGAATTAATACAGATTGGTGGCACTTCATGAGATCCTGCTGGGGACTGTGGGTTTGCAATGGAAACTTAATTATCAAATCTGAGTTTTCATATTACTAATAACGTCTTTCTAAAATGATTTAGGATGAAGCTGTAGCAGTAAGCAGGTATGTTATCCAGGATTATTCCTTTTCGTAGCAGAGAAAGGGCTGTCCACCCACAGCAGGATGAAGCACATACAACCTCTATGAGCCTCTGTGAGCTGTGCAAGCACTGAGGCCCACAGAAGCTGCTGGGTTTGGAGAGCAAGCAGCATAAAATGCAGTGTTTGCACATTGCTGCCTCTCCCTTTGATGTTTCCTGCACAGAAGTTCCAGGAGAGAAGGGCTTTCCCTGCAAACAGGCACCTACCCCATGCCAGCACTGACCCCAGACCAGCCTGCAGGAAGGAAGAGGAGGCTCCATGGCCAGGCACGAGTGACGAGTCAAGCCATAGATTCCAGCACAACTGCCAGCCCCTGAAATAAACACAGTGGGGAGGGAATGGGAGGGGATGGGGAAAGTCACCGATTTTCCTCCCATGCTCTGGAAGGTTCCCAGCTGGGCCCATGGACAGCTCCCACTTGGGAGGCAGCACCCGACCTGCCACCTCCTCCCTCAGCAGCACCCATGCCAGGCGCCCGCTCCCAGACACACCGTCCTGTGGGTTACACTCCTGTGCTCCAGAGGGGACAACCGAGGCCTGAGCCCTCCCTCCAGGTCTCCAGGTTGTTTAAGCCAGGATAACCCCAGCAGTAACTCAAGGCCATTACTGCAGAGCACACAGAGAGCACAGCTGCACAGTCCTTGTGTCACTGCAGCAGCGAAGGCAGAGTCCCACTGCCCCAGACACATTCAAATTCAGAACACAGGCAGACTCCAAAACCACTCAGTGTGAGGGGTGTGTTGTTTATAAAAGGAAGATAGCACCACTTTTTTTTTTTTTTAATGGTCATTTCCGCTGCTCTCTCTGTCCTGAAAATGGGGGTGAAGGTATCAAACTTTTAAGAATGTGTTCAGAATTGTCCAGGAGTCTGGCAGCAGTCCCAATGTCAGCTAAAGCTCTGCCCAGCTCCTCTTGTCACTGTGCCTAGATGCAGAACAGGAACTCCTTGCAGTATCAGCATTTTGACTCCTCACATGCCTCTCTTCTTTTCCCTCAGACTCCCAAGCCAGGGGGAAGCACAGACTGTTTTCTACTTGTTACTCTCTTGTTCATGCCCAGGACACACAGTACCTCACATGTCACTGTGCTCTATGGAGCATTACAACAACTCTGCCTTTTCTCCCACAGAAATGACTAACAATGAGCTGGAAATAATTGACTGGCCTGGAACGAAGGTCTGAACTGCAGCTCTTGTGTATGGGCAGCCTCACTGACAGGTGCTGGTCACACTGACTCAGAAGGAAAGAGGTCACAGCACTCACGTACCACCACGTGGAACACAGCACCACAGTTTAAAGAGCCTGAAACTGTGTTTTCTCAGCTCAGAATCTCAGTGATGGCAGGAACTGAATGTGTGGCTTAACACAGCAGACATGGCAGACATCGGCCCATCAGCATGGAGTGATGGATCCTCATGTCCCCAGAGCAGGGTCACACAGAGGGTAATGGAGGTGAATTATGATACTGCAATTAAGACACATGATACTGCAATACACTACAGATTTTGTGCATTCCATCCCAGAGAATAATTAAAAATATTTTTTCTTGGGTCTTGGGGAGAGACTTAATGATTTCATTAGTCTCTGTTCTGGCCCCTAAGTGACACTTGGCATGTCTTTTAATATGCAAGTGCCTCAATTTGATCACTATTAGAAAAACAAAGTTTCACATCAAAGGCATTAGTAAAACACAGCTGCAGACTCTGAAGATGCTCAGCAGTGTCTGTGGTAGCTCACTCAGGCACCTGCTTTCCTTACCTGACTGCTGCTCTCCTGGGAGCCAGTTCGGTTCCTTGCCTCTGGGAAAGGGGTTCATAACAGACATGGAAATGCAGTTCTGGTTTGGTCTCAAAGACAGTGTGTCATATTTCCTTTCCTGCCAAAACACAGGTAGGAGAGGTGTGTGGTGCCTGACAATTCTGATCCCTGC
>JAWWLZ010000025.1:295837-421712 GCA_035041345.1 Poliocrania exsul | reverse complement strand
GGGGGGTGGGAGGGCGGGGGGGGATAGTGCCCCGTCCCTTCCCTCTCCCTTCCCTCTCCCTTCCCTCTCCCTTCCCTCTCCCTTCCCTCTCCCTTCCCTCTCCCTTCCCTCTCCCTTCCCTTCTCCTCCCTTCCCTTCCCTCCTCCCTTTTCCCATTCCTTTTCCCTTTTTCCTCCTCTCCCCTTCTCCCTTCCCCTCCCTGCTCACACTGGTGCCCATGGCCGCGGTGGTGGCCCTGCCCAGGGAGCAGAGCTGCAGAGCGGTGTGTGCCCCACAGGTGCCCCTCATTGCTGCTCATTAAAAGGTGCCATAACTGCTGCATCCCCACCTTGTTCCCCCCAGGGCACCTCTGGCTGTTCCGGGACGAAGGGACGGGCGATGGGCTCCTTGTCAACCAGCAGGAGCTGTTCGTGGCAGCCCCCAACGTGACCAAAGCTGACATTACACTGCCAGGTAAGGGCCAGGACTGCCCGTGCCCCGGGGAATTCTGAACTTGGTCTCTTTGCACTTCAGTGTGAGGATGAGTGAGGAATCAGGTCCCTGCAGAATTAGACCCACTCAGACATGGGGTGGGGGGGGTGGTAAGGCATTCCAGGTAGAGCTGTGGTGCTGGACAGAGCCAGGGCCAGACCTCTCCTTCAAAGGATCTCTGAGGGGTTTCATGGGTTCCTCACGGCAGGAACCACGTGCCCCCTCTCTGGTGAGCCCAGGCTGTGGTGGGTGGCACTGCTGTGGGCTGTGCTCACGTGCTCAGAGCAGCATGGCAGGTGTTGGAGCAGCAGCTGAGACCCCTCATGACCAGGTCATGCTGTGTTTGTGTTTGACCCCAGTGTTCACCCTGAAGGAGAGGTGTCTGCAGGTCGTGCGCAGTTTGGTCAGCCCCACAGACTACAGGAGACTGGACATTGTTCGATCGTTACATGAGGAGCTGGAGGATCGTCCTGATATTTGGAAGGATCTTGAGCGGCTTTCTCTGGAGAGGAGTGAAGCGCTGAGGAATGGAATTCTGGAATGACGTGATTACTCACTTCAGACTCTTCAACAGCAAACCACCAAGTTTGAGCAGCAAGAGTCACCAGGAAACGTGCCAAGTATTGATGTCTCCATTTAAAGTTCTGAAACTTGAACTCAGTTAAGCTGGTGATGGTAAGTCAGATCCCAGAGACTGAACAGCAGCTGGAAGTGTGCCAGCTTCTTGTGATTCAGGTCTGTTCCTTGTTATGTGTATCACAAACCCACAGCTCTGGAGGCCCCACACAGATGAAACTTGAAGTTTGATACAGACTATCTCAGAACGCTGTGAAGAGATGTAAGGTCAGGGCAGCTGTATGGGACATACTCATACAGAGTAACTTTCACTGTATTGGAAAGCCAGTTACACCAATTTGCTGTAAGTGGCAGACCAGCACTGGTTTTGTTTGAGTCATTTGTTTTGATGGAATTTCCCTGCCAGTGTAGCCTCGTCGTGCCTGTGGGTCACAGCGTGGGTTTGTACATGAGGGTTTCCAGCACCACCTGAACACCTGACAAATGTTATGTTGGTGGAAAGATGATGTTTAAAGGCTTGGGGTTTTTTCTGCCTCTTACCTTTGCACTTACACAAACCCACGTCATATCTGCTCTGCGGTTGACACGTTTTTACTCACACTGTACCTTCAATGCCTTATTTGCCTTCATGATTGGATTCTTGCCTGGCTGATCTCAGCCACAGGGACCAGATCCTAATTTTGGAACACCTTCACAGCTGCTTCCCCAGGAGCCTGTACAGGGTTCACCAGAGGTAGATGTTTTGAGTCTTGCCTTTTCCCATCGCAGTGCTGTATTCCAGGTCATAGTGGGGAGCCTTTTCAGGGAGCATGGACCCCTCAAGCTGATTGTGTCTCCCCAGGGTCAATGGGGGCTGTGTGGGCTCAAAGAGCCAGCTCACAGGCAGGCTGGAGAAACAGGTAACATTCCTTTGCCTGTATTCTGTTCCCTGCACGTCAGTGCAATGTGTCCTTGTGTGCATGCACAGACTTGAAAGCAGAGTTTTCAGCAGACACATGAATTGTCCACCAGTAACAGATGTGGTGCTGCTCAGGTAGAAGCAGGTTGGCAGAAGTTTCTTTCCAGTTACACATTCTGAGAACGGCTGTGAAATTGAATCTCAATGTATTCTGTAAATAGGGAATGTCTCCTCTGTTTGTTGACTTGTTTTTCTGATATATTTGAAGTGTGTGAATTAATCTTTGACATAAAAATGAAAATCCATACTAGCTTTCTGACTGATTCTGTCAGGTAACTCCCCAGAGCCTGTGTTTGTATTCCTGTGGTACTTGGACAGTCGTTATGGTTGATTAGTAGCAGACACTTGGGACTGTACACCCTGCCCAGCCCATTGCTATGGGACTATGCTGTGGCTCACAGACCTGTCAGCACAGCTTTGGGCAGTGTCTGGGCAGAAGGAACTGCCTGGCAAGCTCTGCTGTTACCACCTCTTACAGATCTGTGAGAGGAAGGGCAGCCCGTGTGGGCCCTGGGAGCAGATGGGTCAGTGCCCAGGGAGCCCGAGGGCAGGGGGTGCTGCACTCTGCTCCTGCCAGCACCCGGGAGCAGGTTCCCTCCTGACACCCCTGGGGCCAGGCACTGTGATGGGCAGAGCAGCTCCACCATCCCCTGGCAGAACACTGGCCTGCTTAGCTGCAGCTTTACCTGTAACATGGCTGGCATTAGGTGTTGGCTTTGACAGATCTGTACATCCTGGGTATTTCTGAGCTGGCTGGGGTCTGTGATCTCTTGTGTTGCTTATTAGAGTCTGGAGTGCTCCTTTGGGTCAGAATCAAAGACTGGAGAACGCCAGCTGGCTCTAAGACATGAACACTGGGGAATGGAGCCTCCCACTCGTTGCTCAGCTGTGTTAGCAGTAAGTGAAACTCACCAGTGACTTGTGGCTGTCCTGGGAGCAGTGGGGACAGGGAGGGTCAGGGCCAGCCCGAGGGCTCAGTCCTGATGGACCTGCTGTGTCCAGGAGTGGTGAGGCACAGCTGAGAGGGAGAAACCCCAGAGAATAACAAATTGCTCTAATTTTGTGTCCAGGGGCTCCAGGAGAGCCTGCAGCAGTGCAGAGCCTTGGCCACACCACACTGTTGGAAAGGGAAGGCTGAACAGCATGAATGTGGAGGATCCTTCCAGTCTCTGCAAAGTCAGTTCCAGTTTCCCTGTAAGATCCCGCATTACGTGCAATGTTGGGAGCAGAACTGAAACCAGACACACAGTTGGATGCATTCTGCCCTCTCATTTTCCCCTGAGGCAAATAGTCTAAAAGGTTTCATAAGTTTTTCCAGTACCCAAGGGGAAGAAGTGTCTTTTCTTCCTGCTTTTATCCGGTTCTTTGAAACACAATTTCAGTCTCATCTTACATCACTTTCAGAGATGCTTTGATCATCTTCCCATGACAGAATTTGTGTGTGTGTCAGAGGAACAGTAAGCAGGGAAAAGGGAGGGGAAAACCCCATAAATGCAACAATTATTGTTGAACTGGTACTACTGCTAAAACTGCTCATCTCAAGGCAGTCTTTGAGTTGTCATATTTTAAATAATAACACACTTTGGATATTTTTGTTTAGGTTTTTTCTCTTTTGACCTTACAGCTCTATCAATACCACATTTTTCAGCTTTTCCTTGCTACTGTGGGTCTAAGATTCATTGTTACTTGAATGGTATTTGACAGGCTCACGATTTCTCAAGCCAGAAATACAGAAAACTGCCAAAGTTTGAAGGTTTGATACTGGAAACAAGAGTTAGTTGTGCTGTAACATATATCCAGAGTACAAAGAAATAGTAAATTAAAAGCTCTCAGAAATTACAGCACTGTTTGCAATTCATACAAATTCAGACCTAGGGCTAAACACAAGAACAGAAAGAAGGATGGTTTCAGTTGGGTATTGTGGGCAGTCTGTAGTAGCAGAGGTATGGTAGGAAAACTCTCCAGGTAGATCATTTTGCCAGAAGTATTTGTAGCATTTATACACTGACAAATTGATTAATTACACATTTTTATCCAAAGCAGGTTAAATTAAAAAAAATTAGAAAAATTGTTGACTTTAAGAACATACTTTAAACCTAATGTCTGACAAGCAAGACCTGCCCTGTGACCACTTCTGATGATTTTTAGTTCTCGCTGCATCTGCTACGGTACCACATATTGTAAAGAGTGAGCTCCTGTGTACTGGAGGGATAGAAACCCTGGGAGCGGGATCCCTGTGTGGGATCAGCTGGGGGCACGTTTAGTGCCCTCCCTGGTAGTGCCCATTCCTTTCTCAGCCCCTGCGAGGTCTTTGTCTCACTGCCTACGGCTGGGGCAGCTCTGGGGGACCCTGTCCCCTCCACTCCCAGGGGATTGGGGCTGGGGCAGCTCTGGGGGTCCCTGTCCCCTCCACTCCCAGGGGATCGTGGCTGGGGCAGCTCTGGGGGTCCCTGTCCCACACCGCCCGTCCCGCACCGGCTGCTGCGGCCGCAGCTCTCGGGAAATCAGCTCTCTCTCTTCCGTCACGTGAAACTCCTGCTTGGGCAACCCGGCTGGAGCAACAACCACCCACGGGAAGGAAAGTGTGATTTGCGTCTGGGCCGGGCCTGACGTCAGGCGGGGCAGGAAGGGCAGCTGGGCCGGGGATCGCGAGCTGTGGCGCTGGCGCTGCCCCGGCAGGAACCCGGGACAGGCCGGGCAGGGACAGGGACCCGCAGGAGGGGGGGCTCCGGGACACAGTCCGGCCCCACAGCCCGCCCAGGGGGCCGAGCCGAGCGGGCCGGGGCCGGGGCCGGGGCCGGAGCTGAGTCTGAGTCTGAGTCTGAGTCTGAGCGTGCCCGGAGCGGGGCTGGGACTGCCCGGAACGGGGCCATGGCTCTGCCGCCGCCCCTCGCCCTCCGGAGCGGCTCGGCCCCGGCGCTGTACATCCACAGCATGCCCGCCTGGGTGCTGGAGGATTTCTGCCACAAGATGGACTGCCTGAGCGACGGTGACTGGATGCGGTTCGGTGAGGCGGGGCCGGGGCCGGGGCCGGAGCGGGGTGAGGGCCGGGGCGGGCGGACCCTGCCCGGCGCTGGGCCTGGCCCGGCCTGTGGAACGAGGAGTTCGGGCACCAGTCTGGTTTGGTTTGGCACACAAGGGTGGAATTCCGGATTGCTGGGCTCCCTTGGCGTCTCCCGTGCGGTCAGGCTCCTGCCCTCTCTCCCCAGTCACACCGCAGCTCCTGCTGCTTCTCACTGCCTGTCTGCACATCATCCCTAGCACCTGCTCAGGTGTTCTGGTTTTCCCCTTCTTCCTTCTCTTCACGTACACGTCATTTATCTCCTCGTACTTTCTGTCCGTATTTTTCTCGCACCTGGCAATGTTCAGTCAGTAAGTACAGAAAATGTAATCCTGAGTTGGTTTGGGGGTTTTTTGTCTGTATCCAGTCCACACAATTCTCACCTGACTCTTTTCTTGGCACATACCTTCCTTTATTTGACTCGATTTAATTTCATTCAAGACTTCCCTAACTGTCTGCTGAATAAGCTCTTACCCCAGTTGAACTTCCTGATAGAGGGTAGGATTCTTATCTACTACTTTCAGATACATAAAAATGTGTTTCTGACATCTCCTAAAACCAGCTCAGGTGGGAACTGGGGCTCCTTTGTCTCCACAAAGCCCAGCCCAGCCCGGGGCCGCTCTGGCTCTGGCACAGCTGTGGGGTGTGGGATGGAGCAGAGCCAGGGAGGGCACAGGGGGTGACCAGCATGGTCATACCTTCAGGAACTGGCATGTGTTCTGTAGGTCAGCCTTGGCACATGATCTCCTGCTCCTAAAACTGGCTGTGATTCCCTGATAACGCTATCAGTGTGTAACTACCACCCAGGTGATTCAGTTGCTGTTTGGGAATGCAGCACTGGGATTTGGGAATGCAGCCACACCACTGACTGCTGTCACCTGATTTGGGAGAATCACACCAGGAATTTAATCTGAACTTACTTTGGTACAAAGTATTAAGGAGAAAGAAGATTACAGGGAAAATATGGTGAAAAGTGTGACTGAGTTTTCTTTTCTAGTGTCTGTGATGTAACAATATTTTTTCCAGAATAGTCAAAGGAAGAAAAGGGATATCTTAGTTTAAGAACAGAATTTTCTTCATGCCCGCATAGCTGATTTATTGCAACCCTTTTAAAGCTGTGCAAATGCAAAAGTAAACTTGCTTGTTTACTTGCTTGCCCTGCTGTTTTTTTCTAATTTTTAAACAGTAATATCTGTTCTCTCCCACCAGCCTCCTACGTGATCACTGATCAAACCGAGCTACGGAAAATCAAGTGCATGGAGAAGACAGGGATCAGCATCACGAGAGAGCTGATGTGGTGGTGGGGAGTGAGACTTGCCACAGTGCAGCAGCTGCTGGACCTGCTGCAGGGGCTGCAGCTCTACCGAGCAGCTCAAGTCATCCTGGACTGTGAGTAGTTGCCCTTCCTCCTGCAGGGCTGTGCTGCTCCCCACAGCACCCAGCCTCCCCCCAGCACATCTCCCGTGCTTGCTGAAGAAACATTTTGTTGGGAGTCACATCCTCAAATTCTAAAACATCTCTGCTGATTGTGATTTTCTACTCTTTAAGTAAAATTGTGTGGGAGGGAAGAGGTGACACAGGAGGACTCAGTGGTCCCCCCAATTCCTCACCTCACCTTTGTAGTGCCCATCTTGGGCCTTGAGGCAGGTGCCAGGGAGACAGACAGGCTGTGCCCAAACCTGGGCTGGGCCTTTCAGGAATCAGAACACAGAGGGTCTCTGCCCTTCAGGCAGATCTTTTGCACTTCACTTGCCACAAGCTGCAAAAACTGAGCGTTTTCCCCCGTTAAAAATAAAACCCAACCAACTTCCTCCAGGCTGGAGGAGTAATGCTTTGGAATTCCTAAGGAAAAGCTTGGCTTCTCAAAATTGCAGTTGGCTGATGCAAGGAAACAGATATTTATAGTTATACCTGTGGGCTAGAGAGTGAACAGGGAGAATAAACACTGAGAGATCGTGACAAGAAATGGGCACCCTCCATCCAGCTGAGTGAGCTACTGAACTGCTGTGATGGATTTAACAGCCCTGTGTGACATTGGGCTGCTCTGTGGCTGCAGGGGAGCTCCAGGTGACTTTGGTTTCACTCTGCATTCTGTAAAGCAACATGAATGCTGGATAAAGAGGGTTTAAAAGAGGATGGAAAAGTCCTGTGGAGTGATCACTTTTGAGTTACGATTCTGGATGGGCAATACTAATTTCGTCCCAGATCAATTCAAGTGCAAGAAATTGCAAAAGTACAATGAAATGATGTTTTTAAAAGCTTCTTACCATTGTCTTTTATATTGAGGTCCCTAGCAAAGCTTCATGTTAGTGTAAGTGGCAGAAAGTCTGGATTATTTTGTGGTTCTGGCATGTGGAAGTAGTTAACCTTTTCTGGAATTAACCCAATATGGGCATTTCACTGTGTGCTTACTCACAAGCAGAAGGGATTTCTGTAGGCTTAGACCAATCTTTCAAGTTTTTACCTACAATTTCTGCTTTTTTCTCCATATCTGAATATAGGTGATTCCTCTGGGGCTGATATGGAGCATACATTGCTTGTTCTGTTGGGCACTTTAGAAAACATGGTGGTCCTTACATCACCATAATTCCATTCATTCCAACTTAAAGGAATTAGACACAGCACACAGGGAGATGTTTTGCTGGAAGATTACTTCCCAGGGAGTTCTATCTTACTTCAACAGTTTCTCGCACTCTCTAGTCCCACTTCAGAATGTCCAAAATAATTTTTTTCTATGTCAGTTCTTCAGCTGCAGTGCTGCCCTGTTTGTCTGACGTGCAGGAAGTTGCAAAAGTCATGAAAACCCCTGAAAAGTAGGTTGAATGAGGGAAGTGATTCTAATTTCTGAGACTTCTAGGTTAAACTACAGGAGGAAAAAGCCAACAGCTGTCAGTTTTAACTAAATGCCTACAGACCACCCCATAGCTCATTTCCAAAACCTGTGAATTTGTCATGGTAACAAACACACCTGAGTGTTCTGGGTTTTAGTCTTCAGACCTCGTTTCATTCAAACCTGACTTCATAGGTAGCATTAAGGTGATACAAACCCCAAACAGAACATGCCCATTTCTGCTGTTAGTGCTCCTCAGGTCCTGCTGCTCCTGAGCCTCAGTGCCTGAGCCTGCCCTGGCTTGGCCCCTCTCACAGCTCACTGACTCCTGGGTCACACAACTAGCCCAGATCACACTTGGCTTCCTGCTTGTTCTGGGTACTCCCCAGCTTTGTTTGTACAAGTAAAGCACACAAGGCTGTTACCTGATTGCAGATGCAAACAGAGGCCTGGTGTGTTTGGTTCCAAGATCACTGCTGTGCTTTAGGTACAAAGCTGATAGAACAGCAGGACAAAAACCCCATGTAACAATACCTGGGCTTATTTTCCTTTATGTAAAAATAAAACATTGATTTTAATTTTTAAGGAAATGCTAAATGTATTGCTGATAAAAGGTGCTGGGTAGAAACAAGTTTAGAACTACAACCAGGAAAATACTGTTCTCAGGGAGTAGAAAGGCCTTATATCACCCCTAGTGCACACTGGGCATTTCCAGGCTCCTTTTCAACCTTGGTTTTAAATGCATTTACAGGGAAGAATTCACATGTTTCTTCAGGACATTCTGACAACCTCATCTATCACTGACTAGAATGATTTCCTGGTCACTGATTAGTGTCAGGCTCTCTTTTCCCTGGCAATCCTCATTTTGCTCTTGCTGTTTTGCAGGGACATCAACCTCCAATGTTACCAGCCCTAAGAAAGAGGAGCCGGTAGAGCCACCCAGACAGGAGATCGTGTCTGCACCTCCCACAGAAGGGAAAAGGAGAGAGAAAGAAAAGGAGATAAGCCTGTTGCCATCACCAGCCTCCTCACACCTGGGAGCAGCCCCAGCAGGCAGTAAGTACAGTTCTGGACTCCGAATTTGCTCTGATTGCTCTGACATGAAATGGCTGCGCAGGCAAGGCTGCGTCGGGATCCTGCAGTGAGTACACTGAGCTCCAGAATGGGCACACTGGAGGGTTTGCCTTTTCCCTGGCACTGCTCTCTCCTGCTTATTCCTGACCTTAGCACTGCTGCCTGCTCTGCTTTCCTGTGGCTCCCTCGACCTTGACCGATACTGGCTGTATCCATCCTCTGGGATCTCAGGGTGCTTCCCTGGTCTCTGACTGCCCTGGTCCCATCCTGGCTCCCTGCCAAGACATTTCCTGCCCCATGTCCTCTCTGTGCACAGTAAATCTCAGCCAGCAGAGAACCAGGCAGGGTCAGCAGCCCCTCTGCATGGGACAGGAAAGGGGAGAACCCCAGCACATACTCGGGAGAACATCAGCACCAGCAGACAGGGAGCTTCATGTCCTCAGCCAGGGCTGCAGAGAGCTGCACAGTCATCCTGCAAACAGGAACCAGGAGGAGAGCTCCCTGTCTTCACACAGCATTTCACAGTTTGGCAGCTTGTCACAGATTATCCCTGGTCGGGAAGTTCAACAAAATACCCCAGACCTTCATAGTTCCCAGACCCTTATAGTTAGTCACAGACTGTGGCTTTATAAGAATGAGGTGTATTTTCAATGCTCTTATTTCAGTTTCAGGTACTGTTTCTGAAGGAGCCTTGTATTCCCTCCCTGCTCCACCACCTCCTCCAAGAGACCTTTTGAATTCCCTGCAGTTCAGTCCTCCTGTCTCATCAAGTGTGAAGGTAAATCCCCACAGTACTCACTGACTGTAAGAAGGAAAATTGTCTTTATGACATCTTGTGTTTTTTCAGTCAAAGTTTATCCCTCTACCTGTACAAAAGGCCATAGACCTGGTGAAACTGTGGGGCTCAGTTACAGTGGGTTTGGAGTGAATACAGCACTAATGCTTCAGTTGGCTTGCTTATGGTTTACATCTGTTTTTGCCAGTGAGGGACCAGTATTGCGTACTGCATGGCTCGGAAGGGATGGCGTGCCTGCAAATCACAGCTGAGTCTGGAGGACTCTCCCGTGCACATTTTACAGAGGACTTACTGTTTCTGGTTGATCACAGAACAGGGCAGTCAGGATTGCATAGATCTTAGTTTCATTTTATACTTAAAATGTGATTTCTGCTCAAAACTGGGCTAGTATTGAATTTAAGTGTTGTTGTGCAGAGCCTTGTGTAGCTGACAACTGAAAATCTTCCTTCTTCCCCACAGCTCTCCTGTCCTTCAGACAGTCCAGGTAGTTCTGTCCTGCCCTCAGAGTGTTTCCCAGGTCCATGGGCACACTCTGGTCCCATCATGGTGGTTCTTTGCCTGTTTTCTTTGGTTTACTTTGTTTGAGGCTCTAAACTCTTCCACAATAACACGGTTCAGGAGTACCAGCCAGGAGAGTAGATTGCCTCTAAGAGTGCAGTAGTTGCAGAGTTTCTTGAGAAGGAGATAATCCTTTGTTTCCTCAAGTCTGGTGCACATTAAGGTTGAGAAAGCTTCAATTAGGCTACAGTGGAACTGTAATTACAAGGGGTATTAGGACTTGCCACACTGGAAGCAACAAATTATTGTGAAACTGATGCCAGATGCTCCAGAAGTGGATGTGGAGTTCCTACCAGAGCATAAATACATTATGAGGGACACCACATTCTCATCCAACTGTTTCTCAGCCATAAAAATTAATATTTTTTGTAGCTTAAATTAACATCTCACAAATATACGGACTTTTAAACAAAACCAAGTCTGTTTTCTTGTTGTTGTGGGAATGCAAATTGGTAACTGATTTCAAGTTGCTCCTACAATGCACAATTTTTACATCATAACACCATTATGGATCACCAACACCCTAAGGAGGGATTGCACAGTACCTTTCACAGTTTCATTCAGCAATCACAGTGATTGCTTAAGTCATGGAGGAGAAAATATGACACATGAAAGAAGGAAAAAGCATGCAGATTGTAATGAGATAAACTTGTTTCTTCTACACATGTGCAGCCTTGCAGCTCTTCTAGTCCCCAGCAGGAGACGATGGCCGATCTCCCCAGTGGGAGTCTCCTGTGGAGCCAGAGGGAAGTTACTGATGCCACAAACGGTTTCAGCGACAAGAACAGAATCTGCGAAGGTACTTTTGCAGATGTCTACAAAGGTCAGAGGAACAATACAGTGTATGTCATCAAAAGACTGAAAGAGGCAAGTACTGCACCTTTTTCTAGAAGGGGTATGTTATTAGCATCTCCTGACCATTAGCAGTGGTTGTTTCATGTTGTGTGGGCAAGAACCCAGAATGGCTACACAAGAGGAGAGGTAAAGAGGAAATGGTGTAAATAAGTAAGCCTCGATTCAGCAAACACACGGGATGGATATTCTACTCATGTGAGTAGTTCCATTAACTCTGTTCATGGGAGTAACCTGCAGTGTAACTGTCTGCATTGATGACTGCATCAAGGGTGTCTTTACAGTGGTTTTTGTTCTAACTCTCAATTAATTGTTGCCTTTGACTCAACATTGCCATCATACTGTTTCCTGCAGTAGCTCATCGTCTCCAGACTAACAGATCTGTATAAATGCAACACCTTGTGAGTTTCTGTGGACATTCTTTTGCATGTTCTCATTTTTCAGCTGGAATGCACAAGCCCAAATTCCACCCAGAGGTTCTTTCATACAGAAGTGCAGATTTGCTTTCGGTGAGTGGCTGGCAGGGTCAGTGGTGCATGTCCTGCTCCTGGCTGGGTGCTCTGTCCACCCTGGGTGTGTCTGGGCACTGTGCAGGGCTGGGGACAGGAGCCCTGGGCAAGCAGCACAGCTCCCGGGGCTGCTGCTGGTCCTGGCTGTGCTGGCACAGCTGCTCTGCACCCCTGGGGTGAGAGGGCACTGTGCCCTCCTTGTGCCCCCACGGTGTCCCTGCTGCCTGCTCAGACAGGGCTGTGCTGCTGTGGGCTCATGGTCAGTCAGTGCTGTGCTGTCCTGCCCGGGGCCATGCTCTGCTTCCAGCTGTGCATCCAGCTGTGCATCCAGCTGTGCTTCCAGCTGCAGCACACCATTCCAGTTGCCTTGAATTTAGGAACTTAGTCCAGCTCAGGACTGTGTTTGTTTGCACTGCTCCTGCTTCATTTGCTGCTCTGTGCTGCAGGTGCTGTCACATCAACATCCTGCAGCTGCTGGGCTTCTCAGTGGAGACGGGATTGCACTGTCTGATATACCCACACCTGCCCAATGGCTCCCTGCAGGACAAGCTCCAGTGCCAGGTAAGCAACAATCTGGTCTGTGATCTGCCTGTGACTGCCAGTCCTGCCCTGGTATTGAATGGAAACCAATTGCATCTCTGGATTCTGAGAAACAGCCAGAAAAAAAGGGTGCTCAAAGATAATGACTGCAAGCACCAGAGAGGCTGCAGCTCTCCTGGAGTTTGGATTGGGGCTCTAACTAAGCCTTTGGTTTTCAAAACTACTGGTGTCTTACAGTGTTTTATCCCATAAAATACAGATTTTTTCCTCCTTCCTTGCAGGATGATTATGCTCCACTGAGCTGGGAGATGCGAATTAGCATTTCCATAGGAGTCATCCGAGCTGTGGAGTATTTACATAATTTTGGAATTCTTCATGGGAATATCAGAAGGTGAGTGGCTTGGCATATCAGCACTTCCTTGGTCACCTGATAATTCCAGGATTTCTTTAACAGTAATGGCTAAAGCTTATGGAATCTGGAGATCCATTTGCAGTATTTCCTGATGTCCCTTGTTCTGTAGAGCTTTTACCCTTATTTTTTTAACCTGTCTCTTCTAAACGATGGAAGTATATTCTTTTGAAGTTTTGGGTGCTTGTTCTTCCTCTTCTGTCTTTCTACCATTCTCTGTCCTTCCACTCCTATGCAGCTGGCAAAATGCTGGACACTTTCAGTGCCTAACTTTAACTTTAACTTGAGGCAAAGAATTAGTTTTACACTCTTAAAGTAATGACTTGACCAATATTGTTATTTGTCTGTCTTTATCACAGCTCTAATGTCTTGTTGGATGAAAACTTTACACCAAAGCTGGGACATTCTGGCCTGCGCTTGCATTCTGCTGATAAAAAATCAGAGTATGCACTGATGAAAACCAAAGTCCTACAAGCTTCTCTTACCTACTTGCCAGAAGATTTCGTCAGACATGGGAAGTTAACAGAAAAAGTGGATATATTCAGCTGTGGTGTGGTAGGTTCCTTTTTCCATGCTCTGTTGCATTCTTTGGTGCTTCTGCACAGGAAATTGGATATGAGAGCAAGTGCATCATGTACTTGTGCAATTTCATATCATAATTGCCAGCTCTATAACGTGTTGAAATCCTGTTTAATTATGTTCATACTCCAAATATACTTCAGTTTGTGGCAAAGTGAGGTGTATCTTTTGAACAACAGGCAAGTGCTTCTAATTGCAAAAAAAATACTAATGCTGATCATTTATAAAAAGTTGAGTTCTCAGAATTCTTGCAGAATTGCCACGTGAACTGCTACAAACATCACATGCAATTTGGAAGTTCAAAAATAATTGATAATCTCTGATGTCGCCTGTCTCCAGATGTTTCCATTTAAATAAGAAGTTAGTTCAGTGTGATTTCTTACCTGCATTTAGCCTGACTTCCTTCTCATCCTTTGTCTCAACAATATCTATTGTACCTAACTATAAAATCTGGAGGTGGATCTCAAGTCTCATAAATGCCCAGACCTGGCATTGCTAAGCCATCTGAAGTAAAAATACAATATCAGAATGCCTTGGCAGTTCAATATTTCTTTAGTTACAAAACTAGATTTTAAAATGGTAATTCATTCTGAACAAACTGTTTTATCTTTCAAATACACTTTCTAGGTCTTAGCAGAGGCTTTCTCAGGGATGAAGGCTCTGGATGAAGGCAGGAACCCCATTTATTTGGTAAGAAAAAGCAGCAGTAATGAACACCAACACAAGTGAATGGGGTTGCTGTCATAAAATTAATTTTTATTTGAATACAGTTTGATATTTGCTGTACATGGCCTGAAGAAGGGATGTTTAGGAGCCATTAATGTCAGGAGCCTGCCTGCCTTTAGACAGAGGCAGAAAAGATCCTCCCATTTCACACAGTGCTGGCCTGGTTGTATCAGGAGAGACCCCAGAATGAATCCACGCTTATTTAAGAGACAAGGCTTTGTGCTGAAATGCTGCTGCATGTTTTCTGTGTGCCAGAAGGAGGTGGCATGAGCCACCCTGAGAGGGGAAACCTGGCTAGGCAAGAACTGCAATGCTCATCATCATATTTATCAGGTGTTTGTGTCTGGCACTCCTGCCTGGAATGGATGTCCTCACCTGTTTCCCAAGCTGAGGTGAGAGCTACACAATCTCCTTTGACAGGCAGCCAGAACAGCCAGGCTCACCCAATCCCTTCACACCATCTGCAAAGAGCAGCCTCTCCTGCATTCCTTCTGTGGGTTTGTGCTCCTGATTCCCCATCTGGCTGAAGCCTTGGAGGGGAGAACAGCAATTCAGCAGTGTGCAAAAGGGTTCAGATCCTACACTTCTGATTCCTTTAACAGATGCTATAAAGGCCTGTGCAGGAATGCTGCTCTGTAAGTGTTGGCTCTTCTTCATTCCAATGTAAAGAGGCACAAGTCAAGAAGAGCTGGGCCTGCTTTAGGGAACTGGACATTGGATATATGCAGAGAAAACCTCTGCCCTTTTCTCTCCTGTGAAAACAAACATTTCTGTCACTTGCATGAATGGAGATTCTAAACCCTTTCAATCTGTGAACCAGCCATTGAGGAGCACTAATGACAAACATTGCAATATTCATTCCCCGAGATTGAGACAGAAATAAATACTTGTTAATTTTGCCTTCACTAATGCATTTCCTTCCTTTGAACAGAAAGATATGATTGCTGATGAAATTCAAACAGCAAAAGAAAGCTCCCACTCCACAGTAAAAGCTTTGGAAAAGTTGGCTGCCAAGGAGATCTGCTGCAAATACCTGGACAGGAAAGCAGGACACTTGCCAGAAGAGGTTGCAGTGGATTTTGCCTCAACCATCTGCCTTTGCCTGAGAAAGAAGAGTTCTAGCATAGCAGAGGTAGTATCTTAAATACATGACCAGTATTTTAGTCTCCTTGTCATCAAGGTCTAAAGCTACAGCATTCATGCCTTACTTATTTTTGGGAGTATTGACATAGGAGAATATGTGTCAGCAGGGATACAGGAATTACTCTGCATTCACAGATTTGGTTGTTACAAACAGGTGCTTGAATCTATGGAAATGGCTGAAAATAAATTAAAAGAGCATTACCTCAGTGGAAGCAGCACTTCCAGCTTCTCCATGAACACTCCAGAGGAGACTGATGATGAGACTGCCAGTGTGAGCATGGATGTGCCTGCTGCAGCGGGGAAGCAGGAGGAGAGTGCCCAGGCAGTGACCCTGTGCAGTGCCAGCCCCTCCATCCCTTCCGTGGGAGCGCTGGCACCCGACCTGTACTGCGAGCACGTGTCCCGGGTCCCCTGCGAGTCAGACGAGTCCAGCAGCTTCATGTGGAACCCTCCGGAAAAGTCCGTGGAGGAGCTGTTCAGCCATAGCTGCAGCACTTCAGACAGAGCGGCAGCCGCTGCCCCCGAGGCCAGGCAGGAGCCGTGCGCAGGTGGAGCGCAGGAGAGGAGCACGACGAGCGCCAGAGGCAGCGGCGCCGCGGGGACCGCGGGAGCTCAGGGCGCCTGTGCCCCACAAGGTAAAGGGCCTGGGGGTACCACAGCCGGGACAAAGCACTTCCTTCTCCAGGGTCACTTCGGTTCTTCTGCCTCATTCTAAACATGTTTCAGTCTCTTCTCCTTGATTATGAATTTACTAGTAAATCTACACAATATTTTGTAGTTTTCTATCAGATACTTTTCCTAAGCTAGTTCAGTTGCTTGTATATTTTAAAATTTTCTTCCTTAGACAATAGGTAGATTTTTTTATCTCTGTATTTGGACTTTTTGTTTTTCAGCCTTAGCCAGTGAGACATCTTGGAAAATACAGATAAATGATCAAAAAAAGAAGCTCATGGAAAATATTTTGCTGTATGAAGAAGACAAGTTAAACAGTTCTGAACTTTTTGAATCATAAATTGTATGGATTTATTGGCAGTGGACAGCTCAGAAGAAGAAATAAGGACTGTCTCTTCAGTACAAAGATGGTAAAAATGTGCCTTTCATGTAAGGTTAAGTAGCAGATTTGGATCAGAATTATCAGCCCTGACTGAAGGAAACAAAAGTGATCACACAGAGAAGCAGCAGCAAATCTTTGTTCTAAAGCAGATTAAAGAACAGTGCCACTCTGTACACAGAAATTCCTTCTGCCTTGTCCTTGGCAATATGAAAAGGAATGGCAAACACAAGTGCCAAGATCCTTTACAATCTGTTTGCAGTGTCTCAGAAAACATCTCCAGGTAATGTTTGTCTCGTTAAGCCACAGTGCCAGCCAGGAGTTCCAGAGCAAGCACTGAGCAGCAGAAATGCCCTGTGCTGTTATCCCACTGCGTACAGGAATCCTCAGACTGGATGTTCTCCAGTGAATCTCTCCCATTCCCTCTGGCCGCGGTGCTCGTACTCAGTGCATTACCAGGCAGGGTGATCCTTGGGCGAGAGGTGTTCTAAGTAACTTCATCTCACTCTGAACTGCACTGAGCAGGGGGTGAGTAAATAACTTCACCCCTGTTCCTCTGCTCTCTAAGCATCTCTCCTGCCTGTGACACCATTTAAATCCAGTCTCTGAGTTCCCTGCCAGGACTTCTGAGACAGTTTGTTTAATACTTCACAAGTACTTCTGGAAATTATTTTTTCTGAGTGTCCTTTACATGTTGTTAAGGTTTCTCACTGTGTTTCACGTTACAGTTGTGTATTAAACTATCTTTAATTTTGTTACAGGACACTTGAAATACAATTTGTTGTATTTATTCTGGCAATGGTTCAAAGATAAGCTAAGTAAGGGAGGGGACCTGCTGCTGGTTCCACACTCACCTTCTGTTCTCAGAGGAATCCTCGTGGGTGTTGCCCTGGCTCAGCCAGGAGTGGCAGCCTCAGCTCAGCCTCGGGGATCACGTGCAAAAGGAAAAACAGGAGTTTGTATGCTGGTGTATTTATGATCAAGTGAAAGCCCCCTTAAGAAAGTATCACTTTTATTTTTATGATATTTATTATTTGTGCTATGGCTACCATATTCCAGTCTTGTGCAGTCTGGGGAAATACAGAGTTATTATAAACCATGTATTATAAGCGTGTAGCTCAGCTCACAGAGGTGACTGCTGCCTCCTGAGCACAGGGAATAGAGCCTGAAGGGCAGAAATGGCTACAATTCACAGTGTAAGTCAGAGGACATAAAAAATATGAATTATATGTAATTGTTGGAATTGTGTAATAGTGTATTTTCCTGGCTTCACATGATGGTTTCATACATTCCATTTTTGTAGAGTCCTAGTTCATTGTATGTATTAGGATGAGTAATTAAATATATTTTAACTAAAGAGTATTAGAATCATCTTCACATTTATCAAACTAATTTCTACACTAAAAACTGGTAAAATCCTTTAATTATAAGTGCCTTAGATACTGTCTATGTGTTTGCCAGTGTCAGATTTTTTTTAATTTACCAGAATCAAATCAAGACAACATTAGTACTGATGTAAGAAACATTGAGTATATTCAGATTGGTCAATAACTGCTTAATTCTGTAGGAGATTTAATTCAGATTCTTAATGGTGCATTGTTTTCCATAAATATACTCTGGGAGGTCCATGGTAAAAACCTTGGATCTCCTTCAGGAAGGAATGGCCATGGACACAGCACAGACCGGAATGGGAAACCTGAACCAAGTCTGAACCAAGAAGCGGAATTTGTACAGTTCTGTTTCACAAAAGTGCCTTAGAGGCTTCGTCCTCCTGTAACCATCTCATTGAACTGTCACGCTTTGCCTTGGTCCGTGTTAGTTTTTAATACTCTGAGGTGATGATATACATGGTCCTGTAGAGTTACTAAGTGTTTACTGTAACATTTGTATTACATTAATGCAGTTACATAACGGGTATTCAGAGGCAAGTGATGCATTACTATTTACTGATAGCATTGTGAGTAAAAGAGCTGAAAACATTCTCTGTTGCCTGCTTTTTCATGGTTTATGGTACAGAAAATGTCTCATGCACCTGATTTAGGTGAATCTGTGTTCTTTGCAGTCATCAGCAATTGTTAGTATAAACATGTTCGTTCACTCTTCATTCACTGTTAAATAGGTGGTTTTTTCCTTTGAGATGTCCCTAGAGAAGAGTTTCACCCAGAACCGAGCGTGAGGAGGGGCCCTTCCCTTACAATGAACAAAGTTGTAAGAGCAGAAGAGGGAACCTGGCACTGTTTCTGTTCTCCCTTGGAATTTCCAAGGCCAGAGGAAGCGCCAGGTTTGTAAAGCCCAGCCTTGTGATGCACCATTACAGTGGGAAAACCCCCACAAACAAACAAAATCCAAAACAATAAGAATAAAAAACACCTCCATAAAAAAGCCCAAAACCCAGAATATTTTCTGCTTCTCTAATCTATAAAGAATTGAACACTTAAAGGCATTATAAAATAGTAGCTGCTTATTTTGAGGGACTCTTCATTGTTACTTCTTTAAATTTGATGTTACTGTGTAAGAACAGAATTGATTATAGATCAGTTACCCATTTTCACAATGAATAATCAAGTTAGTGGAAAAAGACAACTTTTACATCTTGTAAGGGTCCCAGTGAAAAGATAATTAGATACAGCACACCAAACTTTAACCAAGAGGACTTTATTCTGTTGGTATCTTAACAAAGAAAAAAACAAACCTGAGGTACAGTACAGACGTGTGGCTAAAAAAAAATCTTCAAACCATGGTTTGATTTAATTGATGTTGGTAAAATAACCAAGTTTGAGATCACTGTAAAGCAGAAGACACATGCATTCCACTACTCCTTCTCATCTTCAGGAAAGCACAGAGACTTCCACCGAGCCAAGCATGTTACTTTCAGGAAGATCTTGGCACCATTTCCCTGCTGCCAGGATGGCTGGCACACCACCAGCTAACCTGGGAACTGCACCAGCCATTCCCCTGACTTCAAACACAGTTCTGGCCTTGGAGGGCACAGAGTATTTGTCCCCTTGCACGAAGGCGTTCACATCTCACACCTCTGACAGCCTCCTCCTGTTCCTGCTCAAATGCCTGAAGTCTGACCACTGCATATCCAATCAAATGTGATCCTTAAACCAGGAAAGTGGGGTACAGTTCCCACAGCATCAAGGAGTAGCATCAGGCAAAGTGCTTTGCTTTGCTCTTTACCTTAAATTTAAGGGAATGTCAATTAAGGCTGATTATCAACATACTGTAGCCTGCCAGTAATAGCTTTAGAGTGCTCCTAAAATTGGGTAATTGTTTCCCATGTTCACGTTCAGTGTAGATAAAACCAGTTCTCATCCAGCTCAGGAACACTGCAGATGGGGGCAGTGCTGGCTGGCACAGCTGGGGTGCTCCCTGGGCGTCACTGCTCGTTCTGCTGCCCCTCTGGCACGGCCGACACCCCTCCCTGGCCCTTGTTCACGTCGCTGATACACGCCCAGAGCCCGTCCACCGACTCCTTCCACAGCGTCACCTCAAAAAAAGCAGGAATACCTTTCAGCCTCAGCACACTCAGTGTCCCCCTCCTTGCAGCGACCACAGCCCTGGTTTGGTGACAGCCTGCAGCCATGTGAGGACAGCATGTGAACTCTGCTGGCAGCACACCACAGAAACCAAGCTCAGCCTCCATTTCTGCTTCCCAGTGAGGACTCAGAATGCAGGCAAATAGTTTGCCAGAGGTTACGGTCGTCTTGCCCTCCTGGTCAGTTAAAAAGGGTCACCACCCTTACAGCAAAGAAGACCCCATGACAGCCCTGCCTTTCACAGGTGACAGCAGCCTGTCTGTCCTCTGGACACGTGACATGGCAGCAGGGGAAAGCCAAGGCAGCAGCACTCACCTTGTTGTCTCCTCCAGACACCGCGAGGATGTTGGCCGTGATGGACCAGCTCACGTGCCAGACCACGTCGTTGAACTTGTGCAGCAGCTTCGGCGACCAGGAGTTCCCAGAGGCATCGTCACATGTCCAGATGAACACTCTGCCATCCTGGAAAAGCAGAGGCTGAGCTGGCTGGGCACGGGACACACCACCCTGACTGCCCCTGGAGCTGCACTTCCAAACCACAGCTCCGACACCACCCCTGCCTGTGTCTGCAGGGATCTGTGCTCAGCAGAGCTAAGGGGCTCTTGCCTTGCTGTAGCTCAAGGTAAGGCAGGACAGCGGATGAGAAAAACTACCTACAATGACTTGCAAATACCAGAGAAAAGCTCCCAAAACACTTATCAGCTGAAACATTTCACCAGAATGAGATTTTGCTTTCCAGTCACATGGCAGCAGCTCACTAAGCAGTCTTCCTGATATTAAAAAAAGCATTTATAGAATTATTGGCAGCAAGAAAACCACAGTCAATATGAAGGTTGAGGACATCACAGCTGATTATGAAGGCCAGTTATTAGAAAACAGTATTTTTAGCTGGAAGTGCAGTGAATTTGATCCTGAAACACTAAAATATGACATTAGTTTGAAGGTCTTCCTCCCAGTGACACCATCCTGCTCATGAGGTTCAAAATAAAGCCAGTGTTTGCACAGAGCCACACACACAAACCTTTGTCCAGAAATGCTTCTACTGAGCTGCTGAGTTTGGAAGGAACAGGATCCAAATGCTCTTGTGCACAGACCCAGCCACAGCAAAGGCTGCCAAGAGGACCCGTTCCAGCAGTCCCATCCTTACCCCTCCTTTGCCAGGGAAAGGGGGCAGGAAGCACATGGAAGCACAGGCACTCAGAGCCCCTGTCCCTGCAGGGGGAGCCTCACCTGGGAGCAGCTGGCAATGGTGCTGGTGGGCAAACCTATGGACGGAGCCCAGGCCACGTCTCGCACCCAGTCACTGTGAGCCTCCAGCTTCTGCTCCTCTTTCCACTGACTGTCTTCCTCCCTGCAAACACAGTTACACAGTCAGAGGGCCGGCAGCAGCATTTCTCATCCCCTGCTCTGCAAGGCTTTGGCTTCACAGCCAGACTCCTGGTTCACCCAGACAACACAAAGCACAGGCATTCCCCCACTGCTCCAAAAATCTCTGTGGCTTGAACTGACAAAATTCCTTCCAGGGGACAGAAAGCAGCACAGGCAAAGAGTTTTTGTTCTCATCTCCAGTTACTGTCAGAATCTGCTGCTGTTGAAGTGACAGTGGCAACCGAAGAGCATTAGAAAGCCACTCTCAGAGACAAGATGGCCCAGGGCTGGCACAGACTGCAGGAACCACGGGAGACACTGAGCATCACCAAGGTGTTTCTGTTTCTAAAGCACTTCTCACAAACAGTAGTTCAAAGATGAAACACAGACATGCTGAAAGTATTACCTGAGATACTAGCAGGGACATTCAAAGCCCAGAAAGAGTGTCAGGTCTCATTTGACAACAGGGCACTTACTTCCAGATCTTGACCAGGTTGTCACAGCCCCCAGATGCAAATCTTTTGACGTAGTTTGGCTTCTGACCAGAGGGCTGCTCTATAAGGCTCCCTGGTACAACAGCAGGAGCCCAGCTAACTGCATTGCATCCAATCTAGTGAGTGAAAAACATTACTATTAAAAGCTGCTTAAACAAATAAATGAATAAAGGCTGCTGAGGGGGCGAAGGAAACACAGCACAGTGTCTGGGTGGGTGGGGAATAAACCCATCTCAGAAAATGGGAGTCTTGCACAGTGCTGGATGGGTATCAGATGAGGAAGAAATCCAGACACAGTCTGGTCTCACTAAGGCACTCAGAAAGCCTGGGGTAGCTAAGGAACTGCTTTATGTGCAGATGCCATCCTGGATGTGTGAACAGTGGGGACAGAAACTGCAGAGACACAGGAACATGCAGCTGCTGAGACTGACAAATGCAGGAGTAGAAGGAACCTTTGGTCCAGAGCCCAATTTCCTTCTCCTGGAAGCCACTGCCATTAGCTTAGGAAGTTTTGCTTAAGCAAAAATCCCCACCGTTTGGGGAAAAACACAAGTCCTGCAGTTTTTCCAGCTTCAGTTCATTCAGCTGGTTGGTGCAGACATTCTCAGGACCAAGGCCATTTCCTGCCAGGTAACTTCCAGCACTGCATTTAACAATAATGCTCCATTAACAGGCATTACTGGTGCTGGTTAGTAGCCTTCACCTGTGCTTTTCCCCACTTCATTGTAGTGACTACAAAGTATCCCTGGATGATCTCAAAATAAGTTACTCTTGGTCCCTGATGTTTCACACCATTTCGCTGTATTTCAGTATTTATCCAGTCAGGTTCCTTGAGACACCAATCCCCCCCGAGGTCTCTCCAGCTGCAGGGACTGTGCTGCTCCCAGGGACCAGACTCACCGTGTGTGCATTGCTGATCTTTTTGACGTCCCACTGCCCGTCCCCCGTGTAGCTCAGCAGGGAGATGGCTCCGTCGGAGCTGCCGCAGGCCAGGAGCAGCCCGTAGTCATGGGGGGCCCAGCACACAGAATTCACTGCAGGGAAGGGGAGAGGGACCAGCTGACAGCACAGGGACCACCCAACTCTGACTGGTACAGTCACCAAAGGTGAGCGGCTCTGAAAGCTGAGAATGACTCTGGACATCCTGAATTACAGCAAAGCCAGTCAATTAACATTGCCCACTGAATGACAGAGAACTGCCTTCGTTTTTGGAACCCTTTCAAAGTGAGAACACCAAAAGAGCACTCTTAATGAGGCTAAAAAACTCTGACAAGGGTGGGGAGCACCACTGACTACAGCAAGAGCTGAATGGCAGGCAGAGCATGTGAAGTCCAGACCAGTAACACAGCAAAGCTGGAGACTTCAGATCTGCACTGGGTGGACAAATCATCTGAACACAAAAGGTTCCATTGTAAAACAAAACACTGCACGATAAATTAATCTTTTCTTACTGGACACAGACAGCACTTTCCTCAAGAATTCAGTCCCCTGCCATCTTTATGTGAAAGCTGATTTCTTTGTATAGCAACTCCTGGGCAAACACTGCATGAATCAAGACAGGAGGTTATCCAGGAATATTACCTTAACAAAGGTCCTGTTTGTGCTGAACAGATTTACACACTCAACTCTTTACCCCTGTTTGACAGTCTCTCTTCCTTAACACTGACAGATTTACCCCTATCCTACCCAAATCCCCTCCTCTCCCCAGATTCCCTTCCCAGCTCCACACTCCCATACCTGAGGAATCATGTCCTGTGTACTCATAGGTCTTCTCCCAAGTGCCATTTTCTTCCTTCCAGATAATAACCTTCCTATCATAGGAACAGGAAGCCAAGATATTCCCGTACATGGGATGAGCCCAGGCCACCTGCCACACAGGACCTTCATGCCTGCAAGAAACGAGTCCTTTGGAAAAGCCCAGAGAGCCTCAGTTCAGCTGAGCTGCCTCAGGGCCATCACTGCTGTGAATGGCTGTGCCAGGAGGGGCTGGGGGGGCCTGCCATGAGGAATGGGCAATGCCAACATGGCAAGGTTAGTGCCCTGACACAGAGAAAACAGTGCCACATATTTGTCCTTGCATTAGTACATTTTACTTCTCAAAAATCACAGGTGTCAAGCCCAAGCCTCGGTGCATCTCCCGCTGTCGCTCTGTCCCCTCCCAGCTCTGAGTATTTCAGAGGACTCCACCCTGGAGTTCAACCTGCACCCTGTGCTGCCCAAGGGCAAAAGGGCAAGGTATGCTGAGGCTCCCCAGATTAAACCCTGCTGTGGGGCCAGCTCACCCCCTGAGGTCTGCAATGAGGATCTGCCCTCCATTCCGCACGTCGAAGATCTTCACGGAGCGGTCCGAGGAGCAGGTGGCCAGGCGGGTGCCGTAGTAATCCATCTGGGCATCGTGCTGTGGGAGGGCAGGAGAGCTGGGCTGGGCCTGCCCCTCTGCAGCCCACAGTAGGCACAGCTGACACAGCCCCACGACGGGCACAGCCCCACGACGGGCACAGCCCCACGACGGGCACAGGTGGCACTGGAGCCCATGGCGGGCACAGCCGCCACAGTCCCACGGCGGGCACAGCTGGCACAGCCCCACGGCGGGCACAGCCCCATGGCAGGCACAGCTGGCACAGCCCCACAGCGGGCACAGCTGGCACTGCAGCCCACAGCAGGCACAGCTGGCACAGCCCCACAGTGGGCACAGCTGCCACAGGCTCCAGCGTGGCCAAAACGGCAGCTTCAGACCACCCAGACACACAAACCATTGGCTCCCCCAGCTGCTTTTTCACTAACTATGCAAGGGTTCTGCAGAAGGGATCCAGGAAATTCTGAGCAGTGTTTCAGGAGGGGCTGGGAATTAGTGCTGCTGACTACAAAGCTGTGACCATCATGTATTTTTGTTTCTTAAAAGGTAAAGTGGGAATATGAATACTGGCAGTTTAGTTATGCTTGAAACTTCACCATCACAGAATCACAGAGCTTGAAAAAGACCTCTGAGACCATCGAGTCCAACCTTTGACCGAACCCCATCTTGTCCCCAGCCCAGAGTGCCACATCCAGTCCTTCCTTGGCACCTCCAGGGACAGGGACTCCAAACCTCCCTGGGCAGCCCCTGCCAATGCCTGACCACCCTTTCTGTGAGGAAATTCTTCCTAAAGAACTGGGCTCACCATTGAAATCTCTGCTCCTGCCCACACCAACACACCTGCTCCCAGAAACATCCACAGAAAGGAAAACCAGTTCCATCAGCCGAAGCTGTGTACCCTTTAGAGTGCACATATAGGCACATTATTTCACAGAAACAAGCAGAAACGAGCCTGTGCATGGAAACCGAGGTTTTAAATAACTTCTCCCTTCCTCTGCACCCAATACAGAATGGCAGCGTCAGGATTTCGGACAGCGTTCTATGTCCAACACAGCACACGTGTCCCTCACAGGGCACTCACGTCCCCTCACAGGGCTCACACCGCCCTCTCGCCGCCCACGGGGCCCGGCCCGGCAGCTCCCCTCGCACTTACGATCATGTCCTCGTGGGACGTGTCCACGGTGTTGATGACCGAGACCTGCGGGGAGAGGGGACAGGAGCTGAGCAGGACATCGCCCGGAGCCCCGGCCCGGCCCGGCCCGACCGTCCCTGCGGGCCGCAGAGCCGTGCCCGGGGCAGAGAGTGCGGGCAGCCCGGCCCGCGGGGAGAGGCCGCTCCCCGGGACACCGGTGGCCCCGGCTCCCCGCCCCGGTCCCGGTCCCTGTCCCGGTCCCATTCCGCACCATGCTGGCGGCTCCGGCCCGGCCCGGCCCTGCCCGCTCAGACGTGGCACGGCGGTGCCGCGCGCTCCCGTTCCGAGCCCCGCCCGCGCCGCGCTGTTCCGTTCCGGCCGCGCCGGGTTCCGGGGCCGGGCGCTGGGCGGGGGCTGAGGGGGCAGCGGGGGCGGCTCCGGCCCGGCCTCGGGGGGCGGGCGGAGGCGAGCGGGGCACGGACACGGGGCGGGCAGAGGCGAGCGGGGCACGGGGGCGGGCACGGGCACGGCCCCGCCGGCATTCACACCCGCTCCGGGCACTCACTCTCGTCCTGGTCCCTCCCGGCCCCGCCGCCGCCCCGGGCCGACCCCGCCATGGCCGGCGGCTCGTACCACGTCTCCAGCCTGCTGGAGAAGATGACCTCCAGCGACAAGGACTTCAGGTGCGGCACCGGGGGCGGCCTGGCACGGGCAGCTTCCCCAGAGGGGCCTGAGCGCGGCCCCGAGCCCGGACCCGCAGGGCTCCTGTGGCACAGGGCTCGAGCGCTCGGAGCGGCCCGTCCCGGCTCTGTCCCATCCCGGCCCTGTCCCATCCCATTCCCACTGTGTCCCATCCCAGCCGTGTCCCATCCCATCATAGCCCTATCCCATCACATCCCTATCCCATCCCATCCCATCCCATCCCGGCCGTGCCCCGGCTCAGGGGCCAGTGCAGAGAACCAGCGCTCCCTGCCCTGCCTACATTGCTGCCTAGTGGAAGTGGAAGGGTCTTGACAGCTGGACTTTAAGTTGTTACGTATTTTGTGACTGAAGGTCACCATAGCCCAAATGCTGAAATCCTTGTAGTTTGTTTTCCCTCTGGAAGGTGAGGTGGTCAGGGCAGGAAGAGGCAGCCCTGTCTGTCCCTGGGGCACAGACACTGCAGGGACTGCCCTGCTTGGGCTGCTTTAGGAGCCTTTTCTGTGTGATGGGAAAAGGTGCCTCCCTAACAGAACTAAGATACTTTTGTTCTCTTTGTTTATGTCAGCAGAAAAGTTGCCATTGTTTTATGGTTGGGGCCTGTGGCCAGATGTGTAAGGCACTCTATAAAAAGTAATAGAAACATTTATGAAAGATTTCATCCCTCAGCATGTCATTCTCTCAGTATCAGCCTGGAAGGTAATGTTTGTGCCAGACTTGGTATTTTGAGGTATAAAAAAGAGAGAGTTTAGTAATAACCTAAAAGTAGGTTGGTTTTTGCAGAGGCTGCTGATACTTTCAGATGCTAAAATAGGTGCTTTCTAAAGAAGTCAGTGCTGGTGTGGCTGTACAAACAATTTGTTCAAAGAACTGACAGTTTAACGCTCCCAGCTCGATGTGCCCCACACTGGGCCCTGCCCTGTCACAGGGGTGTTGCAGGGCTGTTTGCTCCAGCACACAGCCAGAGGTGCCCCTCTGTGGGAGCAGTTTGCTCCTGCTGCCCCTGCCCGGGCGGATCCGAGTGCAGGATCCCGAGTGCCAGGGCAGGAGGGCAGCGAGTCCGGGGCCGGGGCCGCCTGTGGCCATAATTGGTCATGCTGAGTGCACAGACACCGACCTGAGAGTGCAGCCGAGCAGCTCCTGCAGAATCAGAAATAGATTGCACGCTGGTGGTGTCTTGGGCACAGTCCTGCGGTTTCCTGCTCTGCATTTCAGACACCACAGCAGTCCCTGGTCCAGCATCTCGGTGCTGCTCAGGAATGGGCTTGCAGATGGAAGCTCCCAATGTTGCCTTGTATGTGGGAGCTGAAGAAGTGCCATCAGAGCCTAATTTTATAAGAAGGCGTAATTTTGTAACGAGAGGGAGTGGCTTTGTGGTTCCTGTTAAACATCCATCCCTTCAGACATTAGAAAGCAGATAATACACGATAACCACGCTGAGATTTCTCAGAACCTGACTCCTATACCAGCAACTTTTGCATTTCCTGCTCTCAGGAAAAGAGATACTTTCCAGAATTTCTTAATATCCATTTTGTCATTTTCACTGTTAGAAAACTGACCAACAGTCAGCTGGGTGTTTGTTTTTCCTTCTAAGCTGCAGTGATAACTACTCCCTTGGTTTTGCTCACAGCAATCTAAATATAGCCCAGGGCAGTTCTGAGGTGTAGTTTGCATGGAGTCATGACTTTATTTTTCATTTTTGAGCATGATAGACCTTCTCCATGTTTGGGGTCATACTATCAGTGCTAAATTAGCCAGAAAGAACAGAGCTGGATAGTTCTTAGACCCCAGACTGCCTTTCCTAGGCCAGGCAATTGGTGAAAAAATGCACCAGGATTTTTTGTGGCATAGCTAACCATCTTTGTTTAGTCACTGAGAAAAATATACAAACTTTGAAAGTTTTTGTTTACCTGACCCCTGTTAGGGATTTATCTGCTGGTAAGAGAGTAGTAATTCTCTATTCTTAGTTTTTCAGGACAGTGTGAAAGGTTCTAAGTGACTCTTTGGCAGTGTGTTTTCATACAAGCACCAGGTGCCAAGCTCTGTTGTCCCAGGTGATGCAAAATTGATGCATTTGTGTCTGTACATCAGCCAATCCTCCTTTGTCCTTTGTCTTTTCAGGTTTATGGCCACCAATGACCTGATGATAGAACTGCAGAAAGATTCAATAAAACTGGATGAAGACAGCGAGAAAAAAGTTGTGAAAATGCTTTTGAAATTGCTGGAGGACAAAAATGGGGAAGTACAGAACCTTGCTGTGAAGTGGTAAGAGCTGGGCAGTCACTGCTGTGTTCCCTGGCACTACTAAAGCCATCACAGAGAGCGTGAGAGCAGAGCCTGGCCCTGGGCACTCCCTCAGACCTCCCCTGCAAGGGGCTTTGCCCTCTCACAGAGCTCTGCACTTTCTGTCTCTGCTGACACTCACAAGGGCTGAACACACAGATATCTTTGTAGCAGCAGGAGGTGATTTTCATTAGTTCAGTGTTTGTATTATGACCCTTACCATTAAAAGTGGCATACCTAAGATCTTCTTCCTCAGAGATAAGCCCAGTTTAAAATTTTGGCCATCAAGCTCCTTGGGTTTTGAAATCCAGTTCTGAATTGCCCCATGTTTCTGTCCTTGATAGTGATGGCACTAAGCAGCTGTAGCCCTTGTGGCATTTCAATTTCAGGTCTGAGTCCTCTTCAAGGGCATTTTCATGACAGTTTGTAACACACTTGGGTTTTCTCTGCCTTAACTCCGAGTGCAGCCTGTGCTGTTGCTTTGCCTTGGACTGTTTCAATATTTTTTAATCCCAATGAACAAAGGCAGAAAGCACTTCTTTCAGTGAATCCTCAGATGAAGGAGTCTTGCTGCTGACATTTTCTTTCCTGCCTCTTTCCCCAGCAAGGCTAAGTGGGAGTGTTCAATCTAGAAATGCCATTGAATGGCTCAGTTCACCCCAGGGTTCCAGAAAGGTGGGCTGTTTAAAGACAAATTTAGGTTCCTGGGTTTTTTCCTTCTGTGGATCCTACTCATATTCCTTTCTTTTTAACCACATGCTGCTTCTATCCCTGTCCTTTCTCTGTGACCTTTAGCCCTTTCTTTTTGATTCCCACTGTCCTGACATTTTCTGGCCCTGCTCCTGTCTCTGCCCGCTTTGGACTGGCTTATTCTGAGTTTTAAAGCAAAACACTTGGGCACTGAGCAGAGGACCAACTTCTTTGCCTGTTTATCTCAGCACTAAGTGCATACTCATTGTGGTGTCTCATCCATCCAGAATGTGATAATGAAGAGGCCTCAAACTGGCCTCAGGAATATCCCTTTCCATGTTAAGGAGGTACTTACAGCAGTTAACATCCAGTCAGTCATTCCCAAGCAGGTGACCAGGATCTCTAACAAGAAGTGTGGTGGTTTGAAGAACAGAGGCAGCTGGATCAGCCCTTCATCCTGACCCCTTCTCCTCCCACAGCCTGGGCCCGCTGGTGGGCAAAGTGAAGGAGTACCAGGTGGAGACCATCGTGGACGCGCTGTGCACCAACATGCTGTCAGACAAGGAGCAGCTGCGGGACATCTCCAGCATTGGCCTCAAAACGGTCATCTCTGAGCTGCCACCAGCTGCCGCAGGTACACGGGCTGTGCCTGCTGAGGAACAGGGAATCCCAGCTTTGGGAAGGGGGGGAAAATGTGCAGTTCAGAGCCATAAAGCTACAGATTCCTTACCTGCCATATGCCAATAGTGAAATACAGAGGAGAGACAGTAGAAGCTGAGGCACCAATGTGATGAAAGATGGGATGAAATGAAAACTTGAGCTGTGTTTGGAACTATGTATCCCAAAAACACAACAGGGGGATAGCTGAGGTTCCTTGGGATAGGAATTTCCTCTGCAGCCATCTCATGTATCTGTCCTGATAGGTCTGCCAGGGGTGATTTCTTTTTTCAGTGTAGGAGGGGGGATTGAATGGTTCCCAGCAGCAAAAAGACTCCTTTCTAACTGATAGCAGGGAAAAATCTCTCTCTTACAGGCTCCACCATGACAGCAAATGTGTGCAAAAAGATCACAGCCCAGCTGACAGGAGCCATTGGCAAGCAGGAGGATGTGTCTGTGCAGCTGGAAGCTCTTGACATCCTGTCAGACATGCTGAGCAGGTACCAGAGGGTTTCATTCTGGCAGCTGTGCATAGCAGGGAGCTGCAGGGATGTGTCTGCTTTTGATTTCTCTATTTCCCTCATCCTACTGCTGGGACTTAAAAACACAGTACTTGGGTTGGCTGCTCCTGGGGAATAACTGAGCTGAGCAGGTCCCCAGCAGGGACAAGAGACAACATTCTGAGCCTTTCTGTGCTTGGGAATGGCAGTGCCACTGGTGGTGGATCCCACAGAGGCTCAGCTCATAAAAACATGAAGGGTGAGGGCAAAGCAGGGAGGTTTATTTTTGCCCATGATCTGATCACACATACATTTTTTTTCCTGGCTGCCTCTCTTTCTCTTGTTGCATAAGTCAGAGTGACAGTGTCATATGTCATCTGCATGCAGGAAATTGTTGACAAACCCCCAGGTCATCCAGAAGGACGTAGTCAAAAACTCCTCTATGATAGAGACAAATAGCCTCTCCCTGTGCTTCACAGAACAAGTCAGTGTTCAGACCAAAATGCCAAGTGCAGGCTTCTCCCCCTCCCCACAATGAGCATGAAGTCTCCATAGCTGAAGGATTTTTACATTTGTTGCTGCCAAGAGGGCTTTTTCTCTGAGTCTTGGACTTTCAAGCTCTGCCTTGTTCTGTTGGTTGCAGACTGGGGGGAACACTCTGCTCCTTCCACTCCTCCATCCTGACCTGCCTCCTGCCCCAGCTGACGAGCCCCAGGCTGGCTGTTCGCAAACGGGCCATCATTGCCCTGGGGCACCTGGTCTTGACGTGCAGTGGAAACATCTTCTCGGAGCTCACAGAGCATCTGCTGGCTGAGCTGAAGAGGAACGAGTCTACATCTACCACCAGGACATACATTCAGTGTGTGGCTGGCATCAGCAGGCAGGCTGGGCACCGTATAGGTAGGAGCAGCAGCTTGAAATGGTGCTGGGAAGTGCACGTGCGTTGTAGAGCAGCTCCTCTTAGTGATGAGTGCTCACTGTTCCTAAAGCGTTAGTGGGTTGTGCTCTTTGATTCCCTCTGTGACTTTGGCCTGGCCCTCTGATCTCTGCTTGGAAGGGAGGAGACACCAGAGTATTTCTCTGGCTGCCCTTCCAGTGACTTCACCTCGAGATCTTGCAGTGCTTCCCTGCTCTGAATTAACACCTCTGTGAATTAAGTCAGTTGATTCACCCCATTTTAAATGAGAGGAGAAATGGAGGGCAGCATATTTTATTACTTGTCTAAAAGACCTGCCAGAGTTGAGATCAGGTCCTAGAAGATCTGTCCTAGAAGAGCTGTTCCCATGACTGAAATGCCAACAAGGGGCTGCAAACAGGGAGCAGGGGTCAGCTGCTGGAAACCAGCCTGGCTGGGTTTGGTGGGCTGCTGGCTCCTTGCCCGTGCAGTCCAGGGCAGGAATGCTCTGCCATGCACAGGAGGGATGTGGCAGGTGCATGAGCTGTCAGCTGCTTGGGTGAGTGAAGGCTGGAATGTTTTTTCACTGCTGCTTGCTTTGTCCTTCCCAGGAGAACACCTGGAGAAGATAATTCCCCTGATTGTTCAGTATTGCAATGTGGACGACGATGAGCTGCGGGAGTTCTGCTTCCAGGCCTTTGAGTCCTTCGTGAGAAGGTGTGTGCCCCTGGGGACACCTCTGCACCAGCAGGGACTCCGTGTCCTCCTGGAAACATGGAAATGTAAATTATGTGAAATATGTAAATACCCACACATTCAGCATCCAGGGAGGAGGGCTTTACTGCCTGTGTTCCTGTGGGAATGACAGTTCACATGTGAAATCTCTTCTTCTACACAGGCAGAGTTACGAGCTGCTTTACCTCAGCATGTGAGGGTGTCCTTCTGTATTGGTTTTGCAGGAGTGGGAGTTTTCCTTGTCCTTGGAGGGTTCCTCAGCCAGAGGGAACTGCCTTGCTCCTGATCCATGGAGGGAGCTGGAGGCAGGAAGGAGGCTCAGGCAGAAGAGCTGCTGAGGTGCAGCTCTCCATCTGTTTGGTCAAACATTTTCTGCCTGGAAAAGGAGCCCTAAAGAGCTGCTGAGGTGTTCTCCCAGGAAGGGAGGATTCAACCAGGGATTGAAGGCAATTGATTTATTTTTCCTTATAGAAATTAATGCATCCTCCCCTGGGGAATGTGGCCATGCTTTGTGCACAGCAGGAAGGGGCATCTCTGGTTTAACTCACGTTAACAAAATGTTCAGATGGTCTGTGAAGCACTTTGGGATCCTTTTGAGATTATCTGGATAAGTAAATGAGCTTAGTCTTTGATTAACTCTTAGGAATTTTATTTGTCCTGATAGGTGCCCAAAGGAAATCGACCCTCACATCCCGAGTGTGATGGCGCTATGTCTGAAGTACATCACCTTTGACCCAAACTACAACTATGATAATGAGGAAGAGGAAGAGATGATGGAAACTGAAAATGGGGAGGATGAAGAGCAAGGTGCCTGCTTGTGAGGATGGCTCTGCTCAGCAGAACACAGGGTTAACATTTGTCCCCTTCCTGCTGTCTCCTGCTGGAGAGGGCAGCTCTGAGGATCAAGTGATCCTCCAGCTCCAGTTCTATCATAATGGTGCACCTGTTTTCCCTTGTTTTGTTTCCAGAAAGCGATGACGAGTACAGTGACGATGACGACATCAGCTGGAAGGTGCGCAGGGCTGCGGCCAAGTGCCTGGAGGCTGTGGTCAGCAGCAGGCACGATCTCCTGCAGGACTTCTACAGAACTCTTTCCCCAGCCTTGATAAGCAGGTTCAAAGAGAGGGAGGAGAATGTCAAAGCTGACATCTTCAGCGCTTACATCTCCTTGCTGAAGCAAACGCTGCCCACCCAGAGCTGGCTGCACACTTCTGATGGCTCCAGCAAGGGCGATGTTCCCCTGACGATGCTTCAGAACCAGGTGGGTGAGCACCTGGTAACACACAAAGCAGTGAGGACAAGCAGGTACTGATGATTGTGCCAGGTGCAATCCTGTGGCTAGCAGGAGGAGCCCTGGGGAAAGCAGCCACAGGGAAACAGATCCAGAGGGCTGACTCTTTAGTGTCTGTCTGCTGCCATTCCTGTGGAGGGAGTGCTGAGGCAGAACAGGAGCAGGGGTGCACAGCTGGCACTGCCCCTCTGTCAGCCACTGGCACATGTGTCCAGGCTGAGGCAGGTTGGCCTCTGGGTGAAGGGTCAGGCTGATGCCTTACAGTTACTGCAACTGCTGCTCAGGAAGCTCACTGAATAAACTGTTGAAGAAATGCTCCAGAATGAGGCCCTGAGAGTAGCTGAGATGGTGAGGTGTCCCTTTCTCACTTGCTTCTCCAAACTGCAGGTCCCCAACATTGTCAAGGCCTTGCACAAGCAACTCAAAGAAAAGAGCATCAAATCAAGACAGGGTTGTTTCAGCCTCCTGACAGAACTGGCCACTGTTCTTCCTGGTTGCCTGGCAGATCACATCCCTGCACTTGTCCCCGGTAAGCTTGTCCAAGGTCTGGGAAGAAGGAGTAAGGTTGGCAAAAACTGTTCCAAACACATGTGTTCCTTGCCTGCCTGTTCCAGTTTTATTCCTGTATATTATTCTGCTCAGCATCAGGACATACACATCAAGTTCTGCTCTGTGGATGTGCTGAACAGCTCCCAGATTAATCTTGGCTTCTGTCTTCACTGGCAGCCAGGATAAGAACATCAGGTTCATTTCTACAGTCCCCTGAGGATGTTTTTGGGATTGCCTATTCCAGCCTCCTTTGAAAGGTGATCCTTTGAAAACTAAAGTGACATTTTCTTTTATAAAAGCCCATGGCATTTAAAAAATTTTCTTTATATTGGCTGATTATTTCATTTGCACCACCAACATTTTTGTCTTGACTTCTGCCTGTGGGCTCTTGAAGCGTCCCACTGCTGGAGGGCTCAGGTCCTGCCTTTGCTTTGGGTGTGACCGTATAGTGAATATAAGAACAGCCTCCTGTGACTGTCCCTGGCCGGATCCATGCACCTCCCTCTTTGGGAAAAACATAACATCAGTCACTGTTGTTTCCTTTGCACAGGTATTGTTTTCTCCTTGGCGGATAAAACCAGCTCCTCCAACATGAGGATCGACACGCTGTCCTTCCTCCACGTCCTTCTCTGCAACCACAAGCCAGAGGTATTCCATCCTCATATCAAGAGCCTGTTGCCTCCTGTTGTGACCTGCATTGGAGACCCCTTTTATAAGATCACATCAGAAGCTCTGTTGGTAACTCAGCAGCTTGTGAAAGTTATCAGGCCTTTGGACAAATCTTGCACTTTCGATGCCAAGCCCTATGTGAAGGATGTTTTCCCTGGTACTCTGAAGCGGCTGAAGGCAGCTGACATTGACCAGGAGGTGAAGGAACGTGCCATCTCCTGCATGGGACAAATAATTTACAACCTGGGAGACCATTTAAGCACTGATCTCCAGCCAACCTTGAAGATATTTCTGGAGAGGCTTAAAAATGAAATCACTAGACTGACAACAGTCAAAGCATTAACCTTAATTGCTAGTTCTCCACTTAAAATAGATTTGAGACCCATTCTGGGGGAAGGTCTCCCCATTCTAGCTTCCTTCTTGAGAAAGAATCAACGTGCCTTGAAACTGAGCACTCTGACTGCTCTGGACATCCTGGTAAAGAACTACAGTGACAGCCTCAAGCCTGCCATGATCGAGTCTGTGCTAACCGAGCTCCCTGCCTTAATTACCGAGAACGACATGCACGTGTCCCAGGTGGCCATCATGTTCCTCACGACTTTGGCCAAGGTGTATCCATCCTGCATCTCCAAGATCAGCAGCTCAGCCCTTGCTGAAATCTTACAGCTTGTCCACTCCCCTTTGCTCCAGGGAGGGGCTCTGAATGCCATCATCGCCTTCTTCCAGGCGCTGGTGCTGACGCAGACAACGGCCGTGGGTTACGCAGAGCTGCTGAAGCAGCTGACGGCACCCATGTACTCCTCGCTAGCGCTGCACAAACAGGCGTATCACTCCGTGGCAAAGTGTGTGGCGGCCCTGTCCTCGGCCTGCCCCAAGGAGGCCCCTGCAACAGTGAGCCAGTTCATTCAGGACGTGAAGAGCCCCAAATCCAGCCCTGCTGTTCAGGTGCTGGCTTTCCTCTCCCTGGCAGAGATGGGCCGTACCACGAACCTCAGTGCTCAGAGGGAGCTCAAAACCGTCATCCTGGAAGCGTTTGCTTCCACCAGTGAAGAGGTGAAATCCGCTGCCTCCTATGCACTGGGGAACGTCAGTGTTGGGAATCTGAAGGAGTACCTGCCCTTCATGCTGAAGGAGATTGGGAGCCAGCCCAAGCGACAGTACCTGCTGCTGCACTCCCTGAAGGAAGTGATCAGCTCCTCCCCAGCCGACAGCCTCACACCATACGTGGAGGATATCTGGGCTCTGCTCTTCAAGCACTGCGAGTGCTCAGAGGAAGGGACACGCAACGTGGTGGCAGAATGCCTGGGGAAGCTGACCTTGGTGAACCCTGCTGAGCTGCTGCCCCAGCTGAGGAAACAGCTGTCAGCAGGTAACGGATGGCGATGGCCAGAGCGGGGAAACGCTGCCTTTTGCTGGAAATTCTTCTTGTAAACTACTGGTGGGTACAGCTGTCAGCAGGTAACAGGGATGGTGATGGCCAGAGCGGGGAAATGGTGCCTTTTGCTGGAAATTCTTCTTGTAAACTACTGGTGGGTACAACAGGGAGCAAAGCCAGTCTGAGGCATGAGCAGGAAATGAAGGACCTCTGCAAGGGGGATCAGAGGAACACTGGTCTGCACAAGGGACAGGAGGGTGTTGGAACAGGGACTGCACATGGAGATTGTGCAGGAGCAGATTTAAACACAGAGTTTTTAAGGCAAATGCTCTGTTCTCTTACCTCTTCAACATGTGTGTAAGGGAGCCAAGGGCAGAATTTGTGCTACAGTTACAGCAGTGATTTTGTCTGTTGCTCTTTCACTGTTTTGCTCCCCCCCTTTCTGCAGGCTCCCCACATGCCCGGAGCACTGTGGTCACTGCCATCAAGTTCACGATTGCAGACCAGCCTCAGCCCATCGATGCTCTCCTGAAAGGCTGCATAGGTAGGGTGGTATGGACAGCAGCCTGAGCTGGGGGTGTGAAAGGTTGGGTGTCATTAACATCTTGGGGATTTTTCACTCCTGTGTGAACATCTAGTCCAGTTAGTGTTGATCTGTATTCTGCTTTTGGGATCACAGAGCAACACTGTCCTGTGAGTCCTTGTTAAATGCTCTGATGCCTTTGCCCTTGCTCTTGGGCATAGTGCATTGTTTTTTAGGGAGCTTAAGTTCCTTCTGCATTTAAACTCAGAATTCAAGCTCCTTACAACAAGGATCTTGAAAAGTGTAACCTATCTGGAAAGGGTCCTATATCTAGGGAGCCCACATATCAGATCTGCTGTATAGAACAGAGCCCTCTGTTTCAGAGAAGATCTGAGGAAGAAACAAACAAAAAACCAACTTCCTTGAATACCAAAGCTTCTGATTTGACTTGAGGGTGAGGTAGCTGGAGACACAGTTTGGTTTTATTCCCAAATGCAGAACAGTCCTATTTTTCTATTTAATATATCCCAAACAGAGGGAGAGAAGGCATGTCCAATGGCTCTGTTAGGCTGTGCCACTGGTTATTTTACCATAGGTGCTTCCATAACCAGCTTCCTTGAAATACACCCTGATATACTGTTAAAATCCTTTAAAAACACTGTAGCAGGACTGACTGGTGC
Organism: Poliocrania exsul; assembly: GCA_035041345.1. Classification (NCBI taxonomy): domain Eukaryota; kingdom Metazoa; phylum Chordata; class Aves; order Passeriformes; family Thamnophilidae; genus Poliocrania; species Poliocrania exsul. The sequence continues at coordinate 385,141 of JAWWLZ010000025.1, read as the reverse complement.
ATTTTTACTGCACAGGCGACTTCTTACAAACTCTGCAGGATCCAGACCTGAACGTTCGCCGTGTGGCTTTAGCCTTGTTTAATTCTGCTGCTCACAACAAACCTTCCTTAATCCGAGATTTACTGACCGTGGTGCTGCCCAGTCTGTACAGCGAAACAAAGGTCCGAAGGGAGCTCATCCGGGAGGTAGGTCCAAAGGGAGCTCCTCCATGAGGTACCTGGGCTTGGCTGGGTGCCACATGCACTGACTTGCTGCCTGTATAGGTGAGATGGAGCTGCTGCTCTGTCTACTCTTAGGTCACACCTCTGTTGTTTGTTGTGGTTAAGGTAGAAATGGGGCCATTCAAGCACACAGTGGACGAAGGCCTGGATGTGAGGAAAGCTGCTTTTGAGTGCATGTACACCCTGCTGGAAAGCTGCCTGGACAGGCTGGACATCTATGAGTACCTGAACCATGTGGAGGATGGGCTGAAGGATCACTATGACATCCGGGTCAGTGCTGTGCCCTACCTGATGTAATTTTCTCGGGGGGCCTGGCCTGCAATGGAGCTGGTGTCCCCACTGCACAGCGTGCCCCTGCCATGCCATTTCCTAGTCCCTGCAACTGCTGCAGCGTTTTGTCATTGTCTGGCTCTGGTTTGACCACGGTGGCCTTGACAGCACACCCCTGGTGTACCTGGCTTTGTAGGAAATGTACCAAAGTCTAAAAGAGGTTTCTTCTGCCTTTAAACTGATGATTGGCATTGGTTCAGTGGGACAAGTGACACTATATTGAAAAAATCTAGCAGTGTTATGGCTGCTGGCCTCACAGCTGGATAGGAAGCATGACATCCTTTTCCAACTGTGATTTTCTTTGCCCTTGCTCAGACTTGGGCACATCCCCATGCTGAGCAGTGCCTATTGTCCCCACAGCCATTGGCCTCTTGGAGACACCTGCAGGCCCCTGGCCCAGCTGCAGCCCTGGCCTGCTGGCTGCCAGGGGGGCACTTCCAGCACCACCAGAGCTCTGCCCACAGCCCCTGGCACAAGCGCAGAGGAACTCACTACGGTGTGGGCACAGGCTGACTTGTCAGCAGCCCAGCCCAGCTCTGAGCCCGGGGCTGCAGGGAGCCAACCCCCGTTTCTCTGCCCTCTGCAGATGCTGACGTTCCTCATGCTGGCGCGGCTCTCCACGCTCTGCCCCAGCGCCGTCCTGCAGCGGCTCGAGCGGCTGGTAGAGCCCCTCCGGGCAACCTGCTCCACCAAGGTAAGGGCAGGAGCAAGCAGGGGCTGCGCTGGGTCCTGCTCAGAGCTGCCTCTGCTCCCGGCCTTCCCCCTCACTGCTGCTGAGCTGCCCACTCCCCACATTTCCCTGGCTGTCACATACTCTGCTGGTCTCTGCTGCTGTGTCGGTTCTGTGCCTGAACCAGCTTTTCCAAATGCCAACTGAAAACAGGGCTTTGGATTGGCAGGTGAAAGCCGGTTCAGTGAAGCAGGAGTTTGAGAAGCAGGATGAGCTGAAGCGCTCAGCCATGAGGGCTGTGGCTGCTCTCCTCACCATCCCCGAGGTGGAGAAAAGTCCAGTGATGGCCGAGTTCTCATCCCAGATCAGATCCAGTCCTGAAATGGCATCACTTTTTGAGAGCATTCAGAAAGACTGTGCTACCCTCCCCATCTCAGAGTCCATGGACATGAGCTAAGATGTGTTTCCCCCAGTGCTCTCCTGCCCTTGCAATGCCCAGCCAGAAACACCAGCTGGGTCCAGCACTGAACCACTTTCCAACCAGAGCCATGTGAGTCCCTGGGCAGCCACAGGAGATACTGGCTGGATCAGACACCTCATGCATCAGGGAACACATCCTTATGTAGGGAAGAGGCTGAAAGATGAGTAGTGTCACTTCTCAACAAGTTTCAAGTGGCATGCAAAGCAATTGCAATTGAGTGTGGTTCCATGAACAATGGGCACTACTTCCTGATATATTCCTTACTGCTGTAAAAACAAGTAGAGCTTTACATGGTTTTTTAATGACTGCACATGCACTTTCTACCCCAGATTGCCCAGGAATGTATTTATAGTGTTTACTAAATAACATGACTAAAAACTGAAATCATATCTTTAGTGACAAGCACCACACCCACAGGCCTTTTGGAAGCCTTCCACCAGTCGAGCTGAGGGAGCTGCATGGGGCAGGGTGGTTGCCTGACCCCTCAGGCCTTTCTTGGAGCTCCATAGTTTGGACAATACAAAGCTTTCTAGCTTGGCTTCTGTTTTTACAGTTTAGACTGCAAAATACCTCAAACATCTTCTCCAAGGGAGGATTAGTGACTGTTTCAGTGACTAACCCTGCTCAAAGCTTTGGTTTGCCCCAGTGCTGGCTTCTCTCTCCCCTTGGAGCACCCTGGTGTTGTCACAAATACCACGAGGGCACTGACCTACCACACTGGTCAGATTAGCAGCACATGCCTGCAGAAGCACTGGTGGTCTGTGTTAGTGTCACAGGGCGAGAGGTGGCTGACAGGAGCCAGGGGGGCAAGCACAAAATCCATACTGGCTCAGCTCCTGTGCTCAAATCCTGCTTATTGCAGGAGAAATTGCTTTAAGGGACAATTTTAACAGCCTAGAGAACAAGGCCACTATGATGCACTGTGGCTGTAGCCATGGAACTGCTGCCCTAGGCTTCCTTTGCTCCTCTTTTAACAGAGTGGTTGATGTGAAAAGTATTTACAGTGCTGTGTGACAGGACAGCTATTGTCTTAATGGTATAAAAAATAAAACACACTTGGGAAACTGCCTGCCCTGAGTACACTGACCATCACCATGACACAGCACCTCACTGTGTGTGTGAGTGCCCCAGGACAGCTGGGCCAGGACTGCTGCTGCCCCTCTTCTGCCCATGCAAAACAGCACCCGGGTTGGAACGACGCTTTATTAAATACAACTGGGCTGCAGGCGCTGGTTACTCGTTCTCCTCGCTGCGCAGTCTGGCGTTGGGGTTGGTGATCTTGATGGCAAGCTGTGCTGCTCTCTCCACAATCACCTTCCTGTTCTTGGAGGACACGTTGTGAGCAATCTCTGCACAGTACGACCTGTCAGAGATAGACAGTGCGTCAGGCTCAGCTCCAGCAAGGCTGAGAGCCAAGGCAAAGCTCTCGGGTTCTGTCCCACACAGCAGAGCCCTCTGGAGCCATCCCAAGGCAAAGCTCTCTGGTTCTGTCCCACACAGCAAAGCCCTGCAGAGCCATCCCAAGGCAAAGCTCTCTGGTTCTGTCCCACACAGCAAAGCCCTGCAGAGCCATCCCAAGGCAGAGCTCTCTGGTTCTGTCCCACACAGCAAAGCCCTGCAGAGCCTCCTGCTGGCACTGCTCGGACACAGCCGAGCACAGGGCCATCACTGCACAGGAGCTGAACCTGATCTGTCTGGCCTGAAGCAGGTGCTCCCCTCCAGAACAGCTAAGCCCGTCTAACGAATGACTGAGTCCCACATAATTGTTAATGATGTCAACTACTGCTTTTATTGCTTTGTAGTGAAAGCAAAAACTGAAAGAGACTCAGTCCTGGGTCTGACCCAAAGCCCCAGTTCTGACCAGTCACCAGTGACATATAACAGCCCTGTCTGCCACTATTTATGTCTATTTTTACCAGGGGTATGAGCTTTCTAGCCCAAAGAGCCCTCTCTGCCCCCACACCAGCAGCAATGAGGAAAGCACGATGGCATCTGTGCTCTTGAAAGCAATGACCTCCCTCCTGTGCCCCCGACAGCTCCACCTCTCCCAGGTGGGAGTGCACAGGCCCCACACACTCACTTGTTGCTCATCATCAGCACTTCCAGCTCTTTGACGTTGTGGACCAGGAACTTTCTGAAGCCCGTGGGCAGCATGTGCTTCGTCTTCTTGTTGCTGCCATAGCCGATGTTGGGCATCAGGATCTGCCCCTTGAAGCGTCGGCGCACTCTGTTGTCGATGCCCCTCGGTTTGCGCCAGTTGCGCTGCGGAACCGCAGAGCTCGGTTAGGAAACAAGAGGGGCCGCAGCCTGGCCACCCGAGGGCAGAACACGGTGCCCCGAGGCAGCGGCTCCAGCCACACCGCCCCGCACAGGCCGGCCCTGCGCGGCCCAGCGCCCGCCCCGCACACCAGCTCGGAAACCCGCAGCGACTGCTCACCTTGATCTTTACATAGCGGTCGGACTGGTGCCGAATGAACTTCTTGGTCCTCTTCTTGACGATCTTGGGTTTCACGAGAGGCCGGAGGGCGGGCATGGCGGCTGCGGGACACGGTGGGGTGAGCGGGGGACATGGCGGGGTGAGCGAGTGCGGGACACGGCGGGGTGAGAGGGACACAGGGGGTGAGCGGCAGCCCCGCGAGCATCAAGTGTCGCAGACCTGTCTTCCCCCGTGGGCCACGCCGGGCCGGCGAGGGAATGGGTCTCGGTCTGCTGTGGCTCTGCCTCCCGCCTCCGAAGCTGGCAGAGCACTGCGAGCTCTCCAGATGCGATCCTGGGAGGTGCCGCCCCCACCGGGGCCGCCCCGCACTGCGGCGACCGAGGAACCGCAGGCCCAAAGGCCGCACCGCCCACCGCGACCGGGAACCGGGGCCTGCCCCGGCAGGCACAGCCCGGGCCGGCGGGGACGGATGGCGCGGGATGGGCCTCCCCGGTGGGGATGGCGCGGATGGGACTCAGCGGTGGGGATGGGTGCTGATGGCGCGGGATGGGCGCAGATGGCACTCACCGGGTGGGGATGAGTGCGGGATGGGACTCTGCGGTGGGGATGGGCGCGGATGGGAGTGGATGGCACGGGATGGGCACAGATGGGAGTGGAGGGCACTCACCGGTGGCGATGGCGCGTCCGCCGCGGGTCCCGCCGAGAGAGGGAGGAGCTGCGCGCGCAGGTCCTTATGGGATGGGCAGGTCCTTATGGGATGGGCAGGCCCGGCAGCGGCGGAGCAGGGCGGGCACCGGACCGCACCGCGAGCGGGCACCGGGCACGCTCTGTCCGGAGAGCGCCCCAAAGCAAGGGTCGGTGCTGCCCGCCCGCCGCCTCGAACCACGCGGCGGGTACGAGCCTGCCAGGACCTGGCGACGCCACTTCCACCGGGCAGGGCCGGCGCTGCTTCCGTCGGGGCGCCGGGAGGGCGGGCGCCCCTGGCGGTGTGGCGGGCCCGGGCCCGATCCCGGCGACAGCTCCACGCTGGGTCCCGTCCCAGGGGCGCAGGGCGGGGGCGAGCGCCGTGCTGCTGCCCGGCCCGGGGAACAGCGAGGGCAGGGCCCCAGCCCCAGGAACGGGGGCTCCGGTCTCCGCTCCCCGCACTGCAGGCACGGTCCGCACTGCACACAGACACGTTTATTAAAAACACAGAGATCAGACATCAGTGCCGCGCTGTCCCGAGCCAGGACAAGGTGAATATTCCCACCAGGACGGGTCAGAAGGGGCTCAGCCGAGGCTCAGCCGCTCCCGGTTCTCCCACAGCCACGCGTGGTACACGTTCAGCTTGCGGTCCTGCGGCTGCACCTGCAACGCAGGGAAGGTTCCAGAACAGCTCTCAGAACATCCGGTCGCTCCAGCACTGCTGGGGTTGGTTTCCTCACCCCGCGGGGTGGGGGGCACAGCCCAGCCCCTCCGAGGGCGCTGCCCCTGCCGCTCCACCCACCTCCTTCCACTCGTTGACGCAGAAGATCCTGTAGGAGTCGTTGCCGTACTTGCCGATGCCGTGCAGCTCGATCGGGTACCGCCAGCGCTTGCTCAGGTACTCACCTGTGGGCAGGGCACAGCCCTCAGACACCCCCTCACCTGCCCAGGGGTACAGCCCTCAGACACCCCCTCACCTGCCCAGGGGCACAGCCCTCAGGTACCCCACACCTGTCCAGGGGCACAGCCCTCGGGCACCCCCTCACCTGCCCAGGGGCACAGCCCTCGGGCACCCCCTCACCTGCCCAGGGGCACAGGACACCCTGGGCACAGCCCTCCTCCTCTGCCAGTGGGACTGGGCTCCACTTTGGCATATTGCAAATGGAAACCTCAAGGTTTAGGTGTTTCCTGGTGAATGCAGGCCATGAATCCCCACAGGTACATCTTAAGCACTTTTTCAAGAAATCACCATGGGAGAATTTCAATCACCTCTCTCTCCTCAGAACAAAGTATTCCTCTGCAGGTTCTGAGCATAGAAAATATTAAAATCATAGAGAGATCCCTGCTGGAAGGGCCTTCTGCAGGTCACCAGAGCAACCCCAAGCAGAGCCAGCAGTGCTGCAGGTGCTCAGGTCTCCCCTGCTCCCAGGAGTCTCCTGCAGGACTCACCCTAGCTGGCACTTCCCAGCTCACACTGGGATCAGCAGCTCGACACTAACAGGGCCCAAATGATGCCCAAAATAACCCACTAGCCCAGTAAACTGTCAAACAGAGGAGAAGCCACGGAGCAGCATTTGGATAGGAGCTGTTTGCCTTTTGCCAGGATAACCAAGACCATTCCAGGTATCTGGAAAACCCACCTGAGAACCTGATGATGGTTTTGGCTCTGAGTTCATAGAGACCGAGAGGTTTGAGCAGCTCTGACATCTCCCTCCAGTCTGCAGCCCTGGCTACCTCAGGAGAAGGGTACTTCTTCAGGAACTCCCAGAGCACTGGAATTGCCATTTTCCCTGGTGAAAGAGGCCTGTGAGCAGAAGGCTGGGGCAGGAATTCTGCATTATTCATGTGCTTTCTTAAGTGAGCTTTTCCAAGGCAAGAGTTACCAACTAAAGATCGTTTAGCACTGACATGAGTTAATATGCACCGAGATTCTTTCATTAATGCCAACCCTGCAACACCCCCAACACTCACACACCACCAGCTCCTGCTACTCTGCTTACCTGAGGTTTTATTGAGAAATATGGTGGCAATGAGAAGCTTCCATGGATCATGGAAGAGTGTTTCTTGGACCAGATTGAAAGGAGAACGTGGAGGGGTCCATTTTCTGAGGGCCTTCCTTCTGGGTTGGCTGGGGCCTGTACAGGGGCAACACAGGAATATTTATTGGACAGGAAAGGATGGATTTACTTATTTAATTGGGAAAAAAATTAAGACTTTTGAAGCAGATTGATCTTTGTGGGGGCACTGCATGTGGATGGAGCCATGGCAGTTCCCACCCAGCCTTTCCAGGGCTGCAGGGGACTCTGTCCCCTCTGGCACAGCTGCCAGAGCCAAGGCTGCAGCCTCCTGAGTCATACTATCCCCCTCCCCATACAAAGTATATTTCCCTAAAGAATACAATACCTTCTTTGCTGTATTTATTGGAAAAATATGGACTTGTTTTCCTTCTCTCCACTTGTGTTCGTGGGACAGACTCTTCTGTAAAGAAATAGAACTTCAGCACTAGGAAGAGGAACCAAGTCTTTTGCTGTCATGTTTCACACACCATTTCCACTTTATGCTGTGATGGAAACAGAAGAAATTTTTGCTGTGCTCAGAACACAAACATGCCCTGGATCCCCTTCAGCTGTCACAGAGCTCTATAGATCAGAACAGTAAGTTCCAGGTGTGACCAAACCTGAATTAAACACTGTCAAATAAAGAAATGAGACCAATTTGGAAGCCAGAGCAGCTCAACCCAGAACAGAACACCTGCCTCAAACAGTCAGGAGAGCCCCTGGCAGAGCACTCTGCTCACACACACACACAGAGATGTACCTGTTGCTGCTGTGCCAGCTGTGCAGCTCGTCCTGTCCCCTGGCTCAGCATCCGCCTCGGTGTCGGATTTACCATCCTGCCTGCCCAGATGCCCCCGATGTGGCTCCTTCCCTGTCTGCAGTCCGTGGGATTTCTCCTCAGGTGTGTCACTGCAGCCTGGCCCCACAGGCCCCTCCTCTGGCAGGTGCTGCAGGTCCCTCTGTGAGCCAGCAGCCACTGCCCTCAGCCGTGTGCCTGCCCGTGCCCTGGGCTGTCCTGGCAGAGCTGTCCCTGCAGCCACAGGCTCAGCACTGGCATCACCCACACCCTGCCTGCCAGACCCACCCGTGTCTGTCTGTCTGCAGCGCCTCCTGTTCTGAACACACTCTGTGCCCCGTGTGCCACAGACCCTTCTCTGCCTCTTGCTCGGGGGGTCACCATGCTTCCTCCTTTCTGAGCTCTTCTCAAGTTTTCTCCTCTGAACACTTTTCCCACCTGCCCCCTTTCTTCTGGTTTTCAAACCCTCCTCCGTGTTTGTGCCTTCCATGACCAAACATGTGCTTTCCAAAGTGGAGGTGGCATCTTCCAGGTGTCCATTCCCAGTGTGGCTGTCCTGAATTCCAGCCGTGGCACCGTTCTGTGCCCAGAACTCCTGCACCTGGCTGTGACCATCCTCCTCCTCCAGGTCAGTCCTCGCAGCTCCTGTGCTGCATCCCCTCGGACTGGAGCGTTTGCTTCCCTGGGGAGCTGTGAAATCAAAATCTGCTGCTTTCAGTGTTGTCTCCCCAGTCCTCTGGAGATACTCCACAAGTGCTCGTTTCGACCTCAGCTTCTTCCCTTCAGGGCTGTGGTAGGAAAGGAAAGTAAATTAGTGATGACTTCAACATTCTCTTGCTCTTTGCTGAAAAAATTATTATGGTACATTTAAAAAGCCCAAAGCACAGGCACAGTTGTCAGGGCACGTTCCTGCGGCCCGGCCAAGGCAGGCACACAGCGCTGCCCTCACCTGACAAAGCACACGTCGATCCTCCCGGCGGTCCTGCCCGTCCGCCGGCGGGTGCTCAGGCGCTGCCACCCGGGGGGCACGGCACCGACACCGGGCACCGACACCGCCTCTGCCTCCGCCGCCGTGCCCGCACTGCCGGCCCGGGGCCTGCCGGGGGAGGGAAGGGAGCCCGGATGAGTTCCTGCTGCGGGGGGCGGCCCAAGCCCCGAGCCCGCCCGGTGACAAACCCCGGTCCCGCTGACCAGCCCCGGCCCCGCCGTTACCGACCAGCCCCGACCCCGTTACCGACCGGCCCCCGAACCCGCCCGGTGACAAACTCCGGCCCTGCTGACCAGCCCCGGCGCTCCCGTCCCGGTGACAAACCCCAGCCCCGCCGCCCCGGAGCCCGCCCACTCCCCAGCCCCAGCCCCAGCCCCAGCCCCAGCCCCAGCCCCGAGCCCGCCCCACCGCTCCCGCCCCGGTGACAACCTCCAGCCCCGGCCGCGCCGTTCCCGCCCCGCTGACAAACCCCGGCCCCGCCATCCCCGCCGTTCCCGCCACCATGTCCCGCGCCCCCGTCACGCGCCGCGCCGCGGCCCGTTAGCCGACAGCGCCCCCAGGCGGGGCGGAGCGCCCCCAGCGGCGCCGGGGCCCGCGCGCATGCGCGTTGCCGTGGCAGCGGCGCGGAGCGGCCCCCCCGGGCAGGGCCATGAGAGCCGCGCTCACCTGGCGGGACCGGGCCGAGCACGGGTGAGCCCCGGGACAGGGGGAGCCCCCGGGGCATAGAGGAGCCCCCGGGACAGGGGGGAGCGCCCGGGGCAGCTCTGAGCAGGCAGGGACAGCCCTGAGGCCCCGGGATAGGGAGAAGCCCTCGGGGCAGGATGAGTCCCCGGGACAGTTCTGAGCGGGCAGAGACAGTCGTGTGAGCCCCCGGGACAGCGCTGAATCCCCGGGCAGGTTCTCGGGAGCCAGACCCACCCCTTGGGGCCACCACCGGTCCCGGCTGGCACCTCTGGCACTCACGGAATGTGTTTTCTGCCTCCTCCCAATACGGGGCTTTTGATTTGTTTGCCTCAGAATTTACGACCTCGCGTTCAAGCCGGACGGGACCCAGCTGATAATCGCTGCTGGCAACAGGCTGCTGGTAGGGAAGCCTTCCTGTCCGCCCTCCTTTACAGCTGTGTGAATGTGATTTCTGCCACATTAACTTATGAATATAACCTATCCGAAATCCTCTTATCTCTACCAGCCCAGCCTCGCAGCTACATACATATTAATGCAGGCGAGCTCCAAAGTGATAGGAAGCTTTTTAATGTTTCTTACCGAGTTTTAAGCTCTATTTCTGTAAGTAATGAGATTTAAGTTATTTGCGTCATCTCATTCTTTCGTGCCTCGCTCAAAGTTTGGAATCCACGAGGCTGCCCCCAGGCCTGGCACAGAGCACGGAGGGCTGGGGCAAGTTTCATTAAAATCTCTGTGCGAAGGGGAGAGACTCAAATCCGTGTCCTGGTGCTGTGGGAATCTTTAGCTCGAGCTGGTGGTGGGTCCCTGGGCCAGCTTTCCCCTGCAAAGCTTTCGGATGGGGCAGGTGTTGGAGCTGCAGGGAGGGAGGGAGGGGTTACAGAGCTGGAGTTCAGCACTGCAGGGCAGCAGGAGGTATTCTTAGTGCTCAAATGGTGCATTTAGTGATGCTCCTTTGCAGGAATTTATTATGTTTAAACATCTAATTCAGAGAAAGATGTTTAACAACAAGATGTAAAAGATAAAAGATACGAAACCAGTAAGATGTAAAAGAAGCTGCCAAAGAAGCTGGTGGGAGTTTTCTTTTGTATGTGCAATTTTTTAGTACTGACTCTTCTTTCCTCCTAGGGTATCACGTTATAGAAAGCTGCTTCTGTGCTTGAAAACGTTTTGTCTTGTATGAAGGGTGTGGTGTGCAAAAAGCAGGCACAAAACAAAGTGCATAATCTGCTGTCCCTCAGTAATTTTAAATCCCAGTCCTCACCCTGGAAGTGTCCCAGGCCAGGTTGGACAGGGCTTGGAGCACCCTGGGCTGGTGGGAGGTGTCCCTGCCCATGGCAGGGGTGGGACTGGATGAGCTTTAAGGTCCCTTCCCATCCAAACCAGTCTGTGGTTCTGTGATTCACTGGAAGATGTTTTGTATAAGTTTCTGTTTGTCTGTTTGTTTGTTTCTCCCCATTTAAACAGGTATATGATACTTCTGATGGAACCCTAATTCAGCCTTTGAAAGGACATAAGGACACCGTGTACTGTGTGGCTTATGCCAAAGATGGTAAATATCACTTTTCTTAGCCTGGTTTGTGAAGTGCACCTCTCCCATTTGTTATTGCCCATTGAAAACAGAGAAGTGGGCATTGTTTTGGTCACAGTGTGTGAGTGCTGGGGGTTGTTCTTTAGTAAGTGCTGGGGGCTGTTATTTGATGGAGGTTTTGGTGCTGCCTCTAACACCCCCTGTGGATCCAAGAGCTGTGGGCCCACTGCTCCTTCGACTTCAGTTTCAGTTCAGCACTGGTTAAGTGTATATTCCTGGGTACTGTGAGGAGAGGGTTTGCCCCAGAGATCCCTCTATCTACTACTCACCTGCCTCTGAGTTTTATTCCCATAAATCTTTTATCCTGGATCTTCCTGATCTCCTGATCCTTCTCATGGTGTCTGCTCACTGCAGACATCCCCTCTGCCTCCACTTCTGTCACGGTCTCCAACTCTCATTCTGTGGGACTCACTCTGGGCTCAGGTGGCTTCTTGCAGCTGCTGCTGTTTGAGTGATGGGTGTTGCTGTGACAATGTACGGGTTTTCCTTGTCACTGTTCCCGTGATCTCCAGCTTGGGGCTGGCAGCACTGGAGGGGTGGGCTGTGGGAGTGGTGCAGAACAGCCATTGGAGTTCCTGTGGCTGGGGAAGAGATGGCACATGCAGGCACTCAGTGTCAGCCCCTTTACTACTTGAGCCTTGTCAGGTTCATGAACTTCTTGCTCTCTCTTTGATTGAGGATTTGGAGTGGAAGTGATTTTTGTACATGTGGGATTTAAATGATCTCCCATTCCTAGGCAAGCGTTTTGCATCTGGCTCTGCTGATAAAAGTGTGATAATTTGGACTTCAAAGTTAGAAGGAATTCTGAAGTACACGTAAGTGATGCCATTCTGTTCTGTGCCTTAAAAGCCAGTTTGATTCTGCACTGCTGCTCTCAAAGAGCATGAGCTGTTAGACTTGGGAGAAGGTTTGTGAAGGTCAGAGAAAATGCCTGGGGGGATAGGGGAGGGAGGAGGAGAAGAACAGCTGAAGTATCTGAACAAGGCAGAAAAGCAATTAAGGGCATAAAAGAGGGTAGGGAGTCGAAATAAATCTCTGAGTTTAAAGGTCTGGCAGAGAACTGGGGAAAGTCAGAATAGGTCAGAATAGAATGAAACACAGTGTGACTGTTGTTATATCATAAACCATAATTCTGGTTCAAAGATCAAATTAAAGATGGATTTGGTGCTTTTGGTACAATTCAATCTTCTGGCTCCATGTTTATATCAGCCCTCTGAAGTGGCACCTTCACACTGTGTTTCTGCCTGCACATTTATCACGGGCTGGTCACTGCACGGGGCCTGCAGGAGCACACTTGGTTCAGAATTTGGATACAGCCTTTGGGCATATTTCACAAACCACCATTGCTGTATAGTTTTAGCTAATCTTGATGAAATACAGTGAATCCTGCCACTTGGAGACAATTTTTGTAAGGTTTATTACTGATTTACTTTACAGTAATAGCAGATTAACTTGATGTGCTATAAACCAATCCAATTATTTTGGCATCTGGTAAAGCTTTCAGCAATCTTGCTGAAAGTCAGAAAAGGGGCATTGAAGAATGATTTATTGAGATCTGATTGTAACTTTGTTCCAGGCATAATGACTCCATCCAGTGTGTTTCATACAATCCTCTCACTCACCAGCTGGCATCCTGCTCCTCTGGGGATTTTGGTATGTCCTCTCCCTTGAGCTTTTCCATTGAGCCAGTGAATTCCATTACAATTGGAGAGCTAAGCCAGCCACAAAGAGGTACAGCTCTCTATCTCCAGAAGAGATGGGACAGAAAGCTGCCTAAAGTTCAGTGACTTTGGACACTGATTTAAATCACTTAAACTCAGTAGGAAAGGACAGTGTAGGGAGGGGCCACAGGATAAAACATGCTGCTCTGTCACTGGAGTTTTTTGCAGAGACACCCTCTGTTATTTAGATGGATTTTTTTCCCATTTACTAAGAAATAATATATATTTAAATGTCCTTCTAGCAGTGGACAAGATTTTGGTGCCTTTAAAGTCCCAGCTGAGTTCTCTGACAGTATTAGTGTCCAGTCTGAGCTCTGGCTCATGCTTATTTGTCGTTGGCTTCTTGTTTTCATCAAGGCTTGTGGTCTCCTGAGCAGAAGTCAGTCTCTAAACATAAAACAAGCTGCAAGATCACCTGCTGTAGGTAAGTTTTAAGGATTACCTTAAGTCATCTAAGTTAGTTTCAATACAAACCATTCCAATTAAGCTCAAACAAATTTTTTACTCCCTTCCTTTTCAATAGCGAAATGTTTTGTTTTTCTTTGGTTCTGTTTATAACCAAGTTCATCTGAAAACACGAAACAGCTGTTCTGGTCTCAAGCAAGTGTCTCAGGTTCTTTCAGTTTATCCATCTTGTGCAATAACAATGAAATTAAGAGGGAAAACAGTTGCAATTTTTGTTTTGTTTATAGAGCTGTTCATCCTCTTTGCTGTTGATGTTGTCAGTTAAAGAACATATTACTGTTGTGGGCAACCTGAAGCAAGAGTTCATTATTGAAGTCATCCATCTGACTGCAGTAGAGCCCAGATGAGACCCCAGGCCCCCTCTGTCCCACACCAGGCAGTGCTGTCTGATTGTGTTCTGATTGTGGCTTTTAAAGCATTCTGGTGTGCTGCCAACACTGCCATCCCCAAAATGGATCTGTGGCTTAGCACATGTTACAAGTGTTGCTAGCAGATGATAGTTTAATTTATTTTTTTTCTGTGTATGTGATAAAATGTTCTCAGTGTAGTGCATGCTGTTGCCATAAATGTGGATTTAGATGCATAAACAAACTGTAGGTTTACTGGCTACCTCTCAGAACTCCCTCTTAGAAATATATTTGAATCTACCATCCTTGTGTGTGTTGTACCCTCCTACCTTCCTGCTGCTTGTTTGTAGTGGTTTACTCTTCCATGTGTGTGTGTTTTCCCAGCTGGACAAATGATGGCCAGTACCTTGCCTTGGGGATGTTCAACGGCATTGTCAGCATAAGGAACAAAAATGGGGATGAGAAAGTGAAAATAGAACGTCCAGGGGGTTCTTCCTCTCCAATATGGTCAATTTGTTGGAATCCCTCCAGGTAAATAATTTCATCCTCCCTTTTTTTTCACACTGAATTGATAATCCTTGGTGCATTAATTGCAGAAAGTCCTGACTTTTAGCCCTGCTGAAACAGGTTAATGCCATGTACATTTACCTTTTTTTAAGTGATTATTTATTGGGGTGTTGGCTTTGCTCCAGTCTGTAATTGAATGGAGAAACCAGGAACAAGTTCTACTTAGAGTGTAGACATGTGGGATTGTTTAGGTTGGAAAAGCCCTCTGAGGTCATGGAGTCCAACCATTCCCTCAGCACTGCCAAGGCCACCACTAACCCATGTCCCCAGGTGCCACATCCACATGTCTCTCAAATCACTTCAGGGATGGGGACTCCACCCCTGCCCTGGGCAGCTGTGCCAATTCCTGACCATCTTTTCAGGGAAGAAATTTTCCCAGTATCTCCCCTGCCCCTGCCCTGGCCCAGCCTGAGGCTGTTCCCTCTCCTCCTGTCCCTGTGCCCTGGAGCAGAGCCCGACCCCCTGTCCCGGCTTCCCCCTCCTGGCAGGGATTGCAGAGCCAGAAGGCCCCCCTGAGCCTCCTTTTCTCCAGGCTGAGCCCCCCCAGCTCCCTCAGCCCCTCCAAAGTTAGGAAGTTCTAGATTAATAGTTACTTGCATAGCCTTAGTTTGTTCTGCCACTCTGTTCCTCATGAGATCGGTGTGTGCTACTCCAGGTGTGAGTGTCATGCACTGGCCAAAGGGAGCGGGCTTGCTAACACTTGCCTTGTTATGAGGGGTTTTTGTCTGATTGTTTTATTGAGATCCTGGCTAGAGGCATTGTCTGCAGCAGAACATTCAGGTTGCCATCTCCCTCATGCCTCAAGCTTTGCTTTACTCCTCTGGAGGAGACTGGGTTTGCTTTTGTGCCCCAAGTTGTCTTCCACAGTTTTCAGTTGCAAGGGGTATCTGCTGTCCTTTCAGTTTGTGACCTTTAACAAGTAGCATGAAGTAAATTCTGCTGTCCTACTATTTGGTTCTGTCGCTGTAAGAAATGTAATAATAATTTGCTGTCGCTTTCCTACTTTTTTTTGGTAGAGATGAACGCAATGACATTTTAGCTGTGGCAGACTGGGGTCAGAAACTTTCCTTTTACCACCTGAGTGGCAAGCAGGTATGTCGTAAGAGAGTTTATTCAAGAGTAACAGGGTATTTCTGAGTCTGTTTTGTGTCCTACATTCAAACTGTTTGTATACTGTTACTTTATTAGTTACATTAACTATCTTCTGTTTTCCTAGCCTTTTGTGAGTTTAGGGTTTTTTAACCATTTCTCCTTCAGCCCTTGTTTCTCCCATGGCAGCTCAGCTGCTGTCTTGCAGTTCTTGTGTTAAAGCCCTTACAACTTTGCTGACTTCTGTGATGTGGTTCGCTGGTCTGTAGAGAACATCTTTGTACTTTTTTCAGCGTTTAAAGGGGTTTTGTGAGTTGTTGCATACTGAGCAGACTGGTTTGGGACTGGAGGGATTCTTTGACATATTTTAGAACTGCCTTTGGAAATCTTAATATAGCCAGTAGTTCTGGGTATTGAAAAGCTGTGCATAGATGAGACAAATGGTATCAGTGGTGGCACTTGCTGCCTTCAGAAAATATGAAACGATCCTTTTGTTAATGTTTTTGATATTTTTTATTTTACTTTCCCCTGTAGATTGGGAAGGACAGAGAGCTGGGTTTTGATCCGTGCTGTGTCAGCTACTTCACTAAAGGAGAGTATCTCCTGCTGGGAGGTTCCGACAGGCAGGTGTCCCTGTTCACCAAGGACGGCGTGCGCCTGGGCACCGTGGGAGAGCAGAGCAGCTGGGTGTGGGCCTGCAGAGTCAAACCAGACTCCAGCTACGTGGTGAGTGAGTGAGTGAGTGGGGACATTGCTCTGACATTTTCATAGTGAATTTGTCACCTGAGGTAAGACCATACATTCCAAATTCAGTTGCTTAGTTTAGACATTCTTGCCGAGGCAGCAGAACCTGAGCAGTGTCTGGGGAGGTCCTAGAACTGCCACTGGAATTACAAATATCCTGCAGAAGTAAAACCTGGGTTGTAAGAAGGATGTAAGGAACATAACACCTGCTCTCAAGTGGTAAGGTGTTCACTGCATTTTGATTTAAAAAGAGAAGGGGAAAAGAATTAAAATGCCAGCTAATAACTTCTGAATTGACCAAATCTTAATTCTGTGATGGGAAGAAAATGCCTGCAGGGCAGCTGTCAACCTGAAATGCTGCACTTGAGTCCTGTACAAGTGAGAAGAGAATCAAAGTGAAGTTTAAAATTAACAAAGAAACACCTCCCACTCCCACCAAAAGCATAACCAGAACCCCAACCAAATAAACCTAAGCCCCCCACCCAGCATGGTGGTCTCTGATGAGATCAGTCCTCATTCTGCCCTGCGGTTTTACCGTGGTTAAGTGTAAGTTGGCTGTAACTGGGATCCATCTATACATTGTGCATGAAAAGGGACGTAGTGTTCATGTCAATATCACACACTTTGCCAATTCTCACCTGCATGTGCCAGTTAACTAAAATTACTCTCTTCCTGTGGTCAGGCAGTGGGATGCCAGGATGGAACAATCTCCTTCTACCAGCTGATTTTCAGCACTGTGCACGGCCTCTATAAGGATCGCTATGCCTACAGGGACAGCATGACTGATGTCATTGTCCAGCACCTCATCACAGAACAGAAAGGTAATTCCAGGCAGGCTAACTCTTCACTCAGTTTGTTTTGGGTTTTAATTAATATCCATCAGAACACTTGGAACATACTCTGCATGTACCTGACAGACTATTGCTGATTTGGCAGTCAAACTGTGGAACACAGTTTGCAGGAGGTGAGTGTGAACTTGGAGTGTGGAGACTCAACACTGACAAGCTTAATGAAAGATACGGGGATTGGAGGAGGCACTGGGAGGGACAGGGGCTCTGAAGGTAAGGTTTAATCTCTGAAAGGGAGGTAAAAATACTATACATCATATTTAACTTTTCTTCCCTTACTTGTAGCCTCAAGAGTTTCTGCTGATTTTGTTTCTTCATACCTGCTGGCTTTTTCTGGCAAGGAATCAAAGTACTGCTCCAGAATGTGCTGTTGGCAAATCATAGAGGGTGATAAACTATGATGGGGATAGTAGATTACATAGATGCAGAACAACAAACATATCTAAGCAGGAATGTGCTTTGAATATTAGAGGTGCTTTAGAGAGATTCAGTTTTAGTGTATTAGTCAGCTTTCTGGGGTTTGTGTCTGTTAGTTTTGTATCAGCTTATACTGTGTTGTTTTGGTGTTTTTTCTTTCTAGTTAGAATAAAAGGCAGAGAGCTTGTGAAGAAAATTGCCATCTACAAAAACAGATTAGCCATCCAGATGCCAGAGAAGATTCTGATTTATGAGTTGTACTCGAATGACTCTGCAGATATGTGCTATCGGGTGAAGAAAAAGATTGTAAAGAAATTTGAATGTAACTTGCTGGTGGTGTGTTCAGATCACATTATTTTATGCCAGGTATGTGCCTTAAAAGCTGAAGTAGTCCTGGGGTGTGTGCAGAGTTGAACTCGGCTGCCCCACTGGCTGGCAGGACATGACTGTCCTTTGGGATCTGTTATAGCTTTTCCAAGGCTGGACTGGGCTGGGCTGTGCTGAGCTCTGCTCTGCTCTGCTGTGCAGCACTGACATGCCAGTGGGCAGTTGCTGTGGCACAGCTCAGGTGCCTCTGGTTCAGTAAAACTGTCTCTGTAGTGAAACTGATAAATTAGCACAGAATCCAGGGGAACTTTAGAAAAGGCTTGGAGGTGTTTGTTTGTTTGTTCATAGCATTGGAAATTCACCCTGTTACACTGACTATTTGACTTTGTGATTTTAATATGTAGAAGGAGGCACACCTGCTAGTATAGATATAAATGTACCACATCAGATACAGATTTCATCTTCACCTCCATGCTGTGTTTTATGTCTTCTTGTGTCCTTAGGAGAAGAGATTGCAGTGCCTCTCCTTTAGTGGTGTTAAAGAACGAGAATGGTTGATGGAGTCTCTTATTCGTTACATCAAAGTAATTGGAGGACCCCCCGGAAGAGAAGGCCTCTTAGTTGGCCTAAAGAACGGTCAGGTAACATACCATGTCTGGTATGTGTCTTTTCACTGCACATAGAGTCTGTTCTGTGCTCCTAGGGGGAGACACTGGGAGCAGCAGGCTCTTTTACAACCTACAATTTTGACAGTCAGATCTTGGGATTAAAACTTAATTACTTCTGCCTCATATTCTCTGACAGTAAAATTCGTACAAATATGTTTAATTTTGTCTGAAGTCTGTTGTTGGAACAATGGACAAAAGTTGAATTCTTGGTGAACTGAGAGCAAATGTGCCTTTAGTGGGTGGGAGGGCTGTGTACATGTCTCCTGGTGAGCACTTGTGAGGGTGAAGGTGTTCTTGAGGTGCCTTTAGTGGGTGGGAGGGCTATGTACGTGTCTCCTGGTGAGCACTTGTGAGGGTGAAGGTGTTCTTGAGGTGCCTTTAGTGGGTGGGAGGGCTGTGTATGTGTCTCCTGGTGAGCACTTGTGAGGGTGAGGGTGTTCGCGAGGTGAAAGTGCTGTGTGTGTCACGCTCCAGGTGGCAGCTGGAAATGTCAAACTGGAGCCCTGATAGAGAGGAAGTTGAGGTCCTGTGTATCTGTTATATATTCCTGTATAATTGTTTAATTAGTGGAACGCTAAGAATGTAGAGTGTGTAGCATCTGATTTGTTTGTAGAGGCTTGCAGCCTAGAGTGTGTTGGGGCAGACAGTCTGCTCAAAAGGCCTCAAACTGGAAGGACTTCCTTAGTCTCGGCGCACAGTTTGTCTTGGAAAAACTTGCAATTGCACACTGTACACTGAGGTTTGTACCTGTTACACTGTTTGTAGCTTTAGGGACAGAACTGTGTGCAGTGACTGTGTTTCCCCCCCCTTGCAGATCCTGAAGATCTTCGTGGATAACGCGCTGGCGATCGTGCTGCTGAAGCAGCCCACGGCCGTGCGCTGCCTCGACATGAGCGCGTCCCGCAGCAAGCTGGCCGTGGTGGACGAGAACGACACCTGCCTCGTCTACGACATCCACACCAAGGAATTGTTGTTTCAGGTGAAAACTAAACGTTGGGGGGGTTTCTTAAAGGAGGAGCAGGAGAGCAGGAGTAATCTGAAGCACGGAACATCCCAGAAGTGTTGCTGTGCAGATATTTGTGTTACTGTCATTTAAGCGATTAATCACATTTTGTAGGACTTAACTGTGAACAAAACCACCCTTTCAGAGGTGGTAGAGAAGGAATGAGAAGACAGGAGATGTATGTGAACTACAGCTGTATAAAAAGCACTGAGACATGACCTTTTCAGTTTAATTTAGAGCTCTCTCTTGTTTCTCTCTGAAGCATTACAGTTAACGAGCATTTTGGTTTTATCATTCATATGAACAGAATTAAAGTCTAAACATCGTTGTTTGTCATGTATTCCTAGGCTATAAAAGGAATCATGATAATGCTCCCTTCATTGGCAGTTTAGCAGGCACTCATTAATGTTGCTTAAATGTTTTTGGAGCACACTGGATAACAAGTATGGAGTGCTGCAAAGAGAGGGTCTGTAACTTCCTTTGTGTAGTGGGCAGAGAAGTGATTGATTAATTGTGTTAACCAACAGTGTATTATCGAGGAATTTGGTTTTATTTTCTACAGTTTGAAGAGAGATCATTAGTAAATCCACATCAAAGGCAAGACAATTACAGTTGTGTATTAAAATGTAAAATACGTCCCTGTGAATCTGTTTAGGAATATACTAGGCTTTAAGATATTAAAAATGGAAATAATCAGTGTGTGTTTGTACTTGCCGGCTGTATTAGTTCAAACATTCTAGCTGAAGGAGGCTATTTCTTAGGAAAGGTGTGATTGCATCTGTTGTAATCCTGAGTTGTTTTGCTCATTAGGAACCCAATGCTAACAGCGTGGCCTGGAATACTCAGTGTGAGGATATGCTTTGCTTTTCTGGAGGGGGATACCTCAATATCAAAGCTAGTAACTTCCCTGTTCACCAGCAAAAACTGCAAGGCTTTGTTGTGGGTTACAATGGCTCCAAGATCTTCTGCCTTCATGTTTTCTCTATGTCAGCTGTTGAAGTTCCGCAGGTAATCCTTTAATCTCATTAAGTGTTGCTTTATATCTCATAAACATGAATGTTTAACAAGTGAAGAAGCTTTTCTGAGATTTACTTGTATTCCATTACTAAAATGATTGCAGTTCACACTTTCTGCATCGTTATTTCTTATATTGTGTGATCTATTTTATTTTTGTTTCTTTGGCATTAATTAAGCTAATATCCTCTTTGCTGTTGGTGATTGTTGTTTCTGATTCTCCCTTTCTACTTGCAAATGCACATAATCTAACAGAGTGCAGGCCTTACCTCCTTGAGTATTTTCACTGTATTCTCTCTATGTAACTTTTCTCCAGTTGTAATTGAATTTTTATTATAAGTACATCAAATACTCGCATACTGTTGCTTCATCTGGTTGTGTTTAGGCAATATTTAAATGGTATATTTTAGTCTGAATGTGTAGTACACGTGTAGTCGTTATATTCAAAATCCAGGTATTGCCATCCGTGTGTGTGTCACCCTGCAGCTGTTGGCAGTTCCGCCCTTCAGTTCCTTTTGGAGCAGATCCTTGAGGGCCGGAGCGTCTTTTGGCCTTCATAGTCACAGTGTTTGTAGAACAGCTTTGTCATCAGGGTTCGTGCAGAAGGGTCACTTCCCCATGGAGCCTCTTCCTGTGTGTCTGGTTGTTTCCAGGGGCACATCCCAGGGCAGTGGTGCCACTTTATGTGCTCTTTGCCTTTGAGAATTCACTGCCCCTCCTTGGTTCTGCTTCCATAGTATCAAAAAAGCTCAGTGTACATGACATTCAGCATGTCTAATGCCCAGAAGAATTCACATTCTTAACTGCTTTCTAATATGCAAGGAACTGAAGATTTCAACAAGGATGAGTCTGGAATGTGATTAACCCAGCTTGTCTAAAGATGTGATAATAATCACCCCAGAATGTTGTTCTGTCTGTATACAAACCCCAGATGTTTATTCAGTGGGCAGCTTGTAATTGTTGTGATTAGAATATATCTTTTTTTCCCCCAGTGGATGTAGAGAATTTCACTAATATATCTCAGTACTGTGCTTTCTAACACATGTTTTTTCCGTGGCAATCCTCAGTCTGCACCCATGTATCAATATCTGGAACGAAAAATGTTTAAAGAAGCCTATCAAATTGCATGTTTAGGAGTGACTGATGCTGACTGGAGAGAGCTGGCCATGGAAGCCTTGGAAGGGCTGGAGTTTGAAACTGCTAAGAAGGTAAAGCAGTTATTTGCTCATTTAGTAGAAATCTTGTTTTTTGCACTTAGATATTTATATCCATGTGTATATAATGTATGTTTTATGACTGGAGTGCAGGTGGTGTTCCTGGGCTACTGTCTTGCTTGTTGTTCCACAAACAAACAAATGGGTTTGTTTTATACACAGGATGTTGAGATGAGGTTTTAAACTGAAATCTAATGTATCTTTCTAGATAAATGCCTTGTTCTAGATCAAAGTGCTTGATGCAAAGAAAATGGTTTCAGCTGGAATATCTGTTATTGAGTTTAGGGGAGCAGAACCAGAAGCCTTTCAGCAGTGCCCACCGGGTGGCAGCAGAGGATGCTCCACTGGCTTTGTCCCCCCACCATGCCCTGTGCCTTTTTTTCCCCCCTAAATATTTAATATAACCTCAGTACATGTTCAGAGATTTCCTATTCTTTGTTATTCACCTATTAACGTTCCATGAAGGCAGTGGTGGTGGGATGGCATTGCTTCAGTCCTTCTCTGCCTGGCATGCCTTGCTTTGGGGAGTGGTCCATCAACGGGCATAGACTGAGGAACTGAGTTTTATATGGCATAAAATATTCTCTATTTTCTTTCACCACGTCTTCTCAAATAAGAGAGGGCAAACTGAGTTCAGTGTCATGAATATTGTATGAAAGACAAAACATTCTAAAAATACACCAGGAATGGGCTGTAATGGTAGACATCTTATAGTAACAGATTTTTTTAAAAGGAAATTAAATACTTTATTTTTTTTTCCTTAAGTGGAGGCATCAGAATAATTCCAGTTTCGTGGATGGCTTTATGCAAATAGATACTCTTAAAAAGAAGTTTTCAGTGCCTCCTTGGAATTTTAAAGTAGTGCCCTCTTAGAATTAGAGCGGATTAATTTGAACAAAAGCAGCTTCTTGACATTAAAGGCTCTCATAATTCCCAGACCAATCCAGTGTAAGCAGAATATTCTGTGCCCTCTTAAGCATTAGTTTGGTTGGAAGCCTTGAACGTGCAGCCCAAAGAGTTAAATTTCTGGTTTGTGGTGCATGTCAGGAACAAGTGCTGAGCTGCTGCAACTCGCACGTGACTTTGCCACTTGACACTTTGGGTGGCACATTTATCTCCATTTGCAAAGATATTACACTGTCTTGCAGTTCTTCTATCGTCTTCTTCCTTCCTTTCCTCTCTCTGAGCTCCTTTCATGCTGGATTTTCAGAGTGGTTTAAACACCAGAAGTATGTGCAGCAGGCTTTGGCAATATGGTCAGTTATGTGTCCTTCCTTGGAATACTTGCCTGAAATTCCCTTGGCTGTATCACACCTTGCATCAAAATGAAGAAGCTATAAAAGAGTCAGAATAAAATGATGTAATATTTTCATTGACACTTGGTATTTCTTGAGGGACTGATATGCACAGCTCCTGGTCCTGCTCCTGGTCAATGCTGAGCTGTTGTGCCCTGTCTGGTTTACTGTAATGACTCAGGACACAGTGGGAGTCAGAACCCTCCAGGCTGGGACTGCACAATCCCAAACCCAGCAGAGTTCTGCCTGTCCTGCTTGCATGAAGACAGCTTGATTTATGCATAACAATATTTGGATTTTTCTATCTTTTCAGGTTAATATCTTTAATTCTTTTTTTCTTCTGTTGTTTTCAATAGGCATTTACCAGGGTACGAGACCTTCGATATTTAGAACTGATCAGCAGCATAGAGGTAAGAGAGTGTTCAAGACAGTGTATTTTCCTGCCCTTACAACTGTGCCAAAATCAGTACTTTCTGTTTTGGAGGACTTTTGTTTGGGTAGTTCTTCTGACTGTTGGAGATGTGTTTGGAGTGAAAAATCCTGATTAGTGGAGGTGACTCAGGTTCTAGTCATACCAGTGAAACTTCATGGAATGTGGGTGTGGGATGAACACTTCTGAATCTATCTTCAGGAAAACAGGAAAAACGTTCAATATTCCATTAATATTTGGTAAAATACTACTGTGCTGACAGAGCTTAGCACAGAGTACTTCATAAACATGAGTTCATTAAGCCTTTCCCTGCCCCCCGGAGGTAGGTAATTACACTATCTCCTCCATGCAGAGACAGAACCAGGCCCAGAGACATGAAATGACAAACTCAGGGTCTCATGACAAGTCTGTGACAACTGGGAGGTAGAATATGGGATTCCACACTTCCATGCTGTGTTCTAATCACTTCTCCCTATTCTTTTCACGCTTCTTGGTAGAATTTCACCCAACAGTAACTGTCTGTCATGAGCAGCACTTGGAAAGACTTGGGTCACCCTGGTCTTTCTGCAGAGTTGGTTTGATAATGCTTAAAGATCTGCATGGAGATGGCATAAAGGGAATTCCTCTTTCTTGTGCTAATTAGATTTACACCTTCTCTGAAAGGATACACTCCTTGTCTTCATGTCTGCAGAGCTGTCCTGCTGCTGTCAAAATGCCAGCTGGTTGCAGTGAACTTTTCTCTAACACAGGACAAAGCTCTGTGTTAGGAGGCCCTTCTTTTGTTTGGGTTTTTGGTTATTTTTCCTCAAGGGTAGATAGGTAGGTGAGGGTATTCTCTCACCAGTACTAACCTTTGTTTTCCACATATGCTTCTCCAGATCTGCATCTGTTGAGGATATTCTGGCTTTGTCATGTCACATTCTGTTTAATGAGAAAGATTCCCTATGTAGATTGGCATAAACTTACTTTCAGACTTCTTGAAAATGCTCCTTCTATAGTGAATTCTGCATCCCTGCTCAGTCTCACCCATGGAGGATCCTCTTCCTTTTAGGGCTTGCAGGGGTGTAACTAAGCATAGATGTTCCATTAATGTGATGGTTTTCTCTCAGTAATGACACTTTCCTTTCTAGTTGATGACAATAGGAAACATAGCTGCCACCTCTGTCTGGTGAGGTTCTGTGGAGTCTTTAAAACATGGTGTAACAAGTCCTCTGAATATTTATTGAACCAGGTTTTTGAAGGGAACTTTCAACACCAGCCCAGTGTCAGCCCAGTCAGTAAAGTGTGCTGAGGTGGAAGGATGGCTGAGCCCCCTTTGGCAGCTGAGGATTGAGTTTGGATTCTCATGGAATGCTTTTCCCCCTGCATGCAGTTTTCTTTAAATTCAGCCCATGATGTGGGCTAACAGCAGCAATTTATCTCAAGCAGGGTAGTGATGTGTGTCCAAGATCCAGATACAGCACATTAAAACACACACCCACACACCCACACACCCACACACCCACACACCCACACCCCCCCACACACCCACACACCACAGTCTTTGTCACAGGTCCCTCGCAGTCAGGGCCCTGCTGTGGTCTGGCTCATGTGAGGAGTTCTGGGTGGCACTGCCCACACAGGAGGCATTCTTTGTGGCACTGCACACACTCTGCCCCCGTGGCCCCTTCCCAGGCAGCTGGAGTGGGCAGTTCTGATGAGCAGGAGAGCATGTGCAGGTGCTCCTGGAGCACCTGCTGCCAGCCTGAATCTGTGAGCTCTTGGTGTGGGGACAGTGGAAGTGACACTGGTTTGTACTGAGGCAGGTTAACGTACTCTCTGAATCTGCCTGTTGCTGACAATTATCTTCCTGTTTGTCATCCCACCCACACATATTGTTAATTTAGCCAAATTACATGCTAGTGAGTTCATACAGGGGAAAATGAGGAGCCCATCAGATGTCTTTTTTAAAATATCCTGGCATAATGATAGCATGTGTTCATTTTCCTGTGTGAAATCAAGAGAACTGATTTTTCATCACTTTAGTTTGTATAGTGACATTTAATTTTGATCTTCCTAATTTTAATTAAGAAGGGATTTAATCCTCTAATTATAAATTCACCAGAAATGTAGGAGAGGCATAATTATGATATCCCGTCACAGGTTTTTAATTATTAACAGTTAAAATCTAAGCTTGAAAATTTAATTCCTCAGTGGGTATTTCTCACTTAGGTTCTGGTCTTCTAGAATAGTTTATACATCTCTCTTCAAATTTTCTATTTCTCCAGGAGCAGAAGAAACGTGGAGAAAACAACAAGGACCTGTTCCTGGCAGATGTTTATGCCTACCAGGGAAAATTCCACGAGGCAGCGAAGCTGTACAAGAGGAGTGGCCATGAGAACCTGGCCCTGGAGATGTACTCTGACCTGCGCATGTTTGACCACGCAAAGGTGGGACGTGGCACCCCAATATGCACCTGCAAAAATACTGATGTACCTGTAACTGGTTTCAAAGTATGATCCTACAAAAGGATCAGATGAAATGTGGGCTTTGAATTTCAGCCTTATTTTCTCAGTTACTTGGTTGGAGTTTGGTTGGTTGTAAGGGGAGAAACGTCTCTGGCCTGGGTGTGATTCTGGCATTTTCCTTCAGAGGCTGCTACCGGTGCAGCAGAGGGTGTTTTGTGGAGTCCCAAACGTGGACATGGAAATCCAGGGCTTTTCAGTGGATTTTTTTGTTGGACACCACCAATGGTGACTCTTTCATAGTGGTTACATAGTATTGTCCATAGTAAACTAAGAATTTTTGTTTTATGACTTTCTTCCCCATTATCTTGCTCAAGAGTCCCTTTTTATTTGTTTGTCCTTCAAAGATGATAAGGTAGTACCCATGCAAAGTGGAGGGGAGTGCACCATGCATGGAATTCACTTCCATATTATAATAAAAATATTTTTCTGTCAGAGTAAGTCACTTATATATGAATGCATTTTATAAGTGTATAACATAGTAATCTAGAATATTTTTGTTTGCGACAGAGTTTTATGCCAAAGTTTCAATGTCTTGGCTTTTTTTAATTTTAAACTCTGTTTCCATGTAGAAATAAGTTGAATCTTGTTCTAAAAGGTGATGTTTTCATAAGGTGATAAGCAGCAGTATTTGGCTTTTTAGTCTTCTATGGTGTTTTCTTATCAAAATCCCAGAGAATGTATAGATTGTTTAGTCTCATTCATCACTCATCAGAGCCTTATTCTGCCCAATGCAGGACAAAGAATTCACCATGACATGCATGGAAACTGTTTTAGCACAGATTCCCCAAATCATGCTGCAGAGAGAGCTTTTTCTTCCCAGAGCTCAGCAGAAACACTTGTGGGCTTTGCTGATGTAAGCCTGGCTTCCGCTATTTTTGGCAGATGAGTCTTTGTTAGTTTCAGTGTTTTGGCTCCTCTTGAACATAAATGTAATTCATAAAGAAAAATGTTCCCATAAGTCTGTGTAAGAATCTTTTAATTCTTGGCTGTAGTCATGTCTATATTTAACCAGCAGAGAGCAAGAGGTCTCCTGTCCTGCAGAGTGACTCCATATAGAGAAATTCGAGGTACTTCATAGCACATGAAGGCCTCCTCTTGTGCAGCAAGTGCCCAGGACATGGAAAAACATGTAAAATCCCCTTGTTTGTCAGTTATTTATCCAAGGAAAGACATATGGGGGAGGGGGATGTTTTTGTGGTGTTGTTTACTCTGATGTTGTCAGAATAATGCAAAGGGACTCATAAAACTTGGTTTCTTGTGCTTGACTTTGAAGAGGTCTGGGTGGAGGATCCAGACTGGAGGCAGAGGTTGAGAGTCCTGTGATGTCTGGTCACAGGCTTATTATCACAGCACCAGATAATTATTACTGATAACTCACAAAAAACTGTACTATGAGTAGCTGAGCTTTTGATTTGGGAGTTACTTTGGTGGCCTAAGCTGGAAAACAAGCCATGCCAAGGAGGTTGTTTGACTTGTCTCTTCACTTCAGTGTTCCGTGTTCAGAGGCCCTGAGGATACCTCTGCAGCTCTCCCTGGAGCAGAGCTGTGCTGAAGGAGTAACCCTGCAGCTCAGTTAGAGCTGGCACAGCTGGAGTGCAGTTCTGAGCCTGTCCCCTGGCTGCTTAAGGGAACTGCTGAGTTGTGGTAATGGAGCAGATGTGAGTGCTCCTTGCAGGGGTTTTTGCCCATTTGTTGCCTTTGGTTTGGTTTCTTTTAAACCTTGATCAAAATTTGCCAGAAACCCAGAGGATAAGGTAATTTTTGACTCTTTTCTTACCTGTCATTTCTCCTATGTTCTGATTTTTTTCATTTGACAGAAGCTGTTTAGTGGGCATTAGCCTGTTCTGTTAACAGTCAAAATTGCCCTTAATCGATTTCTGGCGTTGAAGAGTTTTGTATTTTTTTTATCCTGGCACATGATGTCAACGGATGTGAACCATATTGTGCCAGGGCTTCAGTACTGGCAGAAGAAGCTGAACTAACTATTAGAAATATTCCCCAAATGGTTGTCATCGTAGTGTTGTTTGCATTCCTTCCACAAGGCAAATCAGTGCTTCAGAGCACTCTCACTCTGGAGCAGCTGTCACTCTGGCCTTACAAAACAACTTCTTTGATATATTGAAATGTAATTATCAAGTGTCTTTGCAGAAAACAGTATTTCAGCCTTTGATGAATTTGTGGTAGGACATCCTGATGCCATTGTATGATTAAATGCTTGTGCTGTTGTTCACCGAGTATGGGCTGAGGCTGGGTCATCTTTGAGAATGAAACTGTACCTGCTTGGCTTGCAACAGAAAATCTGAAACTCAGAATTAATCTGTTAGAGTCTTTAGAGAAGGACTGTGTTGTTTTGGGAAGGCCTGTTCCTGACAACCGTGCGGAAATCATAACTCATATCCACTTACCCAGGCTCAGCAGAGAGTGAGTGAATTCACAGGAGTTGTCTCTGAGGCACCTGCATTGTCCTCTGGGCCTGCCCAGAATCTCTTGCTTTTTTTTTTTGAAATTGAAAACCATCTAAATGGGAGACTTGCCATTGTTTCCTCCCAGACCTGGGCCCTAAGGATGAGCTGCTGAAGGCTGGCTCAGTCCATGTTACTGTCTGTGCGGTCCTTCTGTCCTTAGGAGGCATCATGGTATTCATTGCAAAAGCCTTCATGTATTTTAGTTTTGACTGTAACAATGTTTGTGACCAGAAGGTAATGCAGACTCTTGTTCCAGGACTTCTTGGGATCTGGAGACCCCAAAGACACCAAGATGCTGATAAAAAAACAAGCAGACTGGGCCAGGAACATCAATGACCCGAAGGCAGCGGTGGAGATGTACCTGTCGGCCGGCGAGCACATGAAGGCCATCGAACTCAGCGGCCACCACGGCTGGGTGGACATGTAGGTTTTGTGTCACCTCAGACATAGTGTATGATAAACACTCGAGTGACTTACTATGAATTCTGCATAATTTTAAAGTAAGACAAAATATGTTTGGTATCTGCCTTTGTCTATATCAAATTGAGTATTCAAAGCACATCTACAATTAAAAATGCTTTTAAAGTTGCATATGTTTAGGGGGTAGGGCTATAAATATGTTACAAAAACAAATGCATTACAGCAGTGAAGAGTATGTATGGGTTCATCTGCAGTAGGAGACTGTCTAAAATAGACATGCCTCAGGCTTCAGCGTGATCATCACAGCAGTGTTTGTACCTGATAGCCCATTGCTGCTGTTTTCTGCTGTTCAGGATAGTCATCTAGTGGCTAGAGAAGTCACCTGGGGTGCAGAGTCCCCAGAAATTCTGGGGCTACTCCTGTTCCTGGTCATTTCTCCTCGATTTGCAGCAGACAACACTTTGGGTCATCTGCTGAGCTGCCATAAGATCTTGGCCAGGCCCCTCAGCAAGGCCCCGGCCTCTATTTTGCTGTGCAGCACAGAGGGTGATGTTTGTTTGGGAGTCTCTTGCTCAGATCAGGGTTGGGGAGGTGTGTCCCATGTCACTCAGTCAAGCAGGATATGCTCACTCCTTCCATCTGTGTGGCTCTGCACAGTCTGAGGTGTGGAGTTGCATATGTGAGTAAAGAGAAGGAAGGGGGTTGAGTTTGTAAAAGGACAAAAAGGCGTTTGGAATGTTTACTGAAACTGTTCAAATGGTGTTGCATGGTCCTACTATTACACTGTTCATTAAATGTTAACTGATTAAAGGTGAAGCTGTGACAGTAATTGAAAGGCAGAGCACTAAGGCAGAATCTGTGACATGGCCTCTTTTTGCTGCTGGGTGTAGGCTGATTGAAATCGCTCGCAAACTGGATAAAGCCGAGCGGGAACCTCTGGACAAGTGTGCCTTCTATTTTAAGCAGCTTGATAACCCTGGCTATGCTGCAGAAACCTACATGAAGGTTGGTGACCTGAAAGCATTGGTCCAGCTCCACGTGGAGACTCATCGCTGGGAAGAAGTAAGTGTGCCCTTGATTTCTGGGTTGAAAACCTCTGCTTCTTACTTTCTGTGGTTGCAACAAAAAAGAGAGACAAATGTCTGGCTCCCCCAGCACTGCAGTGAGGGAGAGGCAGGGAGGGAGGCCTCTGTAGCATTCAGAGTGTTTCAGGTAATTGTGTATGCCTGCATGTGTTTGGTGGTGGTGTGGTTTTCTGTAAGTGAATCTAAATTGCATTTATGGTGGTACTTCAATTCCTTTAGAAGATGCATTTAGTAAAAATGAAAATATTTTTTGTCTCTTGCTGTGAAATCTTCTAAATTTCCCAGATAATCACTTTCAGGTCTCCCCGTTTCTATTGCCAGTCTGTTATTATGCCTTGTCTTTCACTGTTGATTGCTTTTTATTTTAAAACACATTAGTTTCATACTGGAGAAAGCATGGATTATACTCTCCGTTCTATGTATGTATTTTATTGTGAATTTGCTTAGAGCTGAAGGATTGATCCCATGGAATATTCTAAACCCTTTAACTGTTTAAACCATGAAATACTCTAAGAATGAATTTTTTATATACCTCAGGCATTTGCTCTGGGTGAAAAGCATCCTGAATTCAAAGATGATGTCTATGTCCCTTATGCTCAGTGGCTGGCAGAGAATGATCGATTTGAAGAAGCCCAAAAAGGTGAGAATCACTCCACATTTATTCCATACTTCTCCAATACAGAATATGCAGACTCTTCCCTAGAGAGTTTCTTATCAGTGGGATTCAAAACCAAATACAATCCATGCTTTCATACTGATCTTAAAGTAACTGAAAGTTTCCCTGGTTTTATAGGAAAATGTAATGGATCTATCAAAAATAATGGCATCTGAGTACAGGTCCAGGTTTTCTATCTTCTTGTATATCTGAGTGTGGCATGTAGCAGCAGTATTTGGCATGTAATCTCAACTGTCTTAATAACATTTTTACCCCACTAGACTTCAAAATATAGCAGCCATCTTTATAAATCTGCATGGAAAATGTCATTTTTCCTGTTTCTTTAAGATTTTAATGGATTTAGTTAGGTTTATGAAATTACCTTCAAACAGAACAGTCAACTTTCAGTCTTTCTCAGTCCATGTTATTCAGCATTCAGTTCATGACATGTTCCAGAGGCAGGGCACTGCTGCAGTGAGCCCAGTGTGGTGGCAGCAGGGCATGCAGTGCCTCTGCTCAGGTGCAGCTCCACCTGACAGGTGCCCCTGCTGTTTCCCGGCCAGTTTGGATGTGAAACTGCGCTGGCTTTTAATAACCCAGGTAGGCAACAAGCCAGGCCTGATCCATCTCCACACAAAACTAGTCTGTGTGTCTTGGCACCAGCCCTTTGAGCACCTGGTTTAGGGCAGTGTGGTAGTTTGTATTCTCTCCATACAGGTTACAGTTCCAGTTTGCTCCACAAAGCTCTGAGCTGCTGTGGCTCAGTGAGTGAGGTGCCCAGAGCTAGGGGAGCTACAGATCCTCGTGTGGCTGTGAGGTCTGGTTGGAGCTGAGCTGGCTGCACTCAGGGGCAGCTGTGCTGTGGGGTTGGGGTTTTGGAGGGTTGGTTCCCCCCAGCCCCATTTCTTTATGTGAAGACTGTTTGCCAAATACATGTTTACCAAGTGAGAATTCAGGATGTTACTGTGTGGATCAGATAGAGAAATGCTGTTGGAACATGACAGAAGGGTACAGTCTAAGCTGTACTCTTTCAAAGTATTCAGCATTACAAACCAGAGCACTAATTTTGAACATTAATTTATTGTAATTTTGAGTGAAGTTGTGATTTGCAGTGTTTGGAGGTCGCTGTTGTTTGTACAGACATCTCACCATCACAGCGTTTTCCCTCTTTTCTATTTAAAAATACCCCAGCAACCAGCATCATACACAGTCCATGAGCTCAAGAGCTGCTGAGACTTTGCAAAAGCCACAAAATACCTACAGATGCTTCTCATGTTCCATTAGTGTTGCTGCTTTCAAGGAGGAAAATACCAGTTTATAATCCCTTTTATCATGCCCTGGATAGACTATTTCATATGGGCTGAATAGAGTGCTCTCAATTCAAAACCATTAATTTCTGATAATTGATATAATCGCGCTGTAAACCCGCCTTTGTTTTGGTTCTGCAGCGTTTCACAAGGCTGGCAGGCAGAGGGAGGCTGTGAGGGTGCTGGAGCAGCTCACACACAACGCCGTGGTTGAAAGCAGATTTAATGATGCAGCCTATTATTACTGGATGCTTTCCATGCAGTGCTTAGACATAGCCCAAGGTAAGGCACTGAAGGGAAGTTCGTGTTTGCCACCTTCTCCTGCACACAGACAAACAGCTCCTGCACTGTGACAGCATTGCTGCTGCTGCTGCTGCTTCACTGAGGGGTGATTTGGTCTGGGTTTGTTAATGCTGTGCATAACTAGGGCTTGTGCTATTTTTGTAGTCCCCTGGTTTTGCCATGTGCTAATTTAAAACAAATAAACAAACCAGAAATATAAGCAGGCATAAGGCTCCTTCTGAAATCTGTCTGAGATCAAAACGTGCCTCCTGGGACCAGGTATCCTCCTGCACCTCCCCACCACACCCATTGCCTGGAAGGTGACTGGAGGGTTACCATGCTAGTAAATAAAGATTGTGTCAGAGGGTAAGATGGATCTGATGTTCGAACATAGGTACTTAACAAATTATTTGTGCCAGTAGTTAAAGCTGATGGTTTGTTAGCTGTCATCTTGTCTCCTGAATGTATTTCACTGGAGAAGAGGTGGAGCCAGCAGTTAATAGGTATACTTTAGATGTAATGAATACAAAAGTTTGGGAGTACTACCTTCTGCATGGTGCTCTAAGTACCTTTGGTTTTAGTTCAGCTGATCTGTCACCCCTCAGGTGTTTGAGGTGCACGTTTTTCCAAACAGCTTAATAGTGTGGTTGATACTTGTGAAACAACTGTTTCAAAACTAACTTTATTTGTAAACTCTGGAGTTCTGGAGGAGATTTCCAGGGATGCAAACCTGCTACTTTTCATCTGCAGCTCAGCTATAGCCTCTGGCTGTGTCAAACCATTGCATCAACTATTCTGTGTTCTGCCATGCTTCTTTTAGACCAGAAGTTTGCTCACAAAAATAGCAAGTCTTTGTCATGTGTGGTTTGCATGGGTAGATGGGACACACTTGACCTTGTACATACCAACTCTGGAAGTGCTGCTGCTGAAATCATAGAAGATTGTTTTCTTCCAGCTGAGTCCCGTAGACTCCTCTTGGAGACTGACACCAATTCCTTTGCCTCCCGCAGACAATAAACAACAGACGACTGAAATGCTGCAGAAGTTTCATCACTTCCAGCATTTGGCAGAAGTTTACCATGTCTATCACTTCATTCAAAGATACACTGTAAGATACTCACTTTAGAATTGTGTTTGTTTGCTTCCGAGCTTTTTTCCTTGGGGAGTCCAGAAATAACTAGGAATAATTAATGACTTTTAAGGCAATTAAATATTGAGTGTAGATCAGTAACACTGTATAGTAACTTTATTTATTTATTTATTTAATTTCCATCATACAGCCTTCAGCTGTATGTGCTGTTGCCTCAGCCCCTCAAGCTGCAGTGCAGTTGGAGCGGGGCTGTGCCTGTCTGGGCAGTTGCTGTGCCCATGGCTGACCTCCTGCCCCCAGCCCTTTTTGCTGGTGGTGTTAGTTTGGTCCCACAGCGACCTGAGCCCCTGCTACTGCACTGGCCAGGGTCAGCTTTTCCCATAGTCATGGGGAAACAAGGTTGAACAGTAGAAAGGATCCCCACCAGTGAGGAGTTCCTGCTAATTCCGGCAGTTACAGTCATGTTGCCATCACTGTTGGTAAAAACATCTGTTGTAAAACACTGGAGAACCTTTTCTCTGTACCTTGCCCAGAAGAAGACTCTCTGCTGTCAAACTGCTTGAGACCTCCCAGCACTGGAGACTGTGCTGTGGCTGTGCAGCCTCATTTTTAAATAACCTGTAAAAGGTTCTGCTTCAGCTGCACGGATCTTTCTGCGTGTATCAGGCATGAGCTCTGGTGACAGACATGCAAAATCCACTTGCTATATTCTGTCAACACCTCTTTTTGCAACAGCATGAAAGAAGTGCAGTACTGGAGATTGCTGTGATGCTTAGTGATGTGAGTTGTTGGGTCTCCAGCTCAGAAATGTGTATCTGTGTTTCTCATACCACAGGAGGAACCTTTCAGCTTCCACTTGCCTGAAACCCTCTTCAATATTTCCAGGTTTCTGCTTCACAGCTTAACAAAGGAGACTCCTTTGGGGATCTCAAAAGTGTATCCTTCTGATACAGTACAAAGTCTAGAAATTATTGTGTGAGATACATGAAAGGAATAACTGCTTTTGGTCCAAGGCAGGGATCTCCTAGAGGGAATCTTCAGTGTCAGCTGTTGGTTGTCATTAATAGGAACTGACTTTTGTCCCTAAGGAATAAACAGCATCTTCAAACCATTGTGTGCTGAGCTGCAATAGCTTTTTGTTATCAGGGGTTTTTTTGTTTTCTTTTTTAATAGTTTTGGAAAGCTGTGCACATCAATTAACATATAGCTCAAACCTCCTGCCCAGTCTGATGTGTCACCTGTGCCAGAGGAGCAGGTTCTAGGACAGCAGTCACTTCGACAAGATGTTGGCTCTGAATCTCGACGGTGTTGTTGCAGAGACAGTGATCTGAAGCAGGAGGAGGGGAAACCCAGGAGCTTTTGCTTGCCATGAGTCTGGGGTGTCCATGTGGTGTCTGTCAGGCCAAAATCTGCACAGCTTTGTAAGTGCCTAGTGAGTCTCTGGAGGCTGCCTCATAACAGGCTGTGTGAGCCCTGTGAAATGCACCTTTCTGCAAGAGATAACCAGAAGGTCACTGGATGCCACAGGAGGAGGCCTGATCTTCTTGGTTTCACTTCGTTTCTGGCTCTGGATGTGATGTTAGCTTTTCCTTTTCATAACTTCCTCCCTTACAAATTTATAATCGTCCATAAAGTCTTGGGTAATAAGCTTTGTGATCAGTAGCTCTAAACAGCAGTTACTGGTTCACACTGGTGAAAGGAAGGACAGCCCTTGGTCACTGACATGGAACACACTATTTCCAATCACATCAGCTGTATTTACTTGGTATCAGTGGGTTACTGGTGGTGTAAAAGATTTTGGGTCCTTTTTTGGCTTGGGGAAAATTTATGCACCACAGAATTACTAAAATGTTGCAGATGGAGACAGAATATTTAACCACAGCAATGTGTGTGTAGATTCAGTTCCTCACCTTGCT
Organism: Poliocrania exsul; assembly: GCA_035041345.1. Classification (NCBI taxonomy): domain Eukaryota; kingdom Metazoa; phylum Chordata; class Aves; order Passeriformes; family Thamnophilidae; genus Poliocrania; species Poliocrania exsul. Next base: position 350,329 of record JAWWLZ010000025.1, on the reverse strand, counting down.
AATAATTGCCCGCAGGTGTTTTGATAGTCCTTTCACACGTGTTTGTAAATGAAGTTCTGTAAATAGATTTCTCTGGTTAAAATGTGTTTGAAGTCCTGGTGTTGGATATGCTTCATTGCACAACTTCTCTGATCAGAGTATTGCATTTTTTCCTAAATGCTGTATGTATTTTTATTCCTTAATTAACTTACAGCAATACATTATTTGCCCTGGCAAAGCAGAGTGAGGCACTTGGTGCGTATAAACTGGCTCGTCATGCCTATGACAAGCTGCAGGGGCTGCAGATCCCAGCCAGGTTCCAGAAATCTGTTGAGCTGGGCAGCCTGACAATCCGATCCAAGCCATTCCATGACAGTGAAGTAAGTTGTAATGTGTTTCATGTTAATCATTAATACATGGCCTAATCCAAGAATCTGAGTTGCTGTGTGCGCAAAAAAATCTGTAAGATATTATGCATGGCTCTGTCATATAATTGCATGTCTGCTGGAAACACGGTCCTTTTATTGTTATTCTTCAGGTCAGACTTCTTTCTGCTCCTGAGAACAAATTAAAATCAGCCCTTGCTTTGTGGGCAGCTTCCATCCTCCCTCTCCTCCCTTCCATCCACCTTCCTCTCCATCTATTAATTCTTTCAGGCCCTTTTCTCCGTGATTCACACGCTATTGCTCCACAGTCTTTGTCTCTCTCTACAGCTGGAGGTCACTTTCATTTGTCCCGCTCCTAACACTCCTTCCCTCCTCCCCTCAACCCTTCAATGACCTTCCTTCCTTAAGTCTTATTTTAACACCTTTTCTTCTCTAACTATAGTCTGGCTCTCTGCAGTGTCCTATAAAGCCATGTTTCAGGGAGTACTCACTAAAAATAAATTGCATTGTGCCAGTGAACATGCACCTGGCCTCCTGAAATAATAGAAACACACTCTTAAGAACTGCCTAAAATAACTGTGCTCTTGAAGAGAGATAAATTGATTGGAGAACCTAAATTTGACCAAACCTTAGAGCAGAAAACTTTGCTTTAGTAACCTTCTCTTGGACTTCTTTTGTCACTCCTGTTTGATGCTGTATTCTGCTTCTATTACTGCAAAGGCAAGGTGAAAACTTAATTGTTAGAATGGTGAAGACAGCTATTCTTAATGTGAAAACTTGCTGGTTAGCTAAAAAGGGAAAGCATTTTCAGATGTGGAAGGATCTGATTTCACAGCAGTGCTTCTCCAGAGTGGCGCTGGAGTTGTATCAGTGGTCAGCCAAAGGAGCCCATATGTGATTGAAAACAAAGAGCTGAGGGTGTGCCAGTCTGTGATTACTGTGCTCTCAATGTGTCTTTGCAGGAGCTCGTGCCCCTGTGCTACAGGTGCTCCACCAACAACCCTTTGCTGAATAACCTGGGGAACGTCTGCATTAACTGCAGGCAGCCTTTCGTCTTCTCTGCCTCCTCCTACGGTGCGTTGGGACGGCCCGTTTGCTCGGGCTTTGCAAGTAGATAAATGTTAACAGAGTTAGTTAGTGCTTAATATCTTCTCTCTGCAATGTTATTTGGCCAGACAAATGCTCCCTTTACTGTTGTTAAATTCGACCAAGTGGCTGCCTCTTGTCCCGGGGCAGTTGGGTCTCACTGCAGGTACAGCAGCAACACTGCCCTATTGCCAGACACTGAATGCATCAAGTGTCCAGTGAGCACGGACACAGCCCTTTCAGAAGGTCAGGGGAGCTGGTTTGCTGTAATTATATTTTATTTATTAACTTGTTTCGTGAGAGCAGGTGGGCAGAACACCACAACATGGAAACCAGAGGCTGTTCCTTGCTAAGGGGCACAGTATCTGCTGTGAGGCATTTCCTGAGTTCCTGCAGGTCAAACTTTCTGCCTTTCCCACCCTTTAGAGGTGCTGCATCTGGTTGAGTTCTATTTGGAAGATGGCATCACGGATGAAGAAGCTGTAGCTCTCATTGATCTTGAAGCTCCAAGAGTGAGTAAAAGAGAGAATAAATGGCAAGAGACGATGAGTGACCGTATCCTTTTGATTAGAATTGGTTTCCAGTGCTTGTATGGGGAAAAATTAAACAATTTTGAATTTTCCCCCCCCCCTAAGTTTAAACCTTTCTTTTTTGTCATGTGACTGATGTGAGTACAATTGCATTGTGTTTCCTTGTCACATTAGTATAACAACCAAAGTATGGTTTAACTAAACCTAATACTGTCATGAAGCTTTTTCATCAGGACAGTTTGTTTCTAATCATGTGAAATGCTTATTTTTAACAGTGACCTGCCATGCTTTACCTATTCTATGTGCATTGCTTTCTGTAAAGAATGGGGGCAATCTAGAGTGTGTTGCTTTCAGTAACAGCTTCCTTTGGAGGTGGCCTTCTCTCAGCTGAGGGAAGCAGCATGACCATCTTTCACAACCTTTCCTACTGGGACCTGGTGTGGAATGCTCTGGCATCCAGAGCTCCCAGTTGCTGTGGGAGCCATAGAATATGAGGTACAGAATGAGGCACAAGGACACACAAACTCTGACTAAGCTGCTTAGAAATGTCCTTTCAATAGATTGTTTCCTTTGCTCTGTCAGAAAGGAAGGCAGAGCTGATGTCATGCCTGGCTGTGGTTGGTCCTGCTGCTCTACAGCAACTGCAGTGATAAAATTCCCCAGTCACTCAGAATCCCAACAAGCTCATCTTGGTATTTTTTGTAATGACCTGGGCACTGTCACAGTTTGAGATACTCTGGAGCAGCAAGGGTGCTGGTCCTGGTGGGGTGCTTCCATGCTGATTCTGTGAGTGCTGGCTATGGTGAGCACAGCCAGTTTTACAGGAACTCTTGTCTTTCCTTAAGAAATGCATCCAGATGCCCAGAGTTTGAGGCTTGATGACAGTACAGATATTATTGAGGATGATGATCCCTTTACAGCAAAACTGAGCTTCGAGGTAAGAGTCTTACCTGTACCTTCCAGTTGTTTCTTTCCTGCTACCAACAGAAATTAATAGATGATTTTACTTTACAGTCCACACTGCTCTTCTGGTGTGCATGTGGTACAAAGACAAGAGGGCTGCAGAGCAGGAGACTGGGAGGGGGATGGCACTTGAGAGGGAAAGGGATTTACCAGTTAAGTCCTCTCTTAAAAAAATCAAGCAAAACTTTTCTCTCTCAAAAAGAAACAAACAAACAAACCAACAAAGTCAAACAAAAACCCTACCCAAACAAACTCAAGCCCCTCAAAACAACAAAGATGTTAGTTCCTGGAATTTTGTTTTCTCATCATGCACTGGTACCACGGGGCTATCCCACGAGGTGCAGGCAGCACTCCTGTAGAGCAGGCCTTACTGTGAGGGTTTTGTAAAGATTGGGGGCACTGCTGTTATTTACAAGGAATTGCAATGGGATCCATTAAAGGGATAATGGAAGCTCAGTGGCACCACGTGGCCAGATTCTGCTGTCGCTGAACGTGTTGGTAAAGCTGACAGAGAGTTTGGTGGGACAAGTCTCAAGCTGGTTCTGCATTAGCTTCATGTGCTGAATTTTTCTTTGCTTCTTACCACACCTGCTGCACGCTCAGAGGCCCTTGCAGTCAGTAACAGCTGTTCTCTGTGCCCCTCTCTCCCGCAGCAGGGAGGCTCCGAGTTCGTGCCGGTGGTGGTGACCCGTGCTGTGCTCCGCTCCATGAGCCGCAGGGATGTCCTGGTCAAGCGCTGGCCAAAGCCCCTGCGCTGGCAGTACTACCGCTCCCTGCTGCCCGGCGCCTCCATCACCACGTGCCCGTCCTGCTTTCAGGTACTGCTCTCATGGGGAAATGAAAAACCAACCACAAAAAGCCCTATCCTGAAGCCTGTGGCTGAAACAATGCTAATCATTGACACCTCGTACTCCAAAATGTATTCAGCAAATTCCTCAATGAGGTAGAGAAGGAGCAGTGAAACCCCAACTCGGAGCTGTGTGATGCACAGAGGAACAGCTGCCTTCCAAGACTTGGCGGGAGCTGAATTTGAGAAGTTGCCCTGACAGCAAGTCAGAGCCTCTCAAGCAAACCTTGGCTGATCAGCAGAAGCTGATTTGTATTTATTTCCTTTTGCTCTGTCTCTGACTTGAAGCCTGGTCTAGCATGGAAAATCAGTCAATGACTGAGTTATCTTGTGTTTCAGCCCTGCTCCTGCCCCGCTCAGGAATGGGCTTTTGAAATGCTGGAATTCAGTCATATTTGCTTTGTTTAATTGTTATCCTCCCTTCTGCAAAAGTACTTAATGGGTTTGTCCCTCCTCAGCTGCACTGGCAGAAGTCTGTGAAGCACTCACTGCTCTGTTCCAGCTGTAGCATCTGAGACAATTGAAACCAAGAGGACCAATTCTCTGTGCTGGTGGTTTCAGAATACTTGTGCTGTAAAGCAGCCTTTGAGCTCATTTTGTATTTTCTTTGAGCAGGGCACGGGCTAACTTGTCCTAAATCTGTTCCTAATTAACAGATGTTTCACACAGAAGACTATGAGCTCCTCATACTCCAGCATAATTGTTGTCCCTTCTGTCGACGGAGAATAGATGAGTCAAACCAGTGAAGGCAACCAGTCTTCTATCTCAACAAGTCTCCCCTGTTGGCCTGGCCAAACACTTCTTAGATCCATAGAGCTTTCCTAACAGCTTAGTTCAGTCATCTTATTCCATTTTGTACGTCAGAGTTGAAGACATGTAACTATTTTTGTAAATTAAAATGTCTGCTGTTTGTGAATGTGATTTGCATTTCCCAGGCAAGCAGCTGAAGTGCCACAGAATTTTACAGGAATGTTTCTAGGGTCAAGTTCAGCCTTTAAGTATTTGGTTTTACTCCAGATTGTGTTAGGACTTGATTTGCTCCTTTAATATGCACCTGTTACTGACACATCTTCAAATAAATGGGACTATTTTTCACTACTCTTTGTCTCAGAATTTGCTATAATGCTCCTAGTTCTGATCTTGAATTTCTTTTTCCATTCCATTAGGCAAGAACAGAGTTAAAGTTTAGAGCCCTTCAACTTTAATCTGAAGAGTTCCACTGCTCTTGGCATTGGGGACACCTCACAGCCACCCTGGGAGTGGGCGATGGTTCAGTCTGTGTGGAATTCAGCTGGTTAAAGTGCAGGGTGTCAGGCTGTGCATACCTGAGCAGATCTCTGGGCTCCCACTGCCCCTTAGCCGCGGTGCTGCCATGGAGGAGAGTGCTGAGGGAGGGAGTGCTGCTGAGCAGGGTGTCCCCAGCATTGTGTCAGTTGGGAGCTGAGGGCAAGCCACGTGTGCAGGAGGGAGGACAAGGAGCCCCTTCTGCTCTAGCCCCTTGCAGAGGCAGGAGATGTGGGGTCAGTCTTGGGCAGCTCCTGAGCGCCTGTGTTGGCTCACTCTCCCTGCAGGACTGGGCAGGAAACAGGAAAGCAAAGACAAGAAGCTCCTGGGTTGAGATAAATACAGTTTAATGGCTGAAGCAGAGCTCTGTGTGCAAGCAAAGCAAAGCAGAAGGAATTTATTCTCTGCTTCCTGGAGAGCAGGGCTCAGCATGAGTAACCATCACTTGGGAAGGCACACACCACAAACACAACATCCTCCCTTCTTCCTTCTTTCCCTGAGCTTTTATTTGGAGTACATCATCTGACGTAGGACAGCCCTTTGGGCAGCTGTCCCAGCTCTGTCACTCCCTGCTCCCTGCCCAGCTCTGGCCTCTTCCTGAGGGAGACAGAGCAGGGAAAAAGGAAATTCCAGTGCTGTGCAGGTACGAGCTACAGTACCAGTGTGTTCTTAGCATTGATTTGGACACCAAAGCACAGCACTCTGCACTGCTGTGAGAGACATGAGCTCCATGCCAGCCACACCAACATTCCCTGGACCAGGGAATCTCCTCAGGATGGTCACAGTCATTCCTTGGCAGTGGAAAGATTCATGTAGGTGACTGGAAGGGCTGGAGCTGGGAAGCAATGGGTCTCTTGACTTGAAATCAGTATGAACTGTGCCTGTGTTGCCATGAGTTCTGCTGTGATGGCAGTCTGTCTGTCCCAGCCTGCCTTTGCCCTCAGTGGCAAAGGACACAGTGCCATCTCCAGCGACTGGCTGAGGTGTTGGGTGCTGGCTGGGAGCTCCCACAGGAGCAGCACCTTGCACGTGAAACAGGAGGGCTCTGCTCAAGTTCCTCTGGAAAGGGAGACCCGGCAATGGCCCTGCTGGGTTTCTGAGTCCTTCAGTGCTTCCTGACCAAGTTTGCTTCATTTACCACTTAAACATTCTGTTCTAATTACAGCTCATCTGCTTTCTGACTCAGCTCTGTCACTGTTTGCAATGAAGACTCTGCTACTGATATGGACAAACAATGCTGTTTGAGAGGCAAGCCAGGGTGGAATTCGGTTCCTTCTATAACTGAGCTGGTTCTGCAGAGCCAGTGCAAATAAAAAATTATGAAAATAAACTGAAAGGGTTTGCTGTGACACAGACACAAAACAGATCAAGCAAGAAAGCTTTTCTTTTTTTTTTTTTTTTTAAATAACACCTCTGGATAAAGCCCAGTTTTGAAAAATGTATTGGGCTTTTCTGTGCAGAAACAGTCAGCACATCTCATACATTTGAGACAAGGTGTTCTAGTCCAGGCTTCACTGTGCCATGGAGCTTCCTGGCTGACTTCATGCTGAGGAGTCCCTGCAGCTACAAGAGGTCCCACCAAGGCGCTTTGGTTGGAAGCTGCTGAGAGCAGTTTGCCCCGTTCCTCTCCCTCAGTGCTGCCTGCTGGTGCCACCGCTCCACCCCGTGGTGACGCACGCCGGTCCTGAGCTCCTCGCAGCAGCTGCTACCTCAGCAGCAGCTTATTGCACCAGCTTAGGGTGAATTTAGAAATAAACCTTTAATCCTTGTGTGCCCAGGTACAAGTGTGAACAGCTGCCTTTGCAGATAGAGTGGCACTGCTCTGGCCTTCGCAACAAGTGTGAGAAGTTAATTGAGAGGGACTTAGGGTGAGCAGTGTGTTTGAGGATGTGGTGTTTTCATGTTAAGGGAAGGAAGGCCTTTGGGACTGTCCAGGGACCATGGCCTGTGTTGTGCTGCAGCCAGCCAGGGCTGCCCTAGTCCGTGATGCCAGCACTTCAGCTCTGCCCCACCTTCTCCACTTAGAGGAAAGGTTTCCCAGCTTGGTCTCTGCTTTAGGGAGGTACAGCACTTGGTGTTTTTTCTGGTCAACTATTTGCTAAACTAAACCACAGGGAACGTTGGTGAAAACTAGGCTAGAACTGGAGGAAGTCTGTTAAGGCCAAGAGGATGTGAGCTACCCACCTCACACCCATGTGCTCCAGCAGCTCTGGCACATCCTCCTGTGCTGGATGAGACCCTTCTGTTCACCCGCTCCTGGCTGTGAGGAACACTCAGCTCAGCCCCCAACTGCAGCCAGAACAGCAAGAGGTGGGTGCTCAGCTCCCTTCCAGCCTCCATCACATACTAAGGAGCGGAGCAAACAGCCCTTGCCTGGCCTTTGCAGAGGAACCAGCAGGTACCTGCCTACCAGCTGGAATGTTAGTGACTGCTAGTGAGAAAGGTGGGAAATGCTGGGAAAAAAAGAAATGAAGAAAATAGCTTTGGACCCTAAAAGATTAACCACAATGGTGTGAAGTGTGAGGAACCTCCAGAAGAGAGCTCCTTTGTGGTTGGCTCCTTGTGCTCACCCTCTGTGTGTGTTGTCCCATTGCCTCTGAAAAATTAGGATTGTATGTAACTCAGCTGCTGTTGGCACAAAGAACATTTCAAGAACAATTGAGTTCACTGGGTGGGCAGGCAGAGTGACATGGAGGACAGGGGTGACAGCCTGGAATGACAGCTTCTCCTCTGAAGTCTGATGGTTATGCAAAGTTTGAGGAGACTGAAGATGTCTGTCAACCAGCATATGAGGCTGGATGTTGGCTTCAGCTCTGAACCTCCCATCAGTGCCCTAGTCCAGCAGCCTTCTCAGCATCAGTGCAGAATGACTCCAGCCCAGGACAGATGGACAATGCAGTTGGCATGATTCAAACCATACACAAAGCCAGGCACAAAGGAGATGGTACAACCTGCCAGTAGGGCCAGTGTTTCACTGTGGTGGTCAAACCTCCCCAGCCAAATCCTGAACAGAAAGGGAGGTGGCTGGAACAAATGGAAGAAGGGTTGGTGACATTGCCTTCTGCAGCCTCCCACAGGGACCAGCAGTCATGGTGCAGAGGGTACTCCAGTGGGGATGGGCTGGTGCCATGGACCCACATTCCCCTTGTGAGAATGGGGCTGGGGCACCCTTCTGTCACTGAGGGACCACACCACACCACACCTGTCCAGCCCAGCCACCATCTGCAGCCCCCAAACCCACAGTCCTGGGATTTGAACCACACACATATCTCTTGTTATTGGGGAATGGAAAAGAGGAGCAAGGCATTTTGAGTGGAGCTGCTGCCTGGTTTGAGCCCCTCCAAATGAAAGGTGATGTGCAGAGCTACCTCTTTATATGTGGTTATGAGCCATGGTCCCCAACAATGACAGTGTGGGCCAGAAACAAGTGTCACCTTAACACCTTCTCAGGAAAGCCAATTACCCCTGGATGATTATGATTAATAATTCTCTAAACCCTAATCGTGCTGACACCAGTGCCCAGAGCTTACCCTGGGGGCACTTTATAAGAGGTGCCCTGTGGAGGGGAGCATAGCTGCTTCTCCTCAGGGTGACAGTGAAGGCTGAGAGGTGGCGGGAACTCCACTTCAGAGTCCATTCCCCTGTGCACAAAAGACGCCCCTGAGTAAGAGCGAAAGGCACCTCACGAACCACAGCCATGAATGGGACAGAAGGCCAAGACTTCTATGTGCCCATGTCCAACAAGACCGGGGTGGTGCGGAGCCCCTTCGAGTACCCCCAGTACTACCTGGCTGAGCCCTGGAAGTTCTCAGCACTGGCTGCCTACATGTTCATGCTGATCTTGCTTGGCTTCCCCATCAACTTCCTCACGCTGTACGTCACTGTCCAGCACAAGAAGCTCCGGACACCTCTAAACTACATCCTTCTGAACCTGGCAGTTGCTAACCTCTTCATGGTCTTTGGAGGCTTCACGACCACCATGTACACCTCCATGAACGGGTACTTTGTCTTTGGAGTAACAGGGTGCTACCTTGAAGGTTTCTTTGCCACACTGGGAGGTAAGTTTTCCAAATAGTCAAAAATCTCCTTCAGTCAAGAATTGCCCCAGATTTTAGGCGTGGGAGGGAAAACACACAGATAACCTTGGAAGAATATGGTACCTGGAAGGTCATTGGTCTGCTGCTGACATGGGCCACAGCTGTTGCCATGTTTCTGGGTGGGAGATGAGTGGCAAATGACACTTGTTTTTTTAACCTTACTTTGGGAACCACCTGCTCAGTATCCTGAGAACCACAGTGCAGCAATGAAAATCCACCAGTAGCAGATTTTGCAGTTGTTGGATTTGCACATCTCCTTGGCTCACTTTCTGACTCAAGAGATGACAATTTTGTTCCTTCTGTTTCACGAGTCTGAAGCTGCCACTTGCTCTGGTGTGGTGCACAGTGGCACAGGCAAGCAGAGCAGGCTCTCCTCCCTGTGCCAGCCAGCCTTGGACCTAAACAGATGTTCAACAAAATTGTGTGTCTAAAAATGCCCTCCTCCATTCAGCTCAGCCTTCAGCCACAGCTACTGTTTCGCTGGTTTGATCCTTGTGGCTCAGGTTTCCCAGGGAGCTGTGGGTAGCAAGGGGAAATCCAGGGATGACGGGCACTCGCTGCACCTCAGAGTGTGGCAGTGGGCTTGCAGGTGCAGGTGCCATCTGGGATCAGTGGTGGGATTCAGCCATGGATCTCAAAGCAACTCAGCAAAGTGGTTCCTGTGGGTCAGCAGTGCAGTGAGGAGGGATCTTCTCACACCATCCTCTCACATCTGCACTTCACCTTTGCTCATTTCTCCTTCCAAACCCTTGGTGGAGATTTAACAGCTGCTGGTGTTTTCCTCAGGAACATCAGTCTGAGGAGGCCTCATGCTGCCATCAGGGTGTTTTCCTGCTGCTCACAGTCCCTGTGTCCCTCTCCCCGGCGCAGGTGAAATTGCTCTCTGGTCACTGGTGGTCCTGGCTATCGAGAGGTACGTGGTGGTCTGCAAGCCCATGAGCAACTTCCGCTTTGGGGAGAACCACGCCATCATGGGCGTTGCCTTCACCTGGGTCATGGCCTTGGCGTGTGCGGCCCCCCCGCTCTTCGGCTGGTCCAGGTAGGGAGGCACCAAGCCCAGCACGGGAGCCTGACTCGTCACTTGGCTGTGGCTTCCAGCCGATCTACCCTGCCAGCACTGACCTGCTGGGCTCACCTTGCAGGTACATCCCCGAGGGCATGCAGTGCTCCTGCGGGATCGACTATTACACTCTGAAGCCAGAGGTCAACAATGAATCTTTTGTCATCTACATGTTTGTGGTTCACTTCATGATCCCGCTGTCAATCGTTTTCTTCTGCTACGGGAACCTGGTTTGCACGGTCAAGGAGGTGGGTATCTGCCAGTGACGGTGGCATGGGGGCATCTCCATCCCCAGTGCTGGGAAGGGGCCCACACCAGGCCCCAGACTGGTGACAGGGAGGGCCTTCCAGGGGCCAGGCTGGCCCTCCATGAAGAGGGAAAGAGCAAACTCCAGATGTGCAGCTCAACTTCTGTGAGCCCTGACCCCACATCCTGCTGGCACAGCACTCCCTGGCTTCATCACATTTCCATTCCCTTCTGCCCACAGGCTGCTGCCCAGCAGCAGGAATCTGCCACCACCCAGAAGGCAGAGAAAGAAGTGACCCGCATGGTCATCATCATGGTCATTGCCTTCCTGATTTGCTGGGTCCCCTATGCCAGCGTCGCGTTCTACATCTTCACCAACCAGGGGTCAGACTTCGGGCCCATATTCATGACTATCCCTGCGTTCTTTGCCAAGAGCTCCTCCATCTACAACCCTGTCATCTACATTGTAATGAACAAACAGGTGAGTGGCACGAGTGAGGCAACTCTGGTTTTGTGTTTCACTTTATAACAGCTGGCCGAGAGCTACGGCACCTCGAGCTGCCAGTGGGCTGCCGGGTAGATTGTTTCCAGGTGATCTTGTCCTGGCACATGGGAGGGTGACTGTGTGGCTCAGCCTCAGTGTTGCATAAATCTCACAAATGCAAGGCCTTCTGGGCTGAAATGATGCAGTGCTGGGTCAGTGGAGGAGCTGGGCCTTGGCAGACGGGGCTGGCAGCAGCCAGTGGGCCAGGAGGCTCCACTGGCATAGTGCCTCCTGCACTGTGGTGCTGCTGGGGGCTTCCAAGCAGCTCTGCTGGACCTGGGGACAGCCCTGCTGGACCTGGGGACAGCCCTGCAGGCAGAGGTGCCTGGTGTCCACCTGCCTCACACTGGGCTTCCCTCTCCCAGTTCCGTAACTGCATGATCACAACTCTGTGCTGTGGCAAGAACCCGCTGGGAGATGAGGACACGTCTGCTGGCAAGACAGAGACCTCCTCCGTCTCCACCAGCCAGGTCTCTCCTGCATAGGCCCCACCTGGGCCAGTCCCTGGGTGTGTGTCACTGCCCCAGAGCACGAACTAGTCCCATCACCGCCACACCTGCCCCTGCTTCGCCACGCCAAGGCCCCGCGGGGCAGGCCCTTCTCTCCCGACACTAGGAACCCTGGGAACAAGGCTGAAAATGTGTACACCCATTTTGTAATTAAAATGCAAAGGCTTAGCTCCTCTGGCGTAAATCTGTGAGTTTCTGTTGACTTGCTGAGAGCTCGTGGCCCTGCTCTGAGTGCAGACCCGGGGTCGGACAACCCTGCCATGCCTGGGCCATGGCAGAGCCGCCCTCGCCCACCTGACCCCCCAGCCAGGGCACATCCCACCTGTGCTGCTGCGGAGCCAGAGCTGGGGCACCTCCTGTCCCTGCCACTGGAGATGGATCCAGCCAGTGCCAGCACTAGGGCACCTCCTCTCCCTGCCCCTGGAGATGGATCCCAGCCAGTGCCTCCCAGCCCTGCTGCGTTCCAGCTTCCCAGAGCAGGTTTGGCTGCTGCCAGGTGCCCCTACCCTGACAGGTGTTGCCAGCCCCTGCCCTGCCACATGCCCAGCCTGTCAGAAGCCTCTGGAGGCACCGTGTCACCTCTGGGGACAGGACAGGTGCTGGTGCACTTGGGCCCTCCTGTGCTGGGCGGTGCAGGATGCGGTGCAGGATGCGCATCCTGCCCAGGCACGGAGGGCACAGCGCAGCACAAAGAGTGCTCGGGGCTCCCTCCTGCAGCACCAGGGAACCCGCATATGGACAGTCTGCACCCGCAGCAGCAGCAGCCACGCTCCGTGTGCCCGTGCACTCTCTCCCACAGTCCCATCCCTCATCCTGAGGCATCTTTGGCCCCCCAGGGCCAAGTCCCCGCCACGCTGCCCTGTGCCCTCCCCATTTCGGCTGCAGCCCCTCTGGTCCCGGCCCCAGAGGAGGTTCCTGCCCCACTGGGGCTCGGTGGGCGCAGGGCTGAGCTCCCCCAGCAGCAGCAGGCAGGGACAGGCAGCAGCAGGCAGGGACCGGCAGCATATGGCTCAGCGATGCCGACATATGTTCGAGCACTACAAGATGGCATATTGCAATTGTAGCACTGTTCTTCATTTTTATTTTTAGCTCAGTTATACAAATAAGATGTTTTTCTTGCTGTTCAGTGTTATCAACATTTGAAACTATTTTTGTACGTTATTATCCTTTCTGATTTCTAATCCTATGCAGCTTTGCAAGGACTAATAGGGAACGTATAGAGCCCTGCAAGTTAAACCCTTAATAAAGAGCAATTTGCAAGTACAATTCTCTCATTATTTTTTTTAATCGATACTTCTGCATATTCAGTGAAATCTAAAGATTAGAGTTTTATGAATAATTCAGTGTTTTGGCTGATGTCTGATTCATGTACTTCAAATCTGGGAGGTAGTTTTGGGGGGAAGAGTAGGATGGATTCGGTGTTTATTTGCTGTCTATGAGGCTGTGCTCCACAGGAGCGTGGCAATGCCTGGCACCACATCTCACCTGCCCGTGCAGGAGCAGCCCCAGAGCACAGCCTGACCCCGAGCCTGCAGACTGTCACCACACAGTGCCCAATCCTATGGCTGCTGCTGGTGGAGCAAGGGGCGAGCAAGGGTTGGGGACCCCCCATGCTGGTTCAGATGGGTATCAGAGACATCCCAGAGCTGCCAGACGTGATGGATGGAGCCAGGGGAAGGATGGTGCCAGGCCCTGCAGCCCTCCAGTGCCCCCACTGTCAGTTTCCTGGGGAATTCAGAAATGGACTGGAAATGGAGCAGGGAGCGGGCTGGCAGCACTGGCCTGGGGAACTGGGCATGTGGTGCTCCAGGTACTTGGTCTCTCTCCCACCTCCTTGCTCCAGACCTGGCTCCTGCTGGCCCCTCAGCCAGGATCTGACCCCTAGGCTCAAGTGGTGGGCACAGACCCTGACAAAGGTCTTTGGGCAGCAGTTTGCGAGTCCACTGCTGTGGTGCCATGCATGCTGAGGTGGCCATGAGTGTAATCCTGGCTCGCAGCTTCCTGACCTTTCACAGGCAGTGCACAGGGAAGGCTGGTGAGTGTCCTGTCCAGAGGGAGCGGGATTGATGCGGCACTGGGGAGGCACAGAGCAGTCCCCGAGATGGGGACATTGGTGCTGTTCCTGCACCAAAGAGCTGCCAGTGATTTGCTCAGGCTCACCTTTGAGCATAGGAGGCAGCACGGAGGGGACACAGAGGGGACATGGCTGCCCATGCCCGGAGCTGGGAGCACTCTCCCCCCAGCATGGTGGGATTCAGTGGGCAGGGAGGAATGGTGGTCCTGCTCATGGGGATACTGGGGGAGTATCACCTCTGCTTTTGCTGGCTAACCCAGCAGCTCTTCATTTTCCTCCTCTCCTTTGAGGGATTGTTTTTTCCCTCCATTGTCATACCCTGCTTATCAGTGAGGCAAAGGGAGGCAGCACACGCCACCAGCACCCTGGGAATGGGTTTGTGTGGGCCCCACTGCAAGTACCACCAGCTGCATCCCAGCACCCCAACAACCACCCAGCAGTGGAGAGGTACCTTCCCCTGCCTGTCCAGGGCAATCTCCCTGCTAAGCCCCAGTCTCTCACCCCTCTCCAAACTCTGCTCAGGTGTGCTCTTTCTCCCCCCAGCCCCTCACAAAGGGCACTCGGCTTCCCAGTCCCTGACTCCCACGGGGGTGGAGACCAAAGCAATCAGCAGCTGCCAACCAGCCCCTGCAGCCAGGCTGCTTGTCAGATAAATTGAGTGGAGGTGAGCTGGGCCTGAGAGCAGCAGGGTTGGTGGTGTTGTGGGGGACTTTGTGCTCAGTGCTGATAGTTTGTGTATTCTGCTACAGAGCCTCAGATGGGTAAGAGGTCTGCAAGCACTGCAGGGTCCTGCAGAGCTGGGTCTTGGCTGGGGCTCTGGGGCTCACTTTGGGTTCTGGTGGGGCTGGTGCTCTGAGGCTTGGTTTGAGCTCTAGTGGCTGCAGCCCCTGTGAGGCTGTAGGGATGAGCAGGGTCATGGCTCCTCAGCCTCTGGGGGCTTTGCAGCCCTCAGGCTGTGGGTCTGCACCCCAGTCTCACGTGGTGCCTCTGGTGTAGCCCAGGTCGCGGCTGTGCTGGCCCAGCGCCGCGTGGCCCGACGCCCCTCAACCCTGCAGATGGTCAAGGAGGCACTGCGGGCCCAGGGTGAGAAGGGTGCCTCTGTCTTCACCATCAAGCAATTCATCCTGGCCAAGTACCCCACCGAGGACCCGATCCGGCTCAAGCACCTGCTGAAGCATGCGCTGAGCAAGGGGCTGAGCCGTGGGGAGCTGGTGCGGCCTCGCAACTCCTCTGCTGTGGGGGCCACTGGCACCTTCATGGTGAGCTGAGTCTGCTGCAGGGGTTGGGCTGGGGACTGAGGTGCTGCCTGGACCCGCTGACACCCTGCTCTCACCTCCAGTTAGCACCCAAGGAGCCGCAGCACAAGCAGCATCAGGGCCAGGCAAATCCTGACAGAGGACTGGCCCCAAAGCCAGGACAGAAAGAGACCACCAAGACCTCCTCTGCCTCCCTGGCTGGTGCACAACAACAAGGTAAAGTGTTTCTGGGGCCATGAGCCACCCTGTGCTGCCTGGCCCCACCTGGACTCATGCGCTGTCCCCATCGCAGGTCCCACAAAGCAGCAGGTGACGGCTGCGAAGCGGAAGCCGAGACCGAAGCCTGTGGATGTGAGTAGGTGATGGCAGCGGGGCTGGCTGGCTCATGCCATGGCAGCACCCTGAGGTGCTCTGTTCCCTCCCTCCAGGCCCAGCCACAAGCAGCAGGGAAGCCCAGGAGTGATGGAGCAAAGCCCCCGCGAGGTGCCAGCCGCCCCAAGGACCCTGGCACAGGGCGTTCAGAGACCCCGAGAGCTGCTGAGCACCCCCAGACCACCAACAAAGGGCCTGCAGGGCCCCCAAGAGCTGCCAACCGCCCCCGGCCCCCTGGCACGGGGCGCTCGGGGCCCCTGAGCAATGCTGAGAACCCCCAGGCAGCTGGCACAGGGTGCTCAGGACCCCAAACCGCTGTGGCCACCAGTGGTGCAGGAGTGGGCAGCAGTGATGGCTCTGCAGGTGCAAAGGGGACCCGAAAGGTCCCTTCAGGAAAGAGCAAGGGGAAGGTGCTCAAGGGGGCACAGCAGGATGCCCTCAAGGAACAGGGGGGTCAAGGCCAGGCGAGGAAGCCCCGAGTGCCCCCGGCAGCCAGGCAGGGGGAGGCCAGGCTGCAGAAGGTGGGCACCTCTGTGGAGGACAGGAAGGCCCTGTAGGGGAGCCCCAGACAGTCCCACTCAGTCCTGCTTCAGCTGGCCCCAGGCCCTGGTTGTCTGGGATGGTTTTAGTCCCTGGGACAGGTTTTAACCCTGAGTTTACCTTTTCCTAATAAAGAATAAAGCTTCTTTACTCACCTCATGGAATGGCCTCTCTACTGCACTGTTTGTAGGCCCCTGTGCTCCCATTTCTCAGTGCCAAAATCCACCAGCCCTGGCCTCATCCTGCATGGTATGGTGGTGACTTGATGCTGCAGGCAGCTGCCTCTCTGCCTGGCCTCATGGAGTGGTGCCTTGTCTGTCCCTGTGTCCCCAGCTCTGGTGCCAGGGCTGTGCCAGGCTCTGGGGGCTGTGTGTGTGCAGGCTGGCAGTGATGGCCTAGGCAGGGGCTCTGGTACCCGTGGGCCAAGCTCAAGCTTGGTCCGTCCTCCTGGTGTGGGGCTGTGGTGCCCACTGGAGTGTCCAGTCCTCTGCCCTTGTGCTGCCCTTGTTGTGCTGCCTGGCTGAGCTGGGGTTATGGGAGCGCCAGGGTAGCAGGTCTGGGTGCATGCCATGGGCAAGGGTCCCAGCACTGGGGGAGCTGCCTGTGCTCCAACTAGAGTAAGAGGAAGATGCAGGTGTTTTAGGTTTCAAAGAACAAGTTTTGTGGTGTTTGTTGTAGCCCCCGGCATAGTTTGTGCTCTTGTTACCCACCTGTGGCACAGTTCCCACCTACAAACCTGTCTTGCAAGCTCCTGTGGGTCAGTGTATGACACTTTCATTTAATAGCTTTAAATGCCTGAATTTCTCTTGCTCTGCTCAGAGCAGAGCCCTTCTGAAGGTCAGGCTGATCGTGTAAAGGGTTACAGTCCTGGGCGGGAGGAAATAAGTGGAAGTAAAACTCTCCCTAAAGAGGATTCCACTAAGCTGCAGCTGGCCTTGCCAGTGCCCTCTAAGGCTACTGGCCTTGCTCTGGGGCTTAAGCAGGAGCTGAGCAAACTCACTTCTCTTTAAACTTCAGCCTTGACTATGTTGATCCATCTTTAATGGAGCTGGAACTCGTGTCCCCCCAGGGACGGGGTGGGGAATGTGGCAGCTGTAACTGAGCTGAGTTCACTGGATCCTCTGATGGTGGTGGTGGCCTTATGGAGCCCTGTTTGCCCACGTGACAACATCCCAACAGAGCAAGGAACAGGCTGTGTCCTCCCTCCTCACCAGCCGCAGTGTGAAATGTGAAGCTCTCTTGCTTTGAGAGGCCAAATCATTTAATGGCTGGATTTAGCTCTCCTAAGAATCAACTTCCTAGCAGGAGAAGAAAATCCCTCTGGTGTCTGGAAAAGTGCAGCTTTTACTGGGGAAAGTGGAAGAGTGTGGATTTAGCAATGCCATGGTTATTAAGGCCCTGGGCTGCAGCTGTGTCAGTGCTGAAGCTGCAGCCTCCTCTGGCAGTGCAGGGAGGTGCTGGCTGCCCAGGGCTGGGGGGGGCACCTCGCACAGGTCAGGGTGCTCAGCCCCAGCTGCTGCTGGGGGGTCACTGGTCTTCATGTACTCAGCATCAGTCAGGTCAGGCACCAATGGTCCCTCCTGTGCCTGTTTCGGTGGGAGGTGTGAGAGATGTGTGGCCACAGCGAGCTCTGCAGCTCAAAGAGGGACAAACCTGTGTCCTGCAGAACAGGGGGGTTGTCACTGAGCTGCTCACTCTGCACACAGTGTGTGTCACACATGACAGGCTGGTCTGTGCATGTGTCTTCCACAGGTGTACACTGCACGCACAGGGGCAGGAACTGCATTCCACAGGTTCAGCACCTCGTTTTATTACAAAGATAGGCTTTGCCAGGAGTCTGCCACTTCCACTACACAGCAGGTAAGGGCACTACACCCACAAAACATGCCAAAGTTGAAAAACATGTTACAAAGGGCTCGGGGGTTCAAGGCAATACAACACTACAAACCCTTGAGCTTTTGCTCTGTTGAAGTTGTTCCTTTACATGGTTGTAGCAACTACATTTTTTTTTCTTTGATAAAAGTTAAATAATAAAGCAATAGCCTCAATACATGGCCCAGTCACAGCACCTGGAGGCAAGCTCTGCTTCCTCTCGACTCACTTGTATCCTTTCCCTGTAACAAACAAACACGGGGCTACAGCCCCATGGCCCTTTCTCCGCCTCCAGCCAACCTCAACATTCTCTGCTACCTCGGTCCTTCTTGCCCTTGCCTTCCCTGTGCTGGGCCTGCCTACATCTCTGGCAGCTATTCACAGTTTCTAACAGAAAAAAAATTCAAGATTTTCTGAAATCACTTTTAAAATAAAATGTAGCCCAGCTACATTCTTAAGAGTTTATATTCTGAAGCCACATCCTCAGCAAAGACATTGAGACCTCCACAGTGTAAGTACTTTTTCTGTAGTTCTCTTAAAAAAAAAACAACAAACCAAACAAAAAAACAAACCAAACCCACCTCTGTTCTTCCCCTTTCCCTTCCCTCCCTTTCCCCCTTTTAACATACTGGATAAAGTCTATCATTTGTTTTAAAATAGATATCTATGTACACATACACAACTCTGATGTTCTGGTTTCTGACAAATGTGGCATTACTGGAAACAGTGGAATGGAGGCCACCTGTCCACGGCAGTGATGAGTCACCCAGGAGGACTTTTGGTGAACAGTCAACTAACACTAGGCTGTATCATTGTCAGCTGGATGACTAACAAAGGCTGCCCTTACACCCTCCTGCAGTGAGGTAGTAACTTTTTTTCTTTGTTTCTTTCCTATTTGGCAGTTTGAGCCTCGGTGAGTGAGCCCTGTGGGCAGGAGCCTTTGCCCATGCAGGAGTGCTGCCTTGGAGCATGTGGTTGGCTGCATTCAGCCTCTTCAGAGGGGCCTGTGTGACACTGGAGACTAGAGCAGTCACAGCTCCCTGGGCTGTAGGAAGGAGAAGGGGCCACCAAACTGGGTTTTCCAGTCTCAGATGAGCTCCACTTGTCTGCCATTGGGACCCTCTCACTGACCCCAGACTAAGCCTGAAATTCTCTCCCTCTGCCATTCAGGATGCTGTAGCTGCTCTGCTTGCCTGTGTCAGTGCTGGGCTGCAGGGGATGGGTCCAGGCCCTTTGCCTCTAAGTTCTGAAAACAGGCTGGCCATGCAGCCAAGCCCTGCTCTCCTGGCTGCTCTCGGGTATCAGCCCAGGAGCTGGGCCTGAAGCAAGCAGGACAAGCACCTTTAGAGGACACTTCTGCAGTACTGGCCTTGTGCTTGGTGGTGGCCGTGGGGAGAAGCAGAGAAAGGGAAAATGCTCCCTGCTGTTTGGCTCGAGGCCACTGTCACAGGGCTGGCAGCAGGAGCTGGCCCGGTTGGCATGAGAAGCATTACTGGGGCCGAGGTGTGGCAGTGCCATGGGCACGTGTTGACCAGTGCAGTGGGGCCAGAGCAAGGGCCATGGTCCTTCCCTCACCCTCTGCACCCAGTCCAGACAGGACCGTGCCTGTGACCAGCAGGCTGGGCAGTGGGATGTTTGCCTGCCCACTGCACCTCCAGGTTCTGTGCACAAGAGACAAGAGCCCAGGGAACAGCCCTTCCCATACTGCATTTCATGGACTGTGCTCCCTCTGCCACCCAAACAGCTGTCCCTGTTAGGGATAAAGTGCTTTCACCATGCCTTAGCTGCTTGGGAAGCAATTGCTTTGCCTCAGCCCCTGGTTCCCTGTCACCCAAGCCTCAGATGGTGGAGCGGTTATGTTTACACATACAGTACAAAAATTAAAAGGCACAAAAAGACACAGAATGCAGCAGATAGTGAACAGCTGATTAGAGTCCCTGGTGCTGGAAAAACAAGGATGTCGAAGGGATGGAGTGGAAGGGAACTCGGGCGTTGCTCTGATGGTCTATGCTGTCTCTGCTCCTTACTCCCTGAGGTGACCCTTCTGCTTTGTGTCTGTTGTTCCAGCCTCTGCAGCCCATCCCTCGTCCAGAGGAGCCTCACACAAGGATGCAGGGAGCACTGACTGCTCAGGGGCTGACCAGAGGTGAACTGAGCTTGCCACGAGTGCCACACTTCCATTTCTGGCTGGCAACAGCAAATAAATTACGGGTGCCACAGTGCATATCAGAGGAGTTTGAGCTGCTCTGAAAGGTGTCTTGTGGCTTCTTGCGAGGTGAAAGAGCCCTTCAGCCATGGCCAGGCCCACCCCCACCACAAGGCTGGTTTGATGGTGACCACGGTGTGCCTGCATGAAGGCAGGTTTCCTGTGGCACTGTGCTGTGGGAAAGGTCACTTGCAGGGCTGCAGCTGGCCTAGGCTTCGCTGCAGCACTCGTAGATGTTGTCCTCCATGAGCGCGATCACCTGCTCGAATTTGTGCTGGAGCTGCGTGCGTTTTGTCGTGGGGTTGGCATCCAGGGCAGCCACGATCTGTGGGGCACATGGGCACGTGGGTGGCTGAGGCAGGGTAGAGGGCCCACCTGCCCTCCAAGCTCCTGCTGCCAGCCACAGCTGAGGAACCCAAACCCCAGCCACAGCTGAGGAGCCCACCCTGCCCTACAGCCCCTGCACAGCCGCTGTCCTGGGGCACAGCTGCAACCCTGGTAAGGGCTGGGAGAGGAGGAGACTGGCATGGAGATGCTCTGCAATCACAGAGCTGAGGGCACAGCACTACCCTGTGGGGTGCAGGAGGGCAGGAGCCAACCAAGGCCACTGCCTTGGTGTGGGTGGTGGGTGCAAGTTATTTTGGGGGTGTGTGGACTGTAGCTGCATGTTCTGCTCTCTTGGAAGCACCTGTGGTTATACAGATCTGGCAGCCCTGCTCCGGTCCAGCCCAGCCAAACAGCATTAGGATCAGCAGGCATAGTTGGCCTTCCCTTCCAACAAGTAACCAGCCAAGGGACGAAGAGCAGGTGTGTCAGCATGTGGATCTACTACTTATGTGCTGGGACTACACAGACCCTGCTAATCCCTGTTCTGTGGGACCAGATGCAAGTGTCTCTGACTGTGGGGTTACCACAGTGCTGGTTCCTCCCTCCCCAGCCATGCTGGGCCCAAGTGCCCTGACACTCACTCACCTGAGAGCGGTATCTCTTGGCGTATTTGTATATCTCGGCCATAGCGACATTGGTGTTGAACTCATTCCGGTATTTCTTTATAAAGACAGAAGCAAGAGGGGATAATATGAACAGGATGCAGCATGTGAGTTTCAGCCCAGCCAGCAGGCACTGCCTACATTAAAAGCAGGTTTTGCCTGAGGGATTTTTTACTGTCGTGTTGGTGCAGCCAGATCCTTGCCTTCTTCCTTTAAGGAAGGTGCATTTGCTTACATCAGGACAGGGCTCCATCTTTTTAAAGACAGCCTTAAATACCCGTTTGGGGCAGCACTGTTTAACCTTCCGAGCCCAAAGCCATTCCACAGGCAGGCAGCACATCAGCTGGGCTGCAGAATGTCAATGGAAAAATCCTGCTCAGTGCCTGAAGCTAGAACACTTCGGGGAGAAGACTGGATTTTGAGGACTCTGCACTGGCAGAACTCTGAACTGGAGAGTGGCTGCCAGCTCCAGTGGCTGGTACCAGGCTGGCTGCCAACAGCTGACTGACTGGGACGCAGGGCTGGCCCTGGCAATGGTGCCCAGAGGCCAGCTGGCCGGGTGGCTGCGGGACTGCAGAGATCCTGGTCCAAACTTCCTGGCTTTTTGGCACTGAATTTCATTCTCAGCTCCCAGCAGTGCCAGAGCTAGTTAGGCTCAAGCAAACTCGTGGGTGTTTACTGCAGATCTGGCAGTAATTGAAGATGCTTTGAATTAGGTCAGATGAAGTTTGTGTGGAAGTTTGAGGCAAAATATCCTTTCTCGTGTGCTCCTTGTAGCATCCAAGCAGTAGCTGATTGCAGCCTCTCTGCATTCTCTGCTGCTGCTGGACTCCAGTAGGACACCAGGCCTGCAGACCCCATTCCCTCCACGCACTTACCCTCGACTCCTCTGCGAGGTGGGCGTTCATCTCCTGCTCGCTCAGGGGGGACATGTCGTGGATTTGTTTATAGTATCGCTGCACTATTTTCCTGTACTCGGGGATCTCCTTGGCGTAGAGAAGTTTGTTGGTCGGGGAGTCCTGGAGGAGGGTGAGACACTGAAATCAGGCTCTGTGTTGTTCCTGGCTGAAACCTTTATCCTGGTTCCCTGACCAAAGCGCTGACCATCCGTCAGACTGGGCCCTCAGCTACAGCCAGGTACAGGGAGCAGTTTCACCTTTGATCTTGTCACCAGACAGGACTACAATGGGATGGCACCAAGCAGCTCATGGCCTCAGACACCTCAAGGACCTGTGGAGGGGCACCACGTGCCTGCAGAGCCGCAGCACCGTTCCACTGCCCTTCGTCCTGGCACGATCTGGACATCTGTCAGCTTAATGCCAGACAAGGGGGTTGGTGGGGATGTTTTAATTGCAGCAAGAGCAGGCTAAAAGCATGTCCAGGGCCAGGTAGGGTGGCTTGCCGCCAGGTGATGCTCTGCAGGTGAGGTAGCAGCCCTGTGCCACATCAAACACTTGTGCTCCATGGCGCTGTGTGTGGAAACTGGCAACAAGGGAAGGGCTTCTGCTTGCAGTTGCTGGGGTCTCTTGAGCAGGCAGCCTGATTTAAGCCAAAGAACAAAGCTATCTTACAAGCTGAACTTTGTCAGTTGAAATGTTGCTCTTGGATTTTTCATGTAGCTTTGATTTATTTTGCATTGGCTAACCCAGCCTGCCTGGCCTAAATTGAGTGCACACAAAGTAATTAACAGAGAATACTGAGTACTCTTGATTAATGTCAGCTTGGACACAGCCGCCTTAACCTCCCAGCCACACAACCGGGTTGTACCAGTGGAGGCACAAGCCCACTGCTCTCCCTGCAGAGTATGAATGATTTTAACCTTGAGGCAATCCTGCCCTGCTGATATCATTACCCTGAGAGTGAACTTGGCTGACTGGCCTAGTGTTGCATCCCTAAGGGGAACTGCCCCAGGCTGGGGGACACCGAGGGGAGTGAGATCACTGAGTCCCGCCACCCGACGCTGACGCCGGTGTGTGGGACAGTGCCCCAGTGCTCTGGCAGGTGAGGGGACCTGCCGAGGACACGTGGTGGCTCTGGCCAGGCAGGACCCTCCGCTGTGTCAGGCAGGAACAGGGGAGCCCAGGGTGACTGCAATCTGCTGCTGCAATCTGTAGTGTGGCTAATGCTGCGGGGGAAACAGGAAACGGGCACCAGATCCCACAGCAGTTTATTTTCAAACCCAGTGACAAGGCATTACGGGAGTATGGCCAACTCACAGAGCCTGCTCACAGCATTATTTTTTTCCCTTGGAAGCACAAAGGAAACTCATGCTGCTGCTTCTTTAAGTTGTTTTTTAATTTGTATCTGATTTGTCTGTATTATGAAGCGATGGGCACCAGTTTATTAACTGCTTATGCTCTATAGATGTACAGACTGAGTCTGCTCTCACATTTGCAGTATCAAGAGCAATGTGCTGAAACCAAGGGAAGAATCCAGCCTGGAAAATGCTCAGCAATACACTGCGTGTGCATGGAAGCTGATTTTTATGCTGAGGATTTATTCTTCCCACATTACTCAACAATTCCTTCACTTATGCTATTGTATTCCT
This sequence comes from Poliocrania exsul, assembly GCA_035041345.1. Taxonomy (NCBI): domain Eukaryota; kingdom Metazoa; phylum Chordata; class Aves; order Passeriformes; family Thamnophilidae; genus Poliocrania; species Poliocrania exsul. The sequence continues at coordinate 326,941 of JAWWLZ010000025.1, read as the reverse complement.
GAAAAATGTTTCCATCTGCTGTCTGACTCCAGCTGACCCCTCTTCCCCATATCCGCTGCTTGACAAGGACAAACTGTAGGTGTTTCATAACACATGCAAAAAAAGCACCCAAACCCAAACAAACAAAAAATCAAGCGCTCATTAGATCTTCCTCCAGCATTAACCTCTCCCAGCAAAGGCTTCCTGCAGCTCTGGGGCTGGAGGCACAGCGCCCACCCCCTCACCACAGGGCCCCCCCACATCACTCACTGCCGCCGCCTCGGGCTGGGAGGCACTGGGGGCCATTTACAGCATTTCTTAATAAAACTCACTTATGTCGGGAAGTTTCAAATGTCAACACGGCGCTCAGCCAAGGCAGCAGAACACAGACCACGTGCAGGAGAAGGGACGTGCTGGCCCCGTGGGACCATGTGCGGGGCCTGGGGGGACAGAGGGGACCTGGGCTGTGCAGCCTCAGTTCCTTGGGGCAGGCTCAGCATCCCTGGTGCTGTGCTGAGCCTGGGGGTGTGCTGTGCTGAGCCCACCAGGCTCTGACCCCACGCCGGAGATGGCCAGTGTGGGATGGAGATGCTGCACTGGAGGAGGGCACCAACTGCGGCAATGCCTCCCACCTGCTGATGGATGGTGTCACTGGGATGGCCCTGGGCAGCCCCACACCTCTAGGGGAGCCAGGCCTGCTCTGTGCTGCCTGAGCAGGCACAGCCCATGCTCCTGGAGGACTGGCTCACCTCCTGGGCTTCTTGCAGCTCTCCCAGGTAAGAGGCTGTGTAGAAACCACTGACATCAAGGGCTGAAGCTTCACCTGGAGCTACATTATTTTCCATCCTGTCTCTAGGAGCTTAAGCTGTCCCTCAGCTGCTTTACAGGGTCATTATGCTGATGGTGACCCCTAAGCCAGCCCCAACTGGGGGAACTGGGCTCCCCTGCAGGGTCTGCCCGTACCCAGTGCTGGTGCCCTGGGCAGAGCTGGTCCCCACCTGTGCTCACCTCTCACACCCCTGCCCAAAATAACAGCAGAGTATTTGCCCACTCCAGACCAGTTCAGGACAGCTCATGGAATTGATGGGTCAACCTCAGTGCACAGCCCAGCAGCAAATCATCCCCCACCCTCAGAGCCCCCCAGCCTGGGGCCCTGCCCTGTGTCCATCCTGCCTGTGACTGTGTCTCTGCTCCCTGGCCACTGTTTGTGACAGAAGAGGTGCAAATTTCTAGCTCAAGCCTGAATGAAGGGGTGGGCAATGGAGGGGAAAACGCATCCCTGGAGACAGCACAAACTCAGCCGCAAAGCCCAAGCCATGGCTCCTACCAGCCCTGCTGTGGGGAGGACAGGCTGGTGACCTCTGTCAATTCCTGCCCACCCACACTGGTCCGTGCCTGTGGCTGCCCCAGCAGAGTGTGGTGCCCTCGCCAGACGGTACCTTGCCCAGCTGCAGGTCAGAGAGGGAGCAGGCATCGATGAAGGCCTGGGCAATCACAGACAGGCAGGCATCGATGTGGTCTGTTTTGTCAATGTCAAACACGAACTGAGGGTTTTTCAGGATGTTGACCCAAAACCTCAGCGGCAGGCTGCAAAGGGAAGGATCCAGAACACACACCAGGTGAATTTTTGTGTTTCAGAGGGAGAGTGGAGGAAATGCAGGAAAGATGATGATAGATGATTAGTGGTAAAGAGAAAAAACTGAGGAGCCAGGTTCTGCTATTTAATAACCCCAGTACAGACCTCTGCCTCAACAGAGGGGCAGGCATGTGCCTTTGCCCCAGAGACATTTCTTCAGGCTGGAGGATGCAGCACAGACAGGCACACATCCCTTGTCTGGGCACACAGACACCCCTGCTCCTCTGGCAGCTCTCGAGGCAGCACCAGCAGCTTTGCCTGCGTGGGGCTGTTGAGTCAGGCTTCCCCCTTGCTGCTGTTTGGAGCAATGGTGTCACTGGCTTTCCCCTCTTCCCTGACAGTAACCATCATCTGGTTTTGATAGTGAGCCTGGCCCCGTGAAATGCATTTCATCTGTCTTTTTTTCTGCTCTCATCCTTTTCCCCTCTAGTTATTTCACTGCTCATTTGGCCACAATACAGCTTCAGCCTATTGCTCGCCCTTCCTACTCTCCCTCCGTGGCAGCTGAGGAATGAAAGCCACTGTAAGTCTTTGCTCTACAGTCTTAATGAAGGTAGCAAAGGGCAGGCAGATCTGTAGCCCAACGGTTGTGCCTGCATGCCTGCTCTCCCAGCCAAATTTGGTTTTCATTTTCACACATTGGGCTGGAAGCAGTTCCTGTCCCTGCAGCCTGAGGAGCTCTGAGCCTTCCCTTGATTGTCTCTCCAAGCATTCTGCCCTTTTTGGTTAAAAATCCCTGGTTTCTTTCCTGCTCTATTTCCCCTTCACTTTGGTACCCCCACCCAATTCCTGCTGTTCATCACATCCCTCAGCACCACTCTGGCTGGTCGCAGTGCCCACCAGCATGCCACTGTCACAGCACCAGCTCACAGAGTCCCATCAATACCCCAGAGTCTCAGCTTGGTTACAGAGATAAATCAGCAAAAGGGCTGAGGGCTGAAAAGCCAGAAAGCAAATGAAAAGGAGGCAAATATGCTGGTTTTAAAATATCCATGACTCAGTCTCAGATCTCCAGTGTTTGGAGCTAACACCACTGCTGTCTCTTATCATCCTGTTTCTCCTTTCATTATTTGTGTTAGTGTGCCAGTTCATTCTGCCCTTTATCTGTCCATGCCTCCTCTTGCAGCTTGCTGTTCCTCTGAGCTCTGTTTTTGTTTAAAGCTCTCCAAGCCTGTCTTTGGCCTCATCTTTCACTGCCCCCTCCACCACCCTCACTGTTTTTCAAGTCCCTCTTCTACTTTTAGCAACGTAGTGATTAGTCTGGGGCACCAGGGCTTTGCAGCTGCTCCCGAGAGATGGAAGGAAGAAAAGAAAAATTTTTTCTTCCAGACCTGTTGGTCTTCCAGATGTGCAGAGTGTCAGGGTCTGTGATCCCTCTCTTCTCTGCTTGCTCCTCTAGGAAGTCAAAGAAATACTTCACAGCCACAGGTGGTTTGTCATCTCGGATACTGAGAATGGCTTTGAACAAGTCGTCCAGGAACTTCTGGAGTGTGCCCTGCAGGACAAGGACATACTGGAGCCTGGGGAGGGCAGCAGCACCCAAGCCCAGGGAACAGCAGAACAGGCTGCTGTGCACAAGGGGAAACCCTTTGCTGCCATTTGGATAAGTGAGAAGAGAAATGGGATGTCAAAGCAGGGAGGGAAAGGTTTGTTTGTGCATAACGATATAATTAACTTGCATTTGGGTTTAATTTCTATTGGCATTGAGATTTTGTTTTTTACTGCTGGGATCTCACATCTGTGGTTGTTCTGCAGAGAACATACAAAGAAGACTAGAGACTGCTGGCCATCCTTGTGATCTCTGCTCCAGTGAGGCACCATGCTGGGATTAAAGATGGGCCGGATCTGACCTAAGATCGCACAGACGTTCCCTCTGCCCCCACAGCTGCGCATCTCTACCTCCTGTTCCAGCAGGATCTCTTGCTGAGGAGATGGGTTCAGGTCTCAGCTGTGCATCACAAGCCCCAAGTCAGCCAACATCCCTTTTGTCTGCACAGACCCCAGCCCAGCCCGGGGACATCACACAGAAGCGAGGGTGAGCTGGGAAGCTGGAGGGACCCCAAGGAGCCAGAGGAGCCTGGCAGCCTTGCTGAACATGCTCCAGCCACCCAGGACAGGAGCCCAGTGCCTCCTGAGACTGACAGCCCTTCCCTGAAGCAGCCTCCTCCCTGGGGACCACAAACAACCCCTCCTGCTGCCAGTGGGGCAGCACAGCTCCTACCTTGGTGGAGAGCAGCCGTGTCAGGTAGATCTCTGGAAGGACTTTCTTCCTATGGCTCTGCCTGTGAGACTTCTTATGTTCCACTGATTCATCTGTTGGGAGAACCTGGCCCCAGATAAAACACACAGTCAGAACACTCCTCTCTGCAAGTGTCACACTGAATTTTCCTTTCAGTATAGAATTTCTACTGCATATAATATTCAATTAAAAAGCAATTACTGTTTTAGAAACATACCCTTATATGGCTTGAAAAAATGTGATTCAAAAGACTCAGTTTTTCTGACATTTGTTTCTCCCATGTTCTTTACTGCCTCTCTCATGCTAGATGAAGGAAATGAACAAATCCATGTCCCTTTGCATGCTGGCCTGCTTGCCCCCTGGTCTCTCCCACCCCTGGGGGGCTGCACCTTGGGCTCCCAGCAGCAAAGCACATGGTTTCTGCAGAAACCAGCTTTCCCTGGATTTGGAAAAAGCACAGTATGTAGCTATATTAGCTTTTTCAAAACAAAAATGAACATTCCACTGGTCAGATCATTGAATTATTGCTCTATAATGACAAAGCAATCCACTGACGTCCATCCTGGCATTGTTTCACATGTGAACAGTTGGTTTCCCGTTCCTTTCCCTGTTTGCTCGGCGTGTGTGTTTGTGTGTGTGCATGCTTCTACTTGAGCATGGAAACTCTAAGCAGAGAAAAAAAATCCCCAGACCAGGCTACAAAATCTTGTTGTTGTCCATAACACCTTTCTCATAGCAGCTTTTAGCAGCGTTTAGCACTCTGTGCTTGCAGCATGAGGCACCAGCAGGAACCCACAGACATGCCCAGCGTGGGTGGCAGGCAGAGTGCCAGGAGCTCCCGGCAGGTGACCTGACCGAGGTGTCACAGGATGCTACTGGTGGCACTGTGCCATGCTGTGCTACAGCCATGCTCCCAAGCTCTCTGTGGCTGCTGACAGCCCAGCTGGGCACAACAATTCCTCTGCCACACCAGTAATTCTTTACTGTGCCCCTCAGCACTAAAGCTTGTCTAAGATCCCCTTTCTGCACCTCCCTGTGCCATGTTGAAGAGAACTAACGAGCCCTGATGCAGCTTGTTCATCAAATCTGACACTCCAGCCTACAGAGTGATTTAAGTTAATATCAGCAAGGCTGAGAGTTTCTCCTCTTTCAACATATGCTCTGAACAAACAGGACCCAGACTGCAGTGCAGGACAGAGCAGGGATTGCTGTCAGCACCCTTGCTGTCACAGCAGCAGGACAGATCTGGGGGAGCAGAGCCCCCTGTGTGCTGGTGCTGCTGCAGAGTGGATGTCCTGAAGTGATGGCTCTGCTCTTCAGCAGCAGTCCCTGGAGGGCAGGAGGGGAGGGCAGCCCAGGCCTTCACACACAGACAACATCCCTGCAGCCAGGAGCAGGATACTTACCAAGTGGAAGTACTTCTCAGTGTCCAAGTCCTTCACTGTGGAGAAGAGAGACACGGTGGCTCAGTCGAGGGACCCAAACTGAAACCCACTTGCCCTCCAGGTAAAGAGACATCCAAACCCCAAGAATCCCAAGACTGAGCTGATGTTCTCATCCCAACTGATCAACCCAGTGTTTCTCCTCGGTTTGAGGTTGTTTATTGCATTCTGGGGCACATGACAAGTACCTGAGGAGGCACTTCCAAGGGGTGTTTTAAGAGGGACTCAAGAAGGCACGAGAGCAGCATGAGCACAGGGGCACTCCTGCACCGTGATGCCCTGCTGTGCCCTGCCATGCCCTGTGCTCCCATGGTTGTCTCCCAGCTTCATCATCAGGGCAGCTCAGCCCCAGCCGGCTCCTCCTCTGGCAGAAAAAGGACTCCCACTGCTAGGCTCCATGCAGGCAGCCTGGAAACAGGGTTTGAAATTACTTGTTCAATGAGGATTTTTGTCTTCCTTGGTGTCTTCTGACTCTGCACAGCCTGAAACCCAGAAATGTGCTGGCAAGAGACTGAATATGTGTAAATGGGAGGGAGAGGGCTTTGCTAACCAAGTGGTTTCAGATTCTTCCTTTTTCTCACTCCATCAGCACAGATGGGATGCAAACTCTCAACCAGAGTGCAAGATGGAAGGTGCAAACACCTGGAGGGCTGGGATAGCACTCTGCACCTCAGCAAGCAGGGACAGAAGAAGACTGCATAGCAAGTGTTTAAAGCCCCTGCACCCCACGCCCAGGCACAGGGGCTGGCAGTGGCTCCCAGCACCCCTGGCCACAGACAACCTCTGCCAAAGCAAGCATTCCTGCCCTGACACCAGAAGCAGGGGAAGAGGAGTGAGAACTTACCTCTGCTCAGTGTGGTGTCCTTCTTGTCTGACAAACTCATGGCCAGGGATGCCCCTTCGGGGATCTGTGGAGGAAGGGAAGAGCAGGCATTGATGTGGGGGCCTTAACAGTGCCTAACCAGCCCTGGGGAGAACCAGGAGCTGGGGCATGCTGGCACAGTCATGGTTCTGCCACAAACATTCCCTGCACCCATCCTCTCTGTGAGCCCAGGTGGGAACTGGCAGTGATGGCACTGCCCTGCGTGAAAAAGGAATTTTCAATGCAAATACAAGACAGTGAGGTTCTCAAACCTGATGGGCATTGGGCAAATATGTGTACCTGACATATATTTTAGGATGGCCACACCAGGTAACTTGAAGAGGAGAGAGGGTTGTGCCATGTAGGTGCTGTTTTGCCTTTGCCCAGAGAGGAGAAGGAACCCGTGGGGCCAGTGCCACAGGGCACCATGCCAGGTGTGGCTCTGTGGCACAGCTGTTACCCCGATAACCATATCAATGAGCTCTCAGTGCTGCTCTCCTTTCCATGCATGGCTACAAACCAGGCAGGATTATGCTCCCAGGCATACCAGGCAATATGGAAATCACTAAGTATTTCTGGTTTAATTTAATTTGAACACAAAAACAGTCAAGAAAACAATCTGGTTTGCCACATATCCCCACATTTTTGGCCTCAGCCCCTCAATAGCATCCCCAGCTCCTACTCTTAGGGCAGGCACCGAGTCGTAGCTGTGATTTCAGCAGGAGCGTGGATCAAGAGAAAAGCAGTGATACTAATCAGCCAGGCTGGTGGCCCTAGGGAATAGGAGCTTTTTCCTCTCCTCTTTCTGTTGTCAGTAACAACTTGTTTTGCATGAAGAGTGTTTAATTAGTTTCTGTGTGTTGCAATATTAACGAGATGCTCGCCAGGGCAGATGTCTATTCCCTGGAAGCTCTCACGGAGCTATGGCAACCTCCCTGCTTGTTCCTGATGATCCTGTTTTTGGAGGGGAACAGCAGCTCTCCCCCAAGGCCAGGCAGGCTCTGAGGAGGTGGAGCTCCCTGTGGCACCGGCAGCTTTACCTTGTAATGTGCTAATGTGTTGAGTTTCTTCCTGCCGTCCTCCACCACCGACGTGTCATCGAGGTCCCGCAGGATGTAGCTGTCCGTGCTGGTGGCAAACCACTCTGGACACAGAGAGGGGAGAAGTGAGACCCCAGCCTGAAGGAGGCAGGTGCCAGGGGGCCTGAGGTTCCAGGCACTGAAAGGCTGCCCTGATATCTGCCCTCCTATCAGTGCTGCTTCACCCACTGCTCTGACAGACACCAACAGCTGCTGCACAACATCAGGTGCCTCATCTGGTTTTACAGACTGGCTGGTCCCATGAACCTGGTCCTTACCAAGGTCAACGTCTTCCACCCTTGGCCACTGGGAGTAGGGGACGTTCTTGCAGAAGGCCTCCAGAATTTTCTCCTTCACTTGGCTCAGTGTGTCTGTGTCCATAGCCCTGACACTCAGGGAGTCCATCCCACAGCCTTGGAAGGAGACGTTGAGGTTCTGCAAGCAGAAGCTGCATTAGGCGTGACCTGACCAGCTCTGCTGGCTCCCAAGGATGCTCCAAGGGCTGCAGCACCTGCACAGCTCTGGCTGGTGCACCCTGGGCCATGTGCTAATGGAAATCAGGCTGAAATAATGTGGCCATCAAGGCTTTACAGTATGAGAGGTGCTGATTTACAGCCTCAGGGGCTGACAGCCCCATTTGTTGATGGAGCCAGGAAGACACAGGGAGTGACACCACAGCCCCTCTCACACTGTCTTGTTAATGGGGCTTGGCCCTGATGCAGAGACCACTGCAGGGCAGGAGGAAGGGTCAACCCCCATCACCAGCCGTGTCCTCAGCCTCCTGGCTTTGCCTGGTGACTAATGTGGCTGCCAAGGCTCATTGCTCAGCCTCTGCCTGATGCAATGGGCTGAGCTCCGCTGCTGCAATGACCTCTAAGCAGGATGGGTCTGCTGTGCTGCTGGAGCCCACTGCCAGTACCACCAGTAATCAGCTCAGGAGCTACTGAGCAGTGGGACAGGCAGCTGTGAAGAGCTGCAGGCTGCTACAGACACCTGCTCAGAGCACAGAGAGGCACAGCTACCACCTCACTCACAGCCAAAAGCTGCAGGGCAATGAGAGTAACTCTTGCTATCAGAAACCCTCTCCTCTTTTTGTCCAGGTGCCTCCTCCTCCTCACAAACTGTGCAGACCCAAGTACTATGAGCTCAGCCCCAGCACATGGGTACTCACCCTTGGCTTTGCCTCAATATTCTCTCTCAGCAGCCACTCTTCATTGAGGGTGTACCTGGCCTTTCCTGTAATGGCATCGATGGAACCCTTGTTAATCTGCTGTTTGATGGCACAGATCAGCAGGAAGAAGGGCTCTCCAACTGTCTCCTGCAGAAAGGAGAGACCAAGTCAGCAAATCAAGGCAGTTCCATCAGCAGTGTGGCAGGGACAGGCTCTCTGTGGACACTGAAGTGCCTCCACACACTGAGGAGCAGGACCAGTCCATCCCAGGTGCTGTGAATGTCCAGCAGATGCAATCACTCAACTCCCACCAGCGTCTCTCTGAGGCTGTTTAGAAGTTTTCAGATTTGTGGCAATGTGACAACACAGATGGGAAAGAGGACAAAACAGTTGACAACAGCCAGGGGCCATTTTTGGGGATGCTGTAATTGTCAGCATCAACATACCCATCCAAGCTCTCCAGCAAGCACTGGAGCTGTGGAATGCCACTGACGGGCCTGGCCAGCCTGTGCTGTCTCACAGGCAGAGCTCAGGTGCTGCTCGGAAGGCAGGGACATCCTTGGGCTGTGCTGAGCAGGGACAGGCATGCACGATGCTTGGCAAAATACAAATGTGCATTAATTTACATGTGAAATTACACATGAACTTCACGGAGAATCTGGCACACTGTGCTCCAGAGATGCTTCCTGAATCTGACAGGGCACAGACTGTACAATGTGCTGGACTCAGCAGGACAAGGAGGGGCTGATGCGCACAAAACTCCAGGTCTGCAGAGGTATTTGAGCATCTGGCTTTCTCATGTCAACTGAACCCCTCTTTGCACTGCCCAGTTTGCCACTGAACTCCATGGGAGTGAGCCCACAGCCTGGGTCTGTGGCTCTGGGAACCAGTGTTCATACTTCTCATACCAGAGTGGAGCACTCATCACAGCAAAACAGAGAGGATCAGGGTCAACAAGCTGTTCCCATGCAACAGCAAGCAAACACACCATTTAACTCCTTGCATTCATCAAACTTAAGCTCACAGGAGAGAGGCAAACTGTGGCACTGCTGCAGCAAGAACCAAAAACATGACAGGGAGCAGCTATTTGTGATGTGGTTCAGCCACACAGTTTAATGCCAGATTTCTGACCCCCTTCTGCCTGCTGTGCTGATACGCAAGGAAAACATAAGCTATTTTCTTAAGGAGCTTTGCAATACTGCAGTACAGCCCATTCTCCCTAATGTTCATGTGCAATTTCCTTCCAATGAGGCAAGTGCAAACTCTGCACGTTTCTGAACTCTGAGCACACCCCACCTGGCACACGGGCCCTGCCACCTGAGAGCCTGCTCAAGGCAGCAGATACCCAATGGTTTTGATATTTCTCGGCTAGGAGCCGCTAAATCCTGTTCAATCTGCTTCTTAATTAAAACTTGGGGATCTTTTATTCTAATTGCCCTCTAATTGCTAAAGCAATTAGCTCAGTGTCAATTTGGATGTGGTGCATTTGGCGTGGTGGCTGATATGGCGATACAGCAGGGCTGTAGGTGGGCACACGCCGTCTGTGTCAACCAGGCTGTCACTTCCTTCCGAGGGAAACTTTCCAAACACAGGGCAGCTCCCTGGGTCTGCTGCAGGGCTTTAATGATTCCTGCAATGCTCCTCTGAGCAGGCAGCACAAGATGGGCTCACCAGCAGGGCTGCATGTGCTGGAACGGAGGAAGGCATAGCTTTCACAGTGCAGAGGATCACAAAGAGCAGAGAATGTGTCAAGACACAAAGAGATCATTTTGGAGAGAAGACAGAAGCACAAAATAACAAAGAATGGGACCACACCAACATGGAGACCTCCTCAGGCTGCAGTACCACCGTTCCCATATCGTGAACCGCGGGGCACTGCCAGCTGGTGCTGCACACAGGGCCAACAGCCCCTGACAGTGGCCACACCATCAACAGGAACCCCACCTGTGTCACACGTGAGCAGGGACAAGCCCGAGGCTAAACTTGGGGCCAGGCTCTGGAGCCTGCCCATCTCCATCATGGGCAGCTCTGGCCACAGCAGACCTGGGGGGCAGCAGCTCCAGGGGCCTCCAGAAACATTACAAAAGGGCAAGTCCTGCTGATACAAGAGCTCTTGATGGCTTGAAAGGAGCACAGGCTGCTTGGGGTGCAGTGACTCTGCAGCACCTTCCTGCACACGTGCAGCTGCCTGGGAGTAGCAGGGAGGTGCTGTGGCACTGAGGGGGTTGCAGGGTCACCAAGGACCCACTGCCTGTACATGCACACACGTGCAGCTGCCTGGGAGCCGCAGGGCAGGTGCTGTGGCACTGCAGGTGTTGCAGGGGCACTGCAGACCCACTGCCATGTGCACCAGCAGGATCAGCCCCAGGTGTGACCACAGGGCACACACTGACAGTGCTCTGCTGGAGAGATACTATTTCTGTTTGGCCTTCTGGCTTTCAGGCTCAGGAACTGTGGGATGTTACGGATATCTGCAAAAGTGCTAATCAGACAGCAAATTTCAAAGCAGGGAAAGAAGGGCGGGCAGGCAGGGACTAGCAAAAAAATGGCAAACTTGGAAACCTCCCGCATTGTTCGGAAAACTCATCTGGAAAGGAATCAAAACTGTCTTTGGACTTGGCTAGCTGGGAGAAAGGAAGTTTAACCAGAAGAGATCAGTGCTGATTCAGGACAAAAAATACTTAAAAAAACACAGTCTGGGGCCTTTTTTCCTCCTATTGTGAATGTATTTTAATGAGACTTCATTTTCATTTTTGACTGAACTGTTATGGGCTCTTAAAGCCACCCAGGGCACCAAAATAACTCTGCAGTAATGGAAAGCACAGTTCAGGCTGGCAGGACTTGAACTGTTCCACGCACGAGGAGCGTGGGAGGGCTTCGTTTTTATATGCTTGGGAAAATAAAAAGGTTTAGAGCACAGACTGGATTCACATGTTGCCGCCCTATTAACACAACTCTGACAAATCATTATGTATGTCCTCCCAGGAACACGCTACAGCCATTTCCAAAACGTTTTGGTGAGGCTGGGATGGGAAAAGCACAGAAAACAGCTGTTTATCCCAAGTGTCTGCTAATTTTGGGACAAATATCTATTTGCATTCTGTGAAGAACCAAACCTCAGCTTCAACCCACACACAAAACTTAGGGAAGCTTGGACTCAGATGTAAAAGCTGAATTCCAGGACCCTATTATTTCTTTAACTCCCAGTCCCCTGATCCTGTTAGGAACCAGGCACAGCAGTACCATGGTATCTCATGGGAAAGGCTTCCTTTTGCAGCTGTTTTAACCAAAACTGAAAACTGTAGCAAGGACATGGGCCATTTTCCCTCTGATTCTCACTCAGTTCTGCAGAAACAGAGTTCTGCACTGATTGTGCAAATGCTGTGACTTTCCTCTGAGCCCTGTCCCTCACAGAAAGCCCTTGCTGGTTCATCCATCCCATTATTCCCCCATGCACCGAGCCAGCCCCTGGCAGTGGCGACTCCACTGCCTTCAGGTGCCCTCCATGGCTGTCTGTGGCCAGCAGCTCCCTCCCAGCTGAAGACAGCTCCTTCAAATCATTTTCCCCCAAAACACAAATGGACGGGCTGTTAGGCAGAGCATTAATGCGAAACAAATGTTTCAAGCATGTAGCGTTGACTTACAAGGGAAAATACAAGCACTTGGAATTTTTCCACTGCACGACGGCAGGGACTTTCACAGCAGCTGTTTCAAATAGACATTGTGATTAATGGGGATAATTCAGCAATGAAAACCAGACCCTTCGTCACATGTCGGACAGAGCAGTGCTACAGCCAAGCAGGCAGCCTCCTTTTTAACCAAGAAATGCCTCTCTGAAGGCAGCAGAGTTTGATCCCGAGGAACATGAGGCACATGGGAGGTGTTTGGCCATCACTGGTACTTAAATCACAGCCCTGGGCTGACACCAGCCGTGTGGAAGGAGGTGCTGCCTCTCCCACTGCAGGGGCTCTGTCCTCATTCATGTGGTGGGGAAGGTGCCAGCTCTGCCGATCTGACCCAAGCTCCTGTGGCTTTGCACAGCTTGGCTTGTGTCACCTGGGATAGTGCAGGGGCCTCTCCAGACATTCCTGTCTGACCAATTCTTTTCCCTCTCTGTATTTCAGCAGCAGCTCGGTATCTCCTCTGATCAGGTCTCTGATCACTGTGGAGCATGTGTGATGTCAGAGTCTCTTGGAAATCAACTTCATTGTGCTCTAGTTTGGAAACTGTTTGCTTTCAGAGATGGGAAATAAGCTGTGGTGATGCTCTGCACTGCCATGGCTCCAGCCTGGGCATGGGAGGTGTGGAAAGCACTGCAAGCCCAGCATGCAGCCTTAGACCATGCTGAGGACCTGCTGTGGGCAGATGGGAATGCTCATTCACCAGTGGCCCAACAGTTCTGCAAAGAGCCCAGTCACTTCACTGCTCCCACCAACCCCTGTTCTCGTCCTCTCTCCACACAGCACGTGGGGCCACGAGCAGGGTAAGCCTGGTCCCAGCTTCCCCTCGGCCCTGGGGACAGCGACAGACCACGCCATGGCCCTGGGCCCTGCAGGACAGGCAGGCCCCCCCAGCACCCCAGCATGGGCAGAGCTGCACATGGAGCTCCTCGCCACTAACGAGCTGCATAACGTGCCCAAGCCTTCGGGTCCCGTGATAAGGTTCCACTTTCTTTCCTCCTCTTTTTTTTTTCTTCCCTGAGAAAGCCTTCTTGCACAATGTCCATTTTTAGCACAGGCTGGAGCTGGATCAGATACCTCACATGTGGTCTCCACTCCCCAAAAGGAAAGATCAGCACTTCTTTTTCTCCAATGGTTTAACTAAAGGCACAAAATCTGAAGATTAAAAAATTTCACTAATTCCCTTTTTTCTGCCTTATAGGCTGGATAGCTGTGCCACATCGGCACAGCCATCCTCATCCACTCCTGTAACTCTTGTTTCATTAGACTGTCTAATTATGTGAGCTGAAATGAAAGATTATGAACTACAAAACCACAGGCTTTAGGACAAAAAGTGATCATCAGCTGGGATCAGAAGACATCATGATATGTATGAGGACAATAAAGAATTGCTTCTGTGGCTGCAGAAAACACTTTGGGAAAAGAGATTTTTTCAAAGGCTTTTTTGAGGCTCTCCCCCTGTGGGTAGAATGGGGTGTCCTCCAATTAACTGCCGTGGAATCAATTAAGTTATTGCTCAATTCTTCTGGGAAATTCCAAGCAGAACTGGCAAACGTTGGAGAAAAAGCCCTGAGCAGATGGACTGCTCATGGTTCTGAGATGCCAAACATACTCCTTTTCATCAGAGTCAGGAAGACAGTCAGGCTTCTGGGACAGACATCCTACCTTCTCCTGCTCAGATCTGGGTGGAACCACAAGGATGTCTCTGCCTGAGAGGCCTCACACACCAATGGGCACTGACAAGGAGCAGCCCCACCCTGACACTCCAGGCCCTCCTGCCAACCAGGGCTCCTGTGCTGACACGGCTGAGCCCGCTGGTCACAGAAACAACTTATCACCAGGTGGTTTCCCAAACCTCCAGCCATTCTGGTCATTTCTCAGCTCCCCTATGGCTCAGTGACCGATCACTGGCACTGCTGGCAGGTATCAGGCTGTCTCCACATTGCTCATCACTGCTGCACACAGAGCTGCCCCCACACCCACTGCAACAGCCACTGGCTCTTACTCTGAGATAGCTGTACATGCAGATGGACATCCAGTTGGTGAGCATCTTCTCCACCACAGATTCCGTCCTCCTCAGCATTAGCTTGGGGTTTTTGGAAGCTGAAGCATCTATTAGATCTACCAAGAGGTCCTTCATGATGCTGGTGTAATACTCCAGTTTCCCATGCAGTGCAATAGTAAGCAGGGAGGCCAGGTTACACCTGAAACACAGAATGTGTAGGACTCAAGGCCCAACCCAACGAGACTGAACTGCCAACTGGCACTAAAAAACCCAACACACAAAGGCAGTCTCTTAGACAATTTTCACGAGCCTTCTCAATGGTGCTGGAAGTTCCAACCCTCTTTCAGTGCTGCCAGACCCTGGGTCAGCTTGCACGCTCTTACTGGCAAGCCAAACAAGCGAGTGCTCTTCGGGGTTTATGGCCATCCATTTCTAATACAAAAGTGGGAGGCAAGTGTAACTCAACCACCCACTGAAACGCACGGCCCCAGATACTGGTTGGATTGCTACAGGTTAGGAATAAATCAGTCTCCTCCAGTCAGATCTTCAATTGTGAAGCTCATACCTGTCTCTCACAGCAAAGTCCTTCTGTTGCTCAAGAGCATGGACAAACACAATGAGAAAGTGCTTGTTGTTGAGTAAGGTGGAAAACAGCGAGATTCCTTCTTCCATGTTGGGTCTGCAGTTCTCAGGGATCTGGAAAAAATTCAGAAAGCCGAGTGAGAAAACTCTGCTTGTTGTTTTCCTCCAGCTTTTACCCTCCTTGCCTGCAAGGATGTCCCTACTGACCACAAAGGTACTAAGCAAAGTGCCCTTTCTCCCTCTGTCTGACACAGCCAGCAGTTTCCCTGGCAAGGGAGGTGCGGTTGCCAGCAGGACAGTGGCAATGGCCATTGCACTCTGTTCAGCACTTGCAAGGACACCTGGAGCACTGTGGCCAGTTTGAGGCTCCCCACTATGAGACAGATGCAGCTGAGGACTGATAAAACAATTGGTGTATGTGAAAGGAGACGTGAGGAGTGCTGGGACAACAGCAGCTTTCACCAAGTCCCTGCTGGGAAGAATCTCACATGAGGAACTGCGATTTGGGCTGAAGTGATACACAATATGACACACCTCAGGAAGAAAACCCCTCAGCAGATCTGTCTTCTCCAATCAGCCAAAGCTGATCTGATGCTGGTCTGTTTTAATGATTAGCAAGACATAAAAGGTTTTGTTCTGTTAGTGGGTTACTCACCTTCCATTCCCCCACCAGGAGTGGATGTGTTTCCTGGACCTGGGAGCCCACCTGGGAGCTGAGCTGCTGGGATGGGAGGATGTAGCACTCCTCGTAGAGAGAGGAACACTGGAACCAAGCACAGCGTTAGGGGACTCTACTGCACCCGCCTGAGGACTCCCTGGGGACTCCTTGTGTTGTGCATGAGATGGGAGGCAAGTGATTGGGACCGAGAACGCCCATCATGAAGATGGTTTGCATAGTTTATGAAGCCTTAAAATACTTTCCAAGAGCCTCTTGAATGAGCAAACACCACAAGGATGGGGAGAGGCAGACGTCTGTGCAGACACAAGGCTGTTAGGGCAGGGAGACTGCAAATAGACTAATGTGACAGTTAGAAAACTCCCAGAAGAGAAAGCGTTACAGAAGACTAAATCAAAATAGAAGAGTTCTGGGTGTTTTAACATATGTAACTTTTGAAACAGATGGGAAAAATGTTTAAATCTCTAACATTCACATAGCAGCCTGAATCTCAAAGCCTCCAGGGTGCAGAGATACTGAAAGTGGATAACTGAAAAACCTGAGTAATAGCTACTAATGAAACACTCTGCAGTCATAAATCATCATCTCACTCCTCAGCACCGACACACAACTGCCCCAGGGGTGAAATACAGCTGTGGTGAAGGGTGCACAGTGATGCCACAGAGCAGCCAGTGACGGGAATTACGGCACCGGAGCGTCTGGTGCGGCTCTGGAGAAGGACTCTGGGCAGACAGACTGGTATTGGGCAACCCAGGGACATCTTACAGGGAGCACCAGGCACCCAGCTGGGACAGGGAGGAAGGAAAGGCAGAGACACAGACATTCAAAGAGGTCCTGAGGATCCGCTGAGCTGCTGAGAATGGTCGGGGGTACCCTGCATGGAACAAGAAGCCCCTCTGCCTGACTGCCAATGGCACAGTCACCCTTCAGCCACCCTTCAACCTCCATTGAACAGAATGGAGTGACACTGGAGCCCTTGGGGAAAAGGAGGAGTCCCCAGCACTCTGCTCATGTGAGACCTCTTTCAGAAGAGGGTGTCCAACGGCTCTGAACGGGTGAGCCAGAGGGACACCGAGGACGGTGCCACTGCCAGGCTGTGTCATGTGCAAGCAGCTCCGACCTTACTTTATGCCCCAGGAGCTGTGGCTCCACTTTTGATGATAATTGAGGTTGAAATACATCACAAGTAAATATGTAACAGTGGAATGATTTTGTGACACTGTAAAAGCCCTTCAGCAGAGCCCTGATTTGGTTGGGAAGGACCTTGGTGCGATGCGGTGCCTGTGACACTTACTTTGGGGAAGAACGTCCTGGTGACAAAGTGCTTGTACTCCAAGAAGGGGATCCCTTGGCTCCGGTTTAGCTCCTTGGTCAGGTCTGTCATGTCTGTCTGCAGCTCTGCAAAACCTTGCACAAAGAGACCCGCAGATGGTGAGAGCTTAATCCTCCGCCCAGCAAGACAGGTTGGCACCAGAAAGCACAGCACATCTCATCTCTGCCTCCCTGAGTTCTTCCTTTTTGGGGGCTGAAGCTGGGTTTCCTCTCAGCTGCAGGTTCCCACCATCAGCACTGTAAACCTTGTCCCAAGCACTGACAGAGCATACCCTGACCCAGGAGCCCAGCCCCATGGGCATCCCCCTCAGGATGGGACCTCAGCCCACACAGTAGTGTCATGGACCGTGGGATGGCGGGTCCCAGCACCCGGACCACTTCTCCCATTGCTCTAGCAGGACTGTGCTGCAGTTTTTGTCGCACCCAAGTGTAAAACACACTAAAGATTAGCATGGCCTTCGAGCAACCCTCTGACACAACCAAGGGCCATTAACCCCAGGATGGGGAAGATGGTGGTACTGCAGATCAGTGGCTTGCCCAAGCCAGGCAGCAGGACAGCATCAGAGCCGCACTTCCAGTTACTAAGCTTCATTCCCAAGCCCTGCTGAAACTCAGAGGTGATGACAGAAATTCTCCTGTAAATCATTCTATAAACTTCTACAGTGCAGAAAACGAATGACTTCAAGTCTGGTAACCCAGCATCCCCCTCCTAGCCCTGGGTCCTCCTTGGTGCCCAGACGGTGATCTACCTTTGCGGATTTCCTCCCGGATCTGTGACTCCATCTCCTCCATCTGGAGCAGAGTTTTCTGCCAGTAGCGCTCAGCTCTGCGGCTCTTTGTGCAGAACACAAAGAGGGCTGGAAAAGAGGAAGGGAACAAGCCTTTTTGGACCCAGGAGCAGCTGCAGCTGGGATCAGAGTGGTTCCCTCTGACATGGGTGCAGAAAGCTAAACTCAGAGTTGGTTTCGCACCTACCACCAGCCTGGTATCTGCTCAGGCAGTTGTTGATCATCTGTAAATAAGTAAAACCAGCTGGAATTTGATGATCAGGCTGTAACTGTCATCTTCAATTTAGGTCTGGGCTGTCTGTATTCAGTTTAACTGTATATTAATGTGTTCCAGCTGATTAATGAATACAGAATTTAAGACATTTACCACCTGTATTACAGTGTTCATGTCCAACAGTCTTCCCATGCCTCCAGAAATATGTTTCTAATGATGGGTGGTGCATTTAATAAATACAGCATTACAGCCTTTTTAAAAAATAAATTAAATCCCTACTAGAAACCACTAATTTTCTGTGGACTGGCAGGTTTCTTGCTGCACAGTCATTCTGAGCATGCAGTGAGCAGGTACCCAAGCCTGAGGACAGAAGTGTGCTGCACAGATTCCTCCCAGGTCTGCACACTGTGTGCCTGCTCCACACCTGCAGTTAAAGAGGCAGGCTCTGCTCTTCCTACTCTGCCAGGCTCCTGTCACTGCCTGTTCCTGGTGACAGGACCTTCGGCTGGGAGCACCTTTGGGATGACCTGAGACAGTCATGTCTGTGAATGAGCCCTGTGAGTCAGTATGGGCCCAAGATCAGTCTCTCACATTCATCTTTATTTTGTATTATAGTAGCTACTAAGTGTTTGGGGAAAAGGGTAAGTTTATAAACATCGCAGGCTCAAGTAACAGAGTGCTGAGCCATGATTCAGCCAGCCAAAGCTCCATGCTGCAGGGAGCTGTGGAGCCGTGGTCCTGGTCCTGGCTGCATGCCATACAAGAGCAGCTAACCACTGAACCCAGACCAACTGCAGGTGCTGCACAACTGCAGCGTTTGGAGTCACCTTCCCCACTCCACATGCAATGAGAAAAACCTCGGCCCAGCCCAGAAACACATCATTCCTTCCCTTACCCACGACAGAAAGGACCAGCAGGATGCTGCAGATGACGATGGAGACGATGATTGCGGTCTCTCCTCCCCCAAGGTGCAGCATCGCAATTGTGTAGTTGAACTTTCCAACTTGGATCTGGAGAGGGAGAAGGAGGGAGGAGGAGCCACTGAGCACCGAGGGGCTGGGGAGCAGGGAGGGACACAGGGCAGCACCCGGCAGGCCTGGGCCCGAGGACACACTGACCACAGTGCCACAGACCACTGGGCCCCCACGGGGGGCCAGGCTATGCCCTCCACTGCCAGACCCCTCCATGTGTCCAAGGGAGCCCAATGCCCCTCCTGCGCTCTTGGGGTGACAAGGCCGCTCCTGGCAGGCAGTGATGCCACAGTGGTGCCCACCCCAGGGCCACTATAGGGCTTCAGTGGCAGAGCCCTACCCATCCCAGAATGAGACAGCCCTTTCCTAGAGAGCTTATGGCCCCAAACAGGACTGCCTGTGCTGCTCTTACTAGAAAACCACTTCCACTAACCGTCGACTTCCATTACGGCCCTGAACAGCCTTTGGATCCCAGCTGCACTCGTCTGCCTCCTCCAAAAGCAGAACTGCTGCCACCCAGGAGAAGGAGGGTTAAGAAACTTTAAAGTCCTTGAAATATAAATAAACTAAGGAAATAAAAATAAATAACAACAAGACCATAGACAAGTAATAATCTTGCGGCTAAAGCAGTGAATAGGGTGTCAGGAGGTGCTGGCTCTGCTCCCAGCCTGTACTTCTTGTGACACCAAGCACAAACTACTTGAGCTCAGTCTTGGGTCTCCTGATCTCCAGAAGGGAAGGGGCCAGCACACATCACAGGCTGGCCAGTTACTGGGCGCTGTTTACAAACAGCTCTTTGGGCCCTTGGGATGAAAGTATTCCACAGCATCATCTGATAAGGAAAACTCATGACCACACAAGGTTTTCACTTCTGGAAATGTGAGTTTCACTTCTCTTGAGCAACAAGAAGTGAGAGAAACTTGAGCAAAAAACCCCTGAAACGATGCAAGGAAGAGCTGGAATAATCTTACAATAATATCTGTGATACAGAGCACTTCTGGAAAAGGTGCCCCCTTGGGCATCCTTGATGTACCACCTGGAATTCCAGAAGCTCTCAGGTGCTGGGCCAAAGCTGTGCCACAAGTGGGGCCTTCCCACCACCTCCATCACCAGACATCACACTGCACACAGATCCACAGATCCATCCTGTGGGAAATCCAGCCCTGGCTCTGGGAGTGTTGGCACAGGCACAGCTGCTACTAGGAAAAGGCTCTGGACACAGAGCTTTGGTCTCCACCCTGGCACATTGTCTGAGAACCATGGGGCTGGACAGGGACAGGAGCCACAGCACTGCACAAGCACCTGGGCAGGTTTGCTCAGCAGTCTCACAGCCACCTGCCCAGCCCTGGCATCTCCACCTCTTCCCTCTGAAGTGCTTTAATGCAGCTGCTCTTCAATGTGATTTGAGTCTTTTTTGCCCACCAACTCAAGCTTTTGCATTTTTCAGAGAAGAAATGCCATGCCTGCTGTTTCAGCATTTAAACAGTTTGGTGATGAACAAAGATGGGTCTGAAGGTCTCGACAAGCTTCTCTTGTGTATCTGGACAGGTCTACTCAGTGAGACCCAGGCAGGGACGCCTGCACACACCTGCCCTGTGTCACAAAGCCATTCAAGTGTGTTATAAAGGGGCAGTCAGCTGGGAGGCAATGGCCAGAACCATCTCTGATGGTTCAGTAAGGGTGCACAGGTGTGAATACAAGCAGATTATTTAGCTGCACTTTAACTGCTGGTGCAGTTTGAACAGCCTTGTGACATTCAGGACTGGGCATCACTCTCCTGCTTCCTGGTGACCCTCTAAGGCACTGCCTTGAATGATTTATGTCATATCAAGACTAGCAAGCTCATAATTCCTTTTCTTCCCCAAAGGGATTCCCCTGTTTCTCAGTTCTTTAAAAAAGAAATTACCCTGCTTAAAATTTCCATCAGAATTATTTGGGAAATTTTGCTACTTCTGCATTTCCACATTTCCAGTTTGCAACAGAATTTCATATACCTCAAACTGTTGCCAGTAAACTGGACTTCCCCGTCATCAGACTGGTGGTGCATCCTCGTGCCTTTCCCCTGGGCAACTCCACAGCTCCTCAGCTCCCTTCAGCCTTCCTTCTCCTCCCTGCCCACGGCACAGGCCCCCACCCACCCCAACCCTAACCCTGCCAGCACAAGCACTGTAAGGGAGGGGGCAGCAGTGCCTCAGACCACGGAGGGGGAGGTATTTTCTGTCAGATACAAAGAGCCATAGTCATATCCCTGGATGGCAATGCACTGTGTGTGACACGAGGGAAAGTGAGGGTGAGCACAGCAGTTCAGTCAAGCCCTCAGGAAAATAGGGCAGTACCAAAGTATGGTGAATTTTGCAGACACAAAGAGGAACAAAAGCCCAGAACACCAAACTCTTTCAGTGACAAAGCAGCAGCAACATGAGGCTGACCAGTCCTGGGTACTCCTCCCACCCTCCCAGTCACACGCAGGGACTCAGCCCAGTGAGGGTCAGACTGTCAGAGCCATTCATGGCCCTTCTGCTGGTGGGAACAGAGCAACTAGCTGAAAGCTGCAAGGAATTCCCCAAACATATGTCATGAGGGACAGAAAATCACTGGCAAGTGACAAAACCTCACATGCCTGACACCTCACTTTGCCTTACCAGAACTGAGAACCTCCCCCAGCACCCTGTGCAGTCCCTCAGCAGGCTGCTGGCAGTGTCCCACAGTCTGGAGTGTGACAGTCCCTCACCACAGCCTGGGCAGCCTTCATCCTGATGCCCTGCATCCCACTGACCAGCTGCCCTGGCACAGCTGCCAGCACGGCGTGCTTTGCCCACCCTTCCATCCGGGCAGCCTTCTGCAGGGTCACCAGGGAGGGAGCGGGGCAGGTCCTTCCCAGGCAGGGCTTGCAGTGGGACCCACACGTGTGCTGGTGGTGTGGGGACTCTGAACTCACCGTCACGGGCAGCTGCCGTTCTGAGGTGCTCAGAGACTCATTGACGGAGCAGTGGATGACTTTGTCTGAAACAATCTGGATCTCACATGAGATTAGGCCAATTTTCACCTGGTACTCATTGCTCTCCAGGCCCAGGCTGTCAGGCTCTTTCTAAAGACAGAAATAGAATCAGGATGTCAGACTGCAGAGTGGGTGTTGAAATTGCAACTAATCTTCCTGCTTTACTTTCCATATTCCCTCCTGTTTTGCAGACCTGGGAAGGCTCTCCCTCACCAAGGACATTTTTCCAGCACTCCACAGAAAAGCCAGAACCAGGCCATTCCCCATTTTCCTGTTTCCCATTCCTCACTCAGTATGGGGCACAGGATGAGCAAGCCCCTCAAGGAACCTGGAAAAATCTGCTTTTGATCTGGCCTGCTGTGTACTGAAGATAAGGATGTAAGCACCCACCTGGGAGGGGGAAGGATGTACAAGAGAGGGGACAGCCAGGGGATGCACCTGTAGAGCCTGAGAAAGGGGGAGTACGTTTCTGCAGCACATTGCAAGCAGTGAGGATATCCTGCAGCAAACAATGGCCTTTGAATTACTACTGCTCATTGTGCAGGCCACTCAACTGCTGCACTCCGACTTCCTTGTGAGTTGAGCTGAATTCAGCAGCCAAAAGAGAAAAATGCATGACCTGTTGCTGCAGGAATAAACACCTATTGTCAGACTCTCCTGCAGCACCTGCCTTGTTTCAGGCCAGTGCATTGTGATTTGTTTTCATATGTCCAGTATTTCATTTAATCTCAGGCTATGACACCCTCCCCAGGCAGCTCTCTGGGTCAGAGGGCACCCCCAGGCTAGGCTGCATCTCCTGGGACAGAAAGATGCAGGAGCAGCAGGCTGAGCCCAAACCACCTGCTCCTGCCCTGCTCCTGCCTCTCCAGTCCCCACCTACCCACTTCCCTCTCCTCTGTCTGTGGACCATCACTGCACTGGTGCTGAGGACTGTGGAGCTGCCCAGGGCAGGGCAGGAGCACCCCAAGAGAAGCAGAGCTGTAACTGCCACTCCCTTACATGTATGACCAGAGTTAAAGGCTCGCCAGGATGGTGCTTGATCCACTTCTCCTTCTTGGCTGTGGAGAACTGGGGGTCGGCGTAGTACTCCAGGCTGAACTTGCTGAAGTGCAGGACTCCCTCGGGGTACATCTCCTCGTCCACAGCCGGCCGGTCGTCTGCGTAGAGGCGCCCGTTGAGGTAGAAGTCGACAGGGGCAGGTTTGGTGCCCACAGTGACGTTGGAGGCAGCGGGAGAGGGGCAGGTGATGGCAGTGTCACTGTGCACCCTACAGCGCTGCAGGAGAGCATGAGAACATCAGAACCCAGCATGGGAGTGCTCTCAGCCATCCTGGGGCACAGCCCAGGCACCCCTGGCACTGGGCACACAGTCCAGCCACCTCCTGGCACTGGGCACACAGCCCAGCCATCCCTGGCATTGGGCACACAGCCCTGCTCCACCATCAGGACATCCTGGGGCACAGCCCAGCCATCCCTGGCACTGGACACACAGCCCTGCGCTCTCAGGCCATCCTGGGGCATAGCCCAGCCATCCTGGCACTGGACACACAGCACAGCCACCCCCTGGCACTGGGCACACAGCCCTGCTCCACCACCAAGCCATACCCAGCCAGGACACCCACCGTGTGCTCTCTGCCGATGCCACGGACAGCCATGGACACGTTCTGGACCAGCTCAAAGCCTCTTCCTTCCAGGGTGATGATCCTGCCCCCACTTTGGGGAAAAAGGAAGAAAGAGAGAGTGACTGCAGAGGACAGTGCAGAGTGTGATGGCTGAGTCTCCCTCCTGTCATTTTCCCAGAGATGATTCTGAGCTGCTTAAGCACAAAAAGCCATAGTCTCCTTCCTACTTACAGCAAGGATACACACTGCTACCACAGCATCAAGGAAGGAAGGAAGGAGGAGCAGATGCTGTGGTGGAAAGTGGGAGGGCCTCTTCCAGCAGCAGTGAGCTGCCTCCTTACTCCCACTGCCCAGAGGAGCAAGCTTTGTGTGCTGGGTATGCAGCAGGTGCCCCAGCCACCAGCCATGTCAGCAGCCTGCAAAGCTGGACATCCCCTGCCCAGGACCCTGCCCCTGTCCCCCAGCAACCTGAAGAGAACTGTGAGGTTTGAAGAGGGAAGAGTCCCTGAGAGGCTGATGGGGATCCTGCATCTCCTATGAACTTCTGATGTAGATCAAAGTGTGAAAGCTGTTGCGTTTTGTACCTGCTGGGGGGAAAATACAACCCATGGGCCTCTCACTATGCAGTCAACTAACAACACGAACGAGCAGTGCCAACGAGCACAGGGCAGAGCAAGGGCTGGAGAACCGTCACTGCTCATCTGCACCCTGCATTTACCTTCTCCTTCCTCCATATCACATTTGACCTGTCTAGAGTATTTGCCAGGAACAGTCAGGACTCACAAATCCCATTATGTGAAGAGCACTCCAGGCACAGTGACTTTGGGTGGGAGGCCCAAGGTTCTCTGAAGCCTGGGGATATCACCAGGTAGTTACAATCCAAGTTCCTAACAAGGAGCTTGTCACATCTGCAGACTGGTTTTGGTTTCAATTTTACTTCTATGAATTATTTTATCAATATGGCAGGAGAAATCAGATCCGGCTAAATTTTTACAGAAGTTATTGACCCCTCGTTGTCAACAGCCCAGCACCATGCTGGAGCAGTCAGACTGCATGAGCCACCACACAGGCTGGCGAGTCTACAGTCACAGTCCCTGTGCTCTGAAATTTGGGAACTGCTGCAAGTGCTAAGCAAGCAGACTGAGGTGATGGAGAAACACTCCAGTGGTTTCCCCTGTGACTACGAGCAGGGACATTCTTCTCCTGTCTCTTTTTAGACAACACTCTTGCCACTCAGCAGTTGGGAGCCTGTGAGGGGCTGAGTTTGGATGAGTCATGGCTCTGCTTTCCACTAACATTCCCACAGCCTTGGTGCTGTGCTTGGCGAGAGGCAGCTTTGTTCAAGGGGATCAGACCACCAAAGCCTGTTTGTGCTCGCCCCTGGTGTGCTGCTTTCACCAAGGTCCTGCAGGCACAGCTGCTGGCCTTCCACATTTCCTGGTCAGCTCTGAGTTTTCCAGGCTTCACAGCCGAGGAGGGTGGGATTTCACAATGATATCCAAAGGAACAGAAGCCTGAGCGCTCCACAGAGAGAAGTGAAATTAAAAGCAACACGCTTTAAAAATTAAACACTGCAACCTCAGGGAAGGCTGAATTCCAAAATTACAAATGTCATCTTATCCTCCTGCAGTTTTACTGCCAAGAAAAAGCCTCAGGGTCTCACTGAGCCCCCACTGGAACACTCACTAAAGTACCTACCAGGTATGCACAGTACATTTACTAAGGCTGACATTTTTCCACTCCTAAATGTATCAAAACAAGCTATGGATAGTCCTGATGTGTGAGATCTCTTCTACTCCCATGCTGGGGTACCCTGGAGCACCCCAACAGAAAGCTGCAGTGCCTTCTGTGCAATGTGTCCAGCCCCAGGGCTGGGAAGCTCCTTCTTCTCCCAGTAGGACCCTCTCCCATCAGCCTGGGACTGACCCTCTCTTTCACAGGCTGTCTTGGCTGGGGCAGGATCTCACCTGATCTGGCTCTTTTTGGGGTTGATGTCCAATATAACTGGGTTCTTCTCATACTTGAAAGTGATGTTGAGGCTGGCACAAGACTTGTTCTCGAACTGCACACAGACTGGCACGGCCGTGGTGAGCTCTGCGGCGGGCATGGTGCAGGTGATGGTGCTGTCGGTGCGGCTGCGGAGAGAGGCAGGTAAGCCCTGGAGAGCCGTGGCACAGGCAGCAGCCAGAGCCTGGCACTGTGGGCCTGGGCACCCCCTCGGCAGCCAGGCAGGTGGCAGCCACAGGTGAGAAGGAGCTTCCAGTCACGTGCCAACTGCCTGTTACACTTGGCCTGCCAACAAGCAGTTCCCAGCACACGCCATCCCAGCTGCCTGCCCAATTCCCGGTACAGCCAGGGGAAAGGGCAGGCAGGGGAATACTAGCATGGTGATGCCCCCCACCCAAACCCCTGCTCTGCCTGACCTTCCAGGGCCAATACCATCCCCTCCTAACACTTCGGCTCTTGTCACTAGCCCAGCAACAGCCCCCAGCCCCGCTCCAACCTGAGGTCAGTGCACTGCTTGGAGGAATTGACGAGGACACGAAGCTCTGAGCCAACATCCAGCCTTCTGCCTCTGATGGTCACTCTGGTTCCTCCTGCCTTCGGGCCATTCGGGGGAGCTATGGACTGCACCAGGGGAAGCTAAAAACAAAGGGCAAATCTGTTTCGTAGCCCAGTAAATCCACAGCTGGAAACTATACACTGCACGTGGAAATTGATTCAGAACATGTAAGTATCCAGCACTGTGAGGCTCAAACAGCAGCACAGAAAAAGCTTTTCATGGCAGGGTTTCCAAACTAGACGAGAGGTACAAGTGCTAAGGAGTGAGACCATAAAAAACCTCTGTGACTCTCTATGGTCCTTAAGTTCTATCTATAAATGAGACATGAGGCTGAACAGAAGCCCAGGATCCCACCAGTTCCTTCAGCTTTTCAGCACGGAGGTCCAGAGCTAGCAACAGCTCAAGGTCCATCAACAAAAGGACATTTCTCATTCATTCCCTCTCCCACCATCTCTGCCCTTCCAGATCCATGTCCTCCTAAATGCGAAGATAATGTTAAAGCCCCGCTGGATGATGGCTTTGAAATTGGTGAAAACAGCCACCTGGGTCTAGATAATTGAATATCAAACCCCTGCTTAAGGAAGCTTCAAATCTGCATCTCTTGAGGCGACAGGAACTAAGGGGGAAGTTACTTTGCCTCTCACCATTTGCAGCAGAAATTAGCGTGCATGTTATCTGTGTCTGCAGCCCCTGGAAATCTTCCTGAGATTCATGAGCTGGAGGCTTTGATAACTCACGTGGCACTGAGCCCTTGTGTCTGCTCACAGGAGAGGCTGCTGGCAATGTCCCTGCTCCCTTTTCAGCAGGACAGCCAGGGCAGAACAAATAATGATCTCCAGACCCTTCCATAGAGCACTGGTAATTCCCTCTCAGATGGCACATGCCCTTAGGCAGGAGGCCCATGGGGGCTGGCCCTGCTCATCCCCAGCCTATCCCTCAGAGCAGACTCGTGGAGTGAAGGCTGAACCTGCTGCTAATGCCTTGCCTGGCAGTCCCCACCACACAAACCCACCTATTATCAGCTACGCTTGCCCGTGTCCTGCACTCAGATGGCTTCACTCCTCTGTAGTCATCTCCTTTGCTGTTTCTGACCATCACCCACTTCCACAGGATGCATTTCATTAGTATCTCTGGGTGTCTATAGGCAGCTGTCTCCTGCCCTCGGCCCCATACCCATGCATTGACAAGTGCAGCTACAACAACAGCAGAGAGGACTATTCCCATTCCCCAAAGCCCTCCAGCTCCTCCCCTCAGCCAGAGCCAGCGGCTGCTGCGCTTGGTGCACTGCCAGCACCAACGGCGTCCATCGCAGCTTTGGCAAATCCAGCTCATCCACAGCCTGCTGTAATGTCCTGGAGAAGCCTCTCCCTCCTCCTCAGCACAATTACAGATGAATCTTATCTCTTCTAGACACATCTAATGTGGACTTTGAAAGACATAGCACAGAAACAATATTTGGTATGTCACAAGGGACTTTGGAAGGGCAGCTCTGAAAGTCTTTGAAACTTTTCCAGGTAAACTGTATCTGCGCCCAAGCTCAGGTCTCACTGAGGCCAGCCTTGCATGGTGTAGGCTACTCTATCTTCATGCCACTGGATGTGAGAGGACAACCGAGAAAACCAGAGTGGTGCTTGGTCTGCAAATGGTGTGGAAGCTGCTTTTGGTGACACTTCCCCAGGAATGCATCATGCAGCATCTCTCCCTAACACACATGTGCACATGGCAGGGCACTTCCTCATCTCTGCTCCAAACTCTGCAGAGACATACAGACAGAGAGACAGACAGGCAGGCAGCTTACTGCTGTGCCACCTGACCAGCAATGGCTCCTGTCCTACTCTGGAGGACTCTGCCAGCTTCCCAAGCTTGCCCTGGACCTGCCAGCACAGGGCTGCCACAGACACAGGCTGAGGTCAGGGACTGGCTTTGTTCCATGTTGGTGCTTCCACAGGTGTTTCCTGAAAAGCTTTTCCTTGCACGCCGAGAGCTGGTGAAGGAGCTGCCCAGCCCCTTCCCACACTCTGTACCCCTTCCCCTGTGCCAGGCAGACAGCAGCTGGCAGCAGGGCATGTGCTGGCTGAGCACACACATCCTGAGAACCCCCAGACCCCAGGCCATCACTCAGTTGTACCCTCGTGGCACCTCAATCCACTCCAGACTGCTGGATCTTGGAGATGGTTTGGATGTGAACACAGATGCCTGGAAACTATGGAACAGGATCTGGCAACTCCTGCTGAGTCTGACCTGGCCATCGCCTCATCAGTCTCCCCCATGCGCTGCCAAGCCTGGCTCTGCTGGGTGCTGGGTTGTGCCATGCCTGTGCCAGCTGCACATTGTGTAATCCACAACGCTCCTGAACCAAACACCCAACCTCTCATGGGCTACAGAGATGCAAATCACACTCCACGATCTGCCCTAAATATTCCACAACAGCCATGAGGATTCCCAGGCCAGCAGGTTGCACCACGGGCTGTCCTGTCCGAGTTGAAGCTGGAGTGGAGGCACAAAGGTTCTGAGCACTCTGCATGCCCTTGGCACCCACCCAGCGGGGCTGTTCATGAGTACCATCCAGCCAGGGACAAGGGTCGTGTAGGGATGAGAAGAAATGCATGGATTTCTCCCAGGTTTATAGAGATGAAAGCTGTCTCTGTGAGATGGCACCACACAAAGCTATAAAGGGCTTTTCTCTGAACAATGACACGGGGTTAGCTCCTGTCTAATCCCTACACATTACTTCATGCAAAAACTAACACAATCCCTGCAGCAAAAATATCAGTTCTAAATAATGTGAATTCATGGAATGTAACTTACAGCACACAAAGGGACTTCACAAATCTCAAAAAATCTCACAGGTTGTAACAGCACTTCAGCAAAACAGGCAGAAGAAAACTGAGCTCCTTTTTATAGCTGGATAACGTCAACAGAGCTGGGACGAGATACAATCCTGCAGATGCTGAGCCTGGGAGCACAGCTGTGCCACCAGCACCCTGCTGAGGTCCTGCCAGACCCCACTCAGGTAACCACAGGTAGGGGGACACCTCAGTGGCTCTTTGAGGACCCCGATATGTTTAGCTGTAGATCCTGTTTCCCAGCCAGCTAGGGAAGGTGCGGGCAGCTGCAGGCTTGCTCTAAAAGGTGCAGGAATAACCAAAGAAACACTCAGAGACAGCTACTCACCACATAGGAGTATCGCTCCTTGGACCTCCCTTCCTGGCTCACATTCACTGTTACCACATCGGAAAACGCCTCCCGAGCCTCTCCAGTCTGGCACACAATCCTGCGGATGGAGGAGGCAGATGGCAGCAGTGCCTGGCAGTGGGGACAGGGAGGGACAGGCACAGGCAGGGATACACAGGGGACAGGGTCCTGCTCCTCGTTCCCCCCACTCACATCTCAGAGACGACGTATCTGTCGGGCAGAGGGGCGCAGTGCACGCTGCCCACCCGCACAGCAGCGAGGATGTCGCTGAAGCGGCGGCCCAGGTTCCTCCCATGGATGGTCAGCAGTGTTCCTCCATCCAGTGGCCCGTGCAGTGGCTCGATCTGCAGCACCAGGGAACAGGGCATAAAGTCAGAGGGTCACAGAATCCTAGAATGGTTTGGGTTAGAAGAAAACTCAAAGATCATCTAGCCTCAATCTCCCTGCCATGGGCAGGGACACCTTCCCCTAGATTATGTTGAGCTTCATCTCTGAGCTGATCCCTGTGTCCACATCCCACCTGAGCTCCATGAAGCAGACAGAACCACTCCTCACACTCCTACTCCCCCAGTACACCTGTCACCATGCTCCCCTTGCTGTAGCTTGGCAAAGGAGAATCCATCACACTGATGTGCTGTGTTTGGCACTGGGGTTTAGTTGAATCACTCCAGTTATAAACACATTTGTGTAATAAGCACATTTGGGGTGAAGTATCCTTCCTTCCACACTCCAGCTTTGAGTCCATCTCCTACACCACTGGTTTCACCTGACAGCTGCTCTTCCCAGTGCTGTGAGGGGACAGGGTGCTGGCTGTGACAGCAACCCAGTATTGCAGGGGCACAGGGTGTGACACTGTGCCAGCATCAAGAGGGGCACCCCTGTACAGACCAACTGCATTAACTTCATCAGGGGAAATGAATCCCCTCCAGCAAAAATTGCTCTCTTCCCTTTGGACAGGCCACAACACAGAGCCAGTGCAACACTCCTGGTGTCACCAGTGGCCAGGGCTGGTGGGGACCCAGCACCAGGCTCAGTGACCCCTTCACTGGCTGAACTGCCCCCTCCAGAGTGCTCTGTAAGGGCTCATCTGCTCGCGTGACTCCAGAGGGCTTGGATTTGCCAGCCACTATTTGCTAAGGAAACAGTGAGGCGGAAACACTCAGTGACCTGAACTGTGGTTTCCTTCCATTATTTTCTGGGGAGCTGCTGGCAACACTTGATGAGCACGGGGAAGGACAGGCTCAGGGGGAGCAGCCCTCTTCCACAGCAATGAGAGGGAAGTGGCAGTGATGGGGATCCTGCAGCCCCTCCGTGCAGTGTCACAGCACCTGCATCAATGCATGCCTTCCTAAGAGCAGAGTCCCATATCCTTGCCAGTTCTGATGTTCACATTAGCTGTTTTGCATCTCCAGCTTCTCCTTTCCCAGGGACGCCCTTTTAAGATCTGGTTTATGTATTTTCTTTGCTACTTGTCAGAGACCAATTTGTCCTACCATACCTCTAAGCAGAGCCCCAGATTCAAAGACCTTCAATAAGTACTCACTTAACTACAATTTAAATAAAACTCATTTCAAAATGCATGATGCCCAAAGGTCTTTCTGCCACTCTTAAATTACAGCAGAAATGTAGAACACATGTACCTGGAGACAGGGCTCACAATCACATTTCAGTCATGCTCCATTAAATGTTTTCCTGATAAGGATCCTTCAACCAACCCTATAGATCTTCCTTGCTTTTAGCAGCCTCAGGAACTCTGGGGCACTTGAACTGTGCTCCTGTTACGTTTCCCACTAACATGATGAAGACCGAATCCTGTTACGAGCAAGATGTCCTTGGCACCAGGTGACTCAGCAGCATAGGGAGTCAGTGAATAATTTAGTGCTGGTCTTGACCCTGTCCTGTGCCAGGGTCAATGCCCAGGTCCAGCTCTGCCACAGCCAGGACAGCTGGTCCCACACCTCAGCACCACCCGCCACGCCATGCCATGCCACGCCACGCCACGCCACGCTACGCCACCCCTCCCTCCATGTTGCCCTTGGGTCTCACCTTCCTGATCTCGGGAGCCGGGCAG